>OZ022264.1:21535194-22135194 GCA_963978885.1 Nemotelus pantherinus | reverse complement strand
TGGTTTCATGAGAATCCTGTTAACTTTCATGTATGTTTGTTTTTATTAATCAAGGTATTTTTAAACGCGTTTGGCAGTGTTTACAGGCAGATTTGATATTGAAGTTTCATTATAACCACAAGTATATTTTTACTTTCTTTTATAGTAAAAAAATATTTAAATAAAATATATTGGAACTTAGAAAAAATCAGCTGGCTACGTTTGCGGGCGGTGACTGGCACTACTGAGCTTATTAAAAATCGTGAGTACTATGCCGTTCGGAAATTCAACACAAATGTCCGAGAAGATTTTTTCTTTGGATCTCAAAAATGATGCGAAATGAAAACGTGAGAAATGTTTGCTACCCCCGAGCCCGTTAATATAATAATGGCGAAATTACTCCAATAGTTTGCCACAAGCTAGAGCTTAATAGCTTCAGCAAAACCTTTGACGTAATATGCACAAAAAATAGCCAAAAAGCTGCTGAGTTCACGGCAAGAATCAAAAACGTCAATAAATCTACAAAGTCTCCAAAAAATGCCAGCTACAATGTAGCAGAAAATAGAAAAGCCGTCGCGAAATAAACCCACTATCCTCCCAACTCGAGTAACTTATTATACTGTGAATAACACAGCCATCTATCGACTCAGCAGTCTTTGAGGAATACCAACGTCTCCATGGCTGTAATTTTTTGCCTTGGTGAACCAAATCAAGGATTACATCCCAATCTTTGGGAAGCATTCACCTTAATCAGAGAAACGAGATGTCGTTATCTCGCTTGAGCTTCGTTTAACTGGCAACGACAAAACCATCCGTGAGGACACCTCAGATGATCCAAACGCCAATAGGCGAGAAACAGTATTCCAAGTCAAGAAGCGAAACAAAACAAAAAGACATTTGATCCCATAATTTACATTGATAGAAGTGATTTGAATTAGCTTTCAAATAGGAAACGACCAAGTTGCACTTATAGGAAGCTATAACCACCACGATTTCAGAGGCCCTGAATTGGTTCAAGATCTTGACATAATCCTAGCGACAGCATACTTATTTGGTCTAGTCATCATCATAGGAGATTTCCTTTGTTCGTTTGCAGTACTGTAGGGGAAGCGAGTGAACAGTGATTATAGATTCGCTACGAAACAACGGCTTTTAAGCACAGCAAGTATAATCAAACCAGTCTTCTGACAAGAACCAACTTTCCGTCGCCTTTCATCAATTATTGGCTTTTTTTCTTTGTGTTCTCGAGCCTCGTTAACTCTCTCCTACAGTTTGACACTTTCGAATGACAAGCTCATGACGGTGAATCCACCCATCAGCTGATCCAACTTTGTATCCAGCAGAAACATGGGCTTGGGTTTATGATATTAACATGGATTTATGATATTTAGACATTTTGGGACTCTTGTTAAGCTTGAACTGGGAATAGTTTTTGCACCAGTTTGATTGCTTCACGTTCTTCATCTGCAATATAATGATTATACTTGGTGTTTTAAAGGATCGGATTATTGATGTTGCAATGACTTTGAAGCATCACACTTCAGTCAACAATTGTCAATGAAATTAATCCAACAAAAAATCCTGGCTAAAAATCAACCCAATTCGCCTGTATTCTTCTGTTGTCATCTTAACTGACATCAGCACCAAGTCCTACAAATGAAAGCCACTCTAATTCTCGTTGAAATTAAACACCCAATAAGTCAATTTACACATTCCTACAATCAACCAGTCTTCGAATGATGGCTATGCACATGCTTCCTTCTGAGCCTACACTATGCCAATGAACACCACTAATAAATCAAAGGTGTCAACAGACGTAAAAGCCTTTCTTTGCAATATTTTCACATCCTTCGCTTCTCCTCATCGTCACCACATCGCCATCGGGGTCCCACTTTTGAAACGCTGAAGAGACATCAGTACGATACTCAGACCAGGACATTTTGCGGATGCAAGCAGGTAAGTACTGCTTGTGATTATAGGCAGAGAGAGGTATCCGAGCAGCAAGAACAACGTGATTTATGCCGTGCAGTTTCGTTTTGCAGCTGCTGAGCCCCAGCACAGGCTACTGGCAAAACTTAATCAATAGCAATATTTTACAAGCCACTAAGCCACCTATAAGTTGCCGAGCGCTCAAGAAAACTAGAGCAACAAGTCGTGTCATCGTAATGTAAAATTTATGATAGCTAACGGTAGCGTAGCGTAAGGACAGCAAGAAAGCAAAACGATGAATGCCAGGAATTTCCTGCTTTTAGAGGAATCTTGTCGTTCTTGCCGCAGTCGTGGGGACTTCAATAGCAGGGGGCTTGACTAGGCGTGGTGATAGTCTTGTATTGAAATGTATGTAATATGTTACTGTAACCAGGATGCTCATATCTCATTGCGACAGGGTAGTGAGATTTTAATGGAAATTGTAAAAGTTTTCTGCGGAAAACTAAGATATTTATGCGTAAGATTATTTTAAATAAAAACGTCTCACGATCGACTTTTTATCGCTCTCATTGACTTCGACTCCAAGAACCACGTTGTTTTTGATAGTAAACGATTTGTTAACAATCAAAAGCCACACAGTAAAATATTTTCAGTACTGTACTCAATCTCAAAAAGTCATTCAGCCTGCAAACAATGTCTAAAGCTTCGAATATCTTCGAAAATTAATTGAACAGCCTATAAATGATATATTTGTATTATATGTCGCTTCGAAACCTAGTTCAAGTCAATCGTTTTATTTTTCACTGAATTTTTCAGTGCAATATGACACCGAATACAATAAACGGCCTTGATCGCATTCATTTCCTGCCATTGTAACGGAATCGTTTTAAAGCATTAATTTTATTTATCGACTCTAGGCACGTTTGCAACAACTACTGAAAAAAAACGGTAACAATATCTTTTATGCTTAAGCTTTTTTATTTTTGATATTTTCACCGAGCATATGTATAATTGTGTTTTCAATACGAGTATTTGCTGAATTTCAATTTGTTTTCGAGCAGTTTTTTTGTCACTGGCCAGTGTCACTAAAGGACATATTACATTTTCGGTAGACAATGCACAAAGGCAATTTCATCAACAATAAAATGTCCGGAGGAAATATCGCTGGACCTACTAGCTTTTGTCAAATGACCCACATATGTACACGGATGAAAAGAAGACAATCGAATTCAGTGCAACTACTGCCCTTCCAGCTGGGCGTTGATAGTTCGTTATAGAAAAATGGTGAAGCTTTGAGTTTTTCTGATTGCAAGTAGTTTCATTGAATTTAAGTTTTCTTAAATAGGCCATATAATGAGCGATATTGCTTTCGCTTGATGATGCACTGCGTTGAGTTCAGAATACAAAATATCATTGCTACTTCATCTGCGAAATCGATAATATACAAAAACTCTTTACTTATATCCACGTTGTCACACGTTTTCCATAAATTGAGGAGTCAGAATGAGAATGTTTTTTGATGAATCAAAACTCTCCTTCAGATTTTTTTGATATAATCAAGTGTTCGACTACCCACACTGGGCGCTAATATAATATTTGATTTTTTTAGTGATGCATCATAATTTATGCTCCGAAATTAAAAGAAACTTAAACTTTTTCTACTCTTTTTGTGACACAACTGTAATTTCAATCCGATTTCCACTGCAATTTACATTTTCACAACATTTTACATACACACAATGCAGTTTGACTCATTGTCTCCTTCGCCTGAAGGCAAACAAATTCAATCACGACTATTTGCTGAAAATAGTTCCAATTGTTGTTGGTGGTGTTGTCGCGGCTTTTATCTGTTTTGTTTTTTTTTTGCATTACTCGCGAAATCTTTCACCCCGAAATAGCGTATTCATTGTGCCATAGCCATAAAGCCCTTCATAATGGAAACTGCTTGTTCGGTTCGTGCCATATTGCATTTGACAAGCACTTATTCATCGCTCAAACATCGACTCGCTTTCTACTCTCTCCTTTTTTTAACTCGTTTCAATGATACTGACTGCTGTATGCTTGCTTACTTGTTCGCTTGCTGCACAGCCGGGAGTGACAAAAAAAATTGTACAAAAAGGGAAAACTGAAAGGGAAAAAAAGAAAACAACCCTTTGTTTTTTTTTGCCATACATTGAAATCCAGCCTCAAAAGGATCTCAATGGATAATTAATGACTGTGTGAGAATGAAAGAAAGCTACTTGGATTGAAGTATGTTACTTTAATTCGTATGCAATGGAAGTCTAGGACAAGCTCTTTTGTGCCAAAAATTTCGTGGAAGCAAAGAGTGAAAATTATTGCATTGATTGATAGAGATGATTCCGATTTTCACTTTGATTTTCGTAAATTGTTTGAATTGCAAAAATATCAATCGAGGATTGAAAAAGTACTTCTTTTTTGGGAAGCACTATTACGTTACAAGAATTACATTAATTTCAAATTAAAGCATGACAAAAAATTACATTAATTTCAAATTAAAACGACAAGAAAATATTATTCAGCTTCTGGATAAGATCACTTTCTGTTAGCTATAAAGTTCGACATTAAATTTTTCCAAGTAATCAAAACATGCAATTTACTTTCTACGCCTATAACTAGTTGATTAAATGATGGCTCTTTCTATTCAGAAAAAAAGTATTTCAGTATTTCAAATAAAGTATTATGATAATATTCACAAAAAAATTATTACGATATTCCCGTTTCATTACATCAGCTACGATATGAAGGCGCCCCTTTAATCACTAGTATACATTTTTTGAGAAAACAAAGAAACAGTTTTATGAAGATTTTGCTCTTGAATGAAGCATGCATTTTGTAGCATTCAGAAATTTCAAACGAAATTTCTGGACGCTAAATTTTCGATGGCACTGTAAGGGCCATCGAAAACCAGAAGTACCGTAAGGTTTTATATTTTCGAGAACGAAAAACTAGCGGTACTCTGCGCAGTCGACTTAAAAACGTGACCAAAGTTGGTCGAGGTAGCAGCGGGGCGTGTGTGGCCATCATCAGTGGTAAAGGGCCGTGTGTCCCCACGAATTTTATTTGATAATTTCGGGAAAAAATGGCCAATTATTCACACTGTAACTGTCTGGACGAACACATATTAGCGTGCGGGAATAAATTCGAGAGTGGAGTCGGCGGGTGTCGCTCGGGAGATTTCTAATGGAGCGCGTACATAACTGATTGCTGATGATATTGATACGAGCGAGTGTCAATCGGATAGTGAGCCATACTAAAAGTTCGGGAATCGGTGTCGCTATGCCGTCTATCAGTGTCACCAATACGTATTTGTCCAAACATATTTTTTTATTTTTTTATAATTGTGAAATGGTTTTGTAGCTAATAAGAACAAATTCGAAAATCCAGTACAAAAACTACTACTGAAGCAAGAAGCCAGCCGCAAATCCGAATAACAATACTGTACCGACATGCTACCAGCTGCTGAAAGGCAAATGCAGATGTCAGATCATCGAATCCTGCTGTGCGGCTGACAACCGATAATACGTTCCCCAGTAAGACCCTTCGTGTATGCTGCGGCTACATAAATTGCTCATACAGGTAAATTGACGCTTTCGCCAAAGCTGAGTCAGAAAATGTTTTAAGACAAACGGTTCCCAAACTCATCATATACCCTGCAACTATTTGTACGATTCGTCCGAAATTAGAGTCTATATTTTTGTTTTTGCATCTATGAAGACAATGAATAAAGTTAACTGTTTTGTTTAACGTGATCGAAACACATCGAACTAATGGAGGAGAGTTTGAGTGCCCGTGTTTTTTTTATGAAGGAACATTTTATGAACGTTTTTGAATTTCGTGAATTATTTGGGTTGACTGGTAAACTGCTATTAGTTATGTAACTGAAAACTAATTTCTCGCGTGAACGCTCAGGTTCAGTGTATAACAACGGGAAACTGGGCAGCCATTTTGGTGACGAGAGCAAGTCGAACAATTCTGATCCGAATTTCCTGAGAGTATGGCACCACGCGTCGTGCAAATGATGGTCTACTGGCTCGTTTGAATCTTCCACAGTTGGTGTGAAAATACGGTTAAGTTATCTTGTCTTAGTAGCGGTTTCAGCATGTGATGAAAGCAACGAAATTGAAATCAGAAAACCCGTTCAAATTCCGAGACTATCGGAATATGATATTCGTCGATATCATAGCAGTGTTTGTAGCCCATCCGGTGTAGAAGAGATTGAAGCTATTGGTGTATCAAATGGCATCGCCTACGAAGCATCATTTAATTGTTCGTTATAAGAGTTCCGTCAGCTGGGCGTCGTGCATGTTGAAATTAAATAACTCCTATTAAGAAGGTTTTGGTTAGTTTTCGAAAGAGAACAGATATTGTATTAATTTTTGTACATGGGATATAGATTTTCTTTTACCTCATAATTGAAGTGAAATAGAATGCCAGACAGAAAAAAGAAGAAGAAAGAATACATATGTGGATGCTTGCATATAAATAGCTTAAATGACAGTATAAGAAAAAAAAAAGGAAAATAGAAGATAAAACGAAAATACTCAGCATCCTAATAAGAAAGAACAGAGTAATTAAGTAACGAAGATGTGTAGTACCGATACCTAATGATAAACAGTAAAAGTTTAGAATGAATAAGAGGAAAAACTATTTGAAAGAAATAACTTCCATTAAGATGAAAAAAAAGTGCACTTTTTCTTTTTTGTACAATACTTTAAGCATAATGTTTAATTTTGTTAAGTCAGAAAATTCATTGCGCCTATTTCTTTTTCTTATGTCCATTTAATGTTTCTGTGCTATTATCGGGAATACAATAAAATAAAAAAAAAACATGAATTGTAACTAACGTAAAACCTTGGGCCTTATTATTGGGCGAGAGCCCGTGGAGTTCCCTTCTTTTTCAGGGTCCGCGCATGGCCTGGCTGGCCTATGAGTAATTAGTTTGTTTTATTTTCAGCACTTCTTCTTTAAAGGGAGGGATACTGGCCAAACAATTAGGTTTCATTTTGGTATTAGATTTTTGAATTTGTGAATTTGATGGCCAGTATCAGTGGGTGGAGGACCCCAGACCATCGGGGTCAGGGCTCCACTACCATCGGGGGCCCAGGGCTGTCTGCCTCACCCGGGTTCCTCTGAAAAGAGAGGTAGCCTTTTTCCCCCATTTTTCCTTTTTAGATTTTCAATTTTCTGGCTCCGTGCGTTGTCACGAGTACTGGGTCTGCTTAGTCAGCCCATGTTGCAGAGCCTGGGTGGTTTCCTTTACGGAACTATGCCCCCTTTTGTCCCTGGGTATTTTATATACCAGTTTGCGGCTACGTATTCATGACGGATGAATATTAAGTAGCATCCCGTTTCTTAGAGAGCAAACCATCCCCATTGTTTAAAGAACCCACCACAGCCGCAGCGAGCTAGCAAAGCGGCACCCCAGCATCCGTCGAGGTTGGTTAAAGGGTGCTCCGCTAATGCGGACGAGGGGCCTTCACGGCCATTTCTAGGGCACCCTGCTCTCGGGGCAATTCTTTTTTTTTGTTTTGCCTCTTGAATGGCATCAGCCATTCCCCCACTTGTGCTGGACTTTGGCCATCTTGGTTCCGGACTTCAGTCTGGTTCAGAGTTGTGCTAAGTCAAGCACTGCTCCATCATTAAAAACGCTGCAATTTCTTTGCGCATCTTTTTAATCCTTTTAGTTTATTTTGTTGACGAAAAATTTTCGCAGCTAAACCATTTTTGTCAATGGACAAAATATTTAAGAGACTATATCCTGTAGACAATAGGTATGTTCCCGTACTACGATTAATTGCGATTAATCGCGATTAATTGCAATGAAGCCGTTCCCGTAGTCCATTTTACTGAAAACTGAAAATTTCCCCTCGTTAAGTAAGTACGATGAAATTTCAGTAGGGTCTGAGCTACTGAAAAATACTGAAAAGTGTCAAACGGTGTGCCGCGAATAAATACTTTCAAATGTGTGCGGTAAGCAACATATTTTTTGCGTAATTTTGCTATGAAGATCGAATGTTTTTGTGGCGATAATTTATCACCGCTTAGGATGACTTTATCATCACTATTGTTCTTCCAAAAACTGACACTTTTGGTTGTTGTTAATTTTCTGGAAATGCAATGAGAGCGTTCCCGTACTTTCATGAACACTCAGCATTCAAAATCATATAGCTTTGATTGCAAGAACTGACAAACTGTGCTTTAGCAAAAACATAGCAATACACCTAAAAAATATGCTTTGCTACGTAAAAAGATGCTTTCTACGTTCAACGAAAATCTTTTAATTCAATTGATAATTGTTATTTAATTATTTAGTGATTAAGCGTTTAAGTTTTTTTTAATAAATTTTCTTTTAAAAAAAATTATTTATTTGCCATTGAACTGTTTACAAAAAGGTTCCAGGAAATTATTTTCGTTCATTGAAATCTTTTCGAATTAGGTATTTGAATAAAATCATACAAATCTTTTCGTTTGCCAGAAATAAAAGAAATGCATGTAATTTTATTAGCATTCAAATCCAAAAGCAAAACTAAATTACATGGTACGTAACTTTACTTACAGCGAAAATTGTCGAAACCGTTTTCTTCATCTACCGCTTGAAAATTGATCAACAAAAGAACGCTTGGAGAACATTGTGCACGTACATACATATGTTTCAACTTAATTCGCAGTATAACATTCATTACATTCTGAAGAAACCTACTTGACGATGGGTATTACATGTGTTTTCATCAAGAATTTGTGTCTCCTGTGTCCCATTCCCATGTACTAATCACAAACCGAGCTCATTGTTTTTTAGTGTGTTTATGTTTATGTCATAGGTAGTAGCGGCAGCAGATTTACTGTTGCCTACATGGAAGTATATCCCTTTGTACAAATTGTAATGAATATGTTTCCAGTAGGATCTTACAATTAACCTACCGTCTGTAGAGCGTCGAATGAATGATTTTTGTAATTTGTTTCTTTAATTAATTTTGCTCTTCTTTGAGTTTTTTTTGGGGCAATAATAATTCCAATTATTTTCAACTGGTTATTTGTTACTAACTTAAAGGATCTAAAGTAGTTTTAAAATTCGTTGGCAATTAATGCAGAGTATCTCTTAAGAAATATTTAGTTTGTTGTTAAATGAGTCAAGGCTCTTGTTTTTAGGTGTAAAAATATACTGTTCTTGTAATTTGCAGTTAATTGACAGTTTAATATGAACTAACATGAAATTTTTAACATTTAATTCATCTTCTGACAAATACATTTTCACAAATTTGATCAAAAATGAGCTGAAGGATTTTAGGTATGATATTTATTATTTACTTGCAAATTTTTATCGGAAAACGTTTAATATTTTACATATGATTAACTTCATTTTTTCTTGGTTTCATACGCATTTTCTGATACTATGTATTACTAACCATTTTTGCAAAGATAACTGAACTAAGCTTAATAGTACCTTATGCATTGAAAATATTCGAGCTTTTGCTTTATACATACGACGTGAGTAATTTCTGTGAAGACAGTGAACAATGCATGGTTTATTTTTGAGGAGACCCTTGTTTCCGTTTTTATATAATAATATCAGTGTCTATTATTAAAAGATTGCGATTCTAGCTGGTTTTTAAGAGTCTATTGCTATATTATATTTTAGCCCTGGGCGTTTAGTTTTTCAAAATTGAATTGAAAAAGAAAACAATTTGTTTTTTAAAAGTATCGTGATATGTTTCCACTTCGAAATAATACGCAACACAAAGTGAAGCAGCAGCTTATATTACAGCACCTTCTGCTACCCACCACGGGTTAATATATCTTCATCTCGCGAAAACTTTTATCATACTCACCGTTTTTGTCGTGTCGTACCTAGTATATTACGTTGAAAGAACAGTAACCAACAGTTGAAAATATGCCACCCTCTATTATGTAAGACATCCTTCTTTGTGAATTTATTTATGCTACAGTTCTACACGCTGAAGACTACCACAAAACTTTGTAGTGTAGGCGTTTGTCAAGCGTTGCTGCGAAGATGACGCTGTATTTCTGTATGCCGCCAGTTCTTTCAGGGGGTCTTCGCCGTACTTTGAGCTTCTCACCTGTGTAGACAACGACAAGAAAAACAGCCACGCTCATATGAGACAGCCAAGGAACTAAAAAATAAGAAGAACAAGACAACGGTGACGTGATGGGTTGGCAACGACAATGCCAACAAGGGAAAAGGATCAATGAGGAGCGCTGAATGCTGTATTGTGCGGCAAACAACTATGAGGATGTTTACGTCAGCGTCATCAGTGATAACACTAATGTTTACCATAGTAGAATCATTTATGCAGGAGGATCTAGGAGTGACGGTGATTGTACGACGGAAATACTACTTTCAAGGATTAAGAACGTTCTGATGGATAGGTGCCAAAGAATGTTTACCGACATCTTGTTAAACATATGAAAGGAGTAAATAATAGTGTGAAATATTCGTATGAGAAGCTTGAATTCGGATGAGATTTTTCGAGCGAAGTGGGTTGGAGCATTATATTCTGGGTATCTTTCCTCATTTGTGTGAGTCTACTGGAAATATCGGGTAGGGATAAGATCGAAAATTGAATTCGCTGCAGGTAAAAGTGAGAATGATTGATTCGACTTTGATTTGTTACTGTGGAGTAGTTGAAAACAATCTTAATTCGTCTGTCTTTTAGATTCATTCATTTTGAATTGAAATTTGCACTTTCACTTCGTGGAAATCAGACTAAGATGGCAACTTGGGGAAAGGAACTAATTTTACAAATGTGAAAAGTATTTTTTTAGTACTTATATTTAAGGATTACTAGACAGTATTTCCTTTTGATAGTAGCAAGGCAATCTTTTCGTGTCATGAGCTTTCAGTTGGACTTGTATCTTTGTGAAAGCTAGCCTATAAAGTTTGCTACTCTAACGTTTTTCTGTAAATTACGGAAAAATGCCTTTCATAACGTTGTCGTAAATACCACTGAGCTAGATAGCATTCGTTGTAATATCCATTGCATTTTGCTGAAGTTCAATAAAGGAAATGTAGGTTCAATAAAGGAAATGTAGGTTCAATAAAGGAAATAGAAAGAAACTTCAGCTACCTGTTTGAACTTCAAATTCAAATATTTCTTGATAATTCATTTTCCTAAGGCAGAAGCTACCTGGAATGCAAAACTAATGAGCTTTGATAAAGTGCGAACTACAAATTTTTTTGAAAATTATTGCATGCATACACTCATTAAAGTCACATTTAAAGCGTTTCAGAGTCATCTGTTCGAACCACCAATCAAAACTCGACTATGATATCCTAGCAGGTGAGAAACCTAACGAAAGGGTTTGATTACTGTCTGGACTATTAACGTCATTCATTCAGCTCAACGACAAATTGAGGCCGAAAACGGGCCAGTGAATTCTTCTGAATGTTGAGTTTTGACAGTTTTTGGAGCTTTCGTAAAACAAAAACGTTTTTAGATTCGAATTTAAAATTGCAAAGAATAACGAGTCCACAATTTAGCGCTGATTGATCCACACACTTTCTTGTTTTTTTTAAAAAAAAGTGCCTACTAAGAAGAAAACATACTCTTATTTGAAATATTCTTAAAAAATATTCATATTCATTACAAACCATGCTAATTAAATTGACAAAAGACAGTCCGATGCCTTTAACTTTAAACCAACGAGAATTTGCAGCCCTAATCGCATGTAATTTTGGGTTTGTCACCACACGTATCTAATATATCATAGTTAGTTTGTGTTTATTGTTTTGCTTTGTTTTTTTTTTCATTCTTATTTCTATTAATGCTTTCGTTCAGTTAAATACTTCAATAATTCAAGATACAGATTTCAAGTTGATGTGTGCGCTGCTCAGGGCATTGAAATCGAATAACAACAAGAGATTGTGCTCAAATTGAACAAACGAGGCAAAAGATTAAAGATTGTTGGAAGGCTCTTCATTTTTTTAAATTTAATAATTGGCTGCATAAATGTCTGCATAAATGTTTAAGTATGAATATTGTAGTTAGAAGCTCAAATACTCTGACTTAATCATCTATCCGGAGTGATTTCCTAAGAATTTTACGAACACCATCATCAGAAATAGACTTGCGGTACTTTACTTTGATGTCCTTTGCCATATCAGCTGCAGTTAATCTAGGATTAGCCTTTATCGTTCGGAGCAAACTTCGAGTTTCATGAGGGCTCAACTTTGGAGGACGGCCAGATCTGGGTTTTGAAACCAAAACTCCTGTGTTTTTGAAGTTTTTTACGACTCGTTGGACAGTTGAATGACTTCTGCTGACTATTGCACCTATTTCACGATATGACGTACCTTTTTTCCACAAATCCACGATAATTTCCCTTTCCCCAAAGTCAATTTCCTTTCCTTTATTAGACATCTCTTACTTAAAGTTTTTTAGAAATTATTTTTAACGCAAACCTTAGATAAAAACACGTAAATCAACTTTTCTACACAAACTTTATTGTTATTGTTGATTTAACTGCAACTCAGTGACTTTGATTTCTCTTTATACGCTTTGTACGCAGACTTTTTATTCCTGGAAATTCAGACTATTTTTGGTTTCCGAATTTTATCGTTGTTTAAGAGTGCAGTAATTCTCATTTTTGTTTTGTTTTATGTTGATAATGAAGTAATGAAAAATAGGGAAAAAAAATATTTTCGGAATAATATGTTAGAAACGATGTTTTTTATAGATATGTTTGATGTGTTGAGTGTGTACGCAGACTTTTTCTACCGAGTGTATATATACAGGGTGTTTGGTACTCGGTGGACACTTTTGTAAGGAGGCATTCCTTGATATATTTTGAGCAAAAAATTATTCAACAGGGTAGTCCGGTTTTCAAAATCTACGGGTTTGCAGGGTGGCCAATAAAAGTGTTTCGGACCTGTACTCTGACTCACTTAAATCCTTATATCTTGAAAACCAATAATCACAAAGCATAGTTTTATGGCTTTTTTTATGGAATCAACAATCCGGCCGGGCATACTATATTCGACGCAGTCTCAGAGGTTTTTGTGGCATTGCATGAGCAGAGAACGTGTGTTACAGTGTCAGACCATCATTCTGCTGATATTGCTGGAAGTGCCCAAATTCTTGAACTCAACGAGGTGAGCTTTTATCCCTCGAGCTCTCAAGCAGAAGTTCCTTATTTCTAATTGCTTGCTACTGAGATATGCCAACACAGCCCCAGCACTTAGGCTGTTCTTAGGAGTTAAACTCAGAAATATCATGAACGATGATCTGCTGCGTCGCGAATTGCCCATAGATGGATTTTATTAGGCTGCGCTTATTATATCACAGCGGTGATGTTCTATTATTCGTTGAAGCCGTTTATTATCTGATCGATCGATAATTTGATTCGCACGGCTGACAAACACAGAACGCTCAAGCTATTGTTCCAATACAATTCGGTGTGATGATATTTCGATCGAAGTTGAGGTCAAGCTTATAACGACTATAGTGTATATATTTTCATCGCAATATTGATTAAATTTGCATTAGTTGATTTCGTTAATATATGAATTGGAGTTCGAGCAATGTTTGAAGAGTTCATCTGTTCATACATTCGGTGCTAGAGCTAGTTTCTTAGCCCTAGTCAACAGGCAAAGTATACAGTCATATAACATTAGCCAGCACTCATTGACCCACTACTTGAAAAGCCCTACTTTCAGTCTATTCTCATCACCAGAGAAGCCAACCATTTTTTGACCAAATAATGTTGCAGATAGCTCCTGTATATTTTTTATAGGCAGTATGGTCAGACATCACAAGGACACCAAAAACTTTTACCGTTATGATGACGAGCTACGAATCATAAGGTAAGATTCACTTTTTTTGTAAACAAATGCTAAAATCGATCAAACTGCAAATTAGCAGTATGTAGACTAACACTGCTATAACATCACAGTTATATCTTCATAACGTACCCAATCTGAATGTAGGGCAAACTTTCATTGTTAAATTAACAACATTATCTTCTACAAATTAAAGACTTTTCCACTTCAAGATACATGAACAGTATCTCCGCATCACACCAAGCTCAAATAAATTATACTATCAAGAACCTTTCTCGTACAAAATACTACGTGCACATACATACATATATCGCCGACAAAGAACATGCAACTATACACTATGTAGCAATATTAACAGGAGCATGATGTGAATTAATTATACTTTCTCATTTACTTTAATGGAATAATGAATGCATATATGATTCGATTCCCTATTCTTAAGGAGCTGAGCCTGGAGCTGCGTACATCTACCAGCACAAAGGCATATCATCGCACAATAAAGTGAACCTACGCCAAAGCTCTTCAAAGAATATTGAAATCTAATTTATATATTTCACTAAGAATATCCGAGCACTTGAAATGTTGGGGTAGATTTCGGAAGAAATCTTTTCCATCCGAGTCGAAATTTCACCAAAGTACTTTAGGTGGAACCTGAGTAGCTGTTAAAAAATAAATCCTCTGATGGTTATGTGTCTATTCCTTAGGAATGGTCCGAATACGGTTTCTCGAAGCTGTTTTTTTTTTAAAAAAAAAACGTCTTGCATCCGACGTATTTTCTAGCATCGTCATTTAGTTTCGATTGTTTTCATCAGCCTATATGATAGCCTGTTATTACTAATGTTCGAAGAACATTAGTATTAAAATCGATTCGGCCAAAAATTCATATTTCTTTATATATATATATATATATCATCAAAAAATTTCAGTGAGATAATCTCGGGAACGCGCCATCCGATTGAGCTGAAACTTTCAGGATACAATGGTGTATATGCAGAATAGGTCCACGTCTCTTTAAATGTCAGTTATTGTTAACCTTTTGGCGCCGGCGGCCATTTAAGTGATATTTTTAATATACCTATTATTTCGTGCACAAATAATTTTCGCAAAAATAAAGTTAACGAAATAAATTTCGAACGTGTTTTACATATGAATCGGATAATGCTTTGGAATTTTTTAACCCTATGTGTGCGCTGGGTGCCTAAAAAGAGGACGGGAAAATTAAAAAATTTTTAAATTTCGATAACTTTTGACAGAGCTATTCAATCATTACGAAATTTTCAGGACATATTAATATTATTTAGTTGTAGATTTGTGTAGCTTTAAATTAGCGTGCTGGCAACCCTGTAGCTAGGGCAGGCAACGAAAATGAAAACCTCCAAATCATCGTCTCTCTTGAAAAAATGCCGTTTCTTCAAAAAAAAGCCACTCATATATAAATCTTGTGCTTTGTTTACATAACCAAAAAAAAAAAAAGATATGGTATAACGGGCACGCCTGGTAACCCTTGCCCAATTTACCTATATTTTTAGCATCAAAAACTTCTGTTCACGGAAACTCACGATCCGATGAGCAGAATTAATTGAAATTTGCAGAATGTATTGGCCTTAAATAGGACCAGGTCTGATAGAAGTAATTTTGAAATGCGGGCGATTCTGTGCCAGTGGTGCCATCTTGAAAAACCACTAAAAAAGATAACTGTTTTTAGCCCTATAAATTCTGATTGAATCGTTCGATTTTGACGAAACTCACACAATTGCTGGACCTTACTTTAAGCCACGTTTGGTAGAAATTTGGTTGAAAAATTCGGTTGGAGCTGCCAGCTATGATAATTTTGGTGTCTTCATTTTGAAAAAAAAAATTTGGAAGTGAAAACATTCAAACCATCGAATATTCAAAAAAATGTCCGTTTCTTACAATAAAATCAATCTGTATATAAATCTTATGTTATATCTACACGTTCAAAATAAAACTTTGGAAATTTCATGTCGGACAAGAACGGTAACCCTCTCCCAGTTAACCTATATTTTTAGCATCAAAAACTTCTATTCACGGAAACTCACGAACCAATAATCAGATACAGCTAAAATTTGCAGAATGCATTGGACTTAAGTAAGACCAGATTTGATAGAAGCGATTTTGAATTGTGCGCAAGTCTGTGCCAGTGGTGCCATCTTGAAAAATTACAAAGAAAAAAAACTGCTTCTTGCCCTATGAAATGTGAATAAGTTACCAGATTTTCATGAAATTGGCACAGTAGCTAAACCTAACTCTAATCTCTGTTTGGTGGAAATTTGGTTGAAAAATTTGATTGGTGCTGCCAGCTATGGTAATTTTTGTGTCTTTGGTTTTGAAAATTCGCTCAGGAAAATGAAACTTTTTGCACTATAACTTCCAGTGCAGTCATGAAATCAATACGAATTTCATACAATTAATGAAACCTGTCATAAACATTATTCAGGCCAAATTTGGTTGAAAAGCCACGATAGGGTTGCCAGCTATTGTTGGTTTTGTGTTTAATTGCAATATCTTTATTGAGCGGTTTTATCGTAGAATTTTCAAATGGTAATGATATTGTAGTGACAATAAACAGCAAATATTAAGCCTTCGATCATTTGAAAAAACTCGCTGCAGGTAACTTTAAATTTCTTTATACTCCTATAACTTCGAATGTAATTAAACAACGTGAAGCAGATTTGATATATTTTTGGCTTTGATACTGGCGAAAGGTTGCCAGCACGAGTCGGTTGTGCTACTTTTGTATCAATAAATGCTTACAGTTAGTATACATACCGGAAACATTTACAATGAAAATAAATAACCGATGTTACAATTCGCAAAGTTCTGCAAATTTTTCGGATCGCAGCCCCAAACACCAACTTCAGTTACAGTGCTGCAGGCACTGAGCATTTTCTTCATTGATGTTATATGAGATGCTGCTTTCAAAATTATGTGAAATAAGCAACTGATAACGAATATAATTAACCCGTGTTTTGCTCTCATAAACGTTGAAATTCATGCCAGTGGTAATATCTGAAACCTTCCACCATATGAGTTATAATGCATTCTTGAGACGAAAGTAACACGTGGCATTTGAAACAGTTTGGCCGTAATAAGCAGCACATGTGGTGGAATATGCACTCAAAACCTGCTCGATTCTTCTACTGTTCTTCGAACATTAGTGTTTCTAGCGGTTCAGGTGCGCTAGAGTTTTTTTTTATTTGCTGTGTTTCTCTAACGTAAATAAAAACTAATGACTTCCCACTGCAAGTGGTCACATCAGTTAGGTATGCACTATAAGCTGATGTCTGATTGATGAGTACCAGTGCATACTTTCCAAACCACTTAATCGTCCCACACAAACAATTCCAAGTATTGCATGTTTTACCCGAAATTGATTTAAAAACTTCTTAAGGCAGTATTCTGGTCTAGAGGCACGATTTTGAGGTGATTTTACGAACGCAATAAAAAAAACCATAAACATTTTTGGAATATATTTTTTTACCAGTCTTTTATTAACATTTTGAACGTACAAAAATGTATTCAGAAAATAAAAAAAATAAAAGTTGATGTAGATACAGGCCGGCGAAGTGAAGGCTCAAAAAAAAACTTGTCTCATAGTTGACATGATTCCAACCTTCCTGGTGGTCTGAAACATACATTTTTGGTAAATTCTATAATAAAAAAAATGTGAAATTTGTTTGACGTAGGCGATTTGAAAAAACTTTTTTTTTTCACAAAATGGCGTCCATGTAAAAAAAAAGTTGGTTTTTTGCCTCATTTTTTCAACTTTGGGGATTTTTAATAAATAGTAAAAAAAAACAATTTGAAAAACCCCTACGTCAGACAATAACCAATAGTATTAAGAGGGTTTGTGCAAAATTTCACGTTAATCGGTCTATTACGACTAGAGATATCATGTCAACCGTATCGAGAAAAGTAGTTCCGAGAAAAACGCGTTTAAAACTTGGAGTCTCGTTTCGGGCAGTTAGTTGGCGTGTCACAAAAATAGCTGTAACTCCAAAAATAATTCGAATTTCCAAAAATCCTTTTAAAAGCTTATTCTTAAAGGTCTAAACTTTGAAAATATGCAAACGAAAAAAAATCGATTTGATCAAATTTCTAGACCAGAATACCCCCTTAACACTCATATATTGCTCAAATAGGTAGCAGAGCCATGACAGTACACTTCCAGCTTTTTGCATATCGCATAAAGTGCTCTGTCTTCCTGGGGTCAATAAAATGTTTGCACTTGTTGCCTAGTCAGATAATTAAGCATATCTTACAAGGTTACTAGAGCATCAAACCTGGGAAATTCCCAACAACAACAGTCCAAACGCCGTCGAATTAAATTGACGAAATACGCCCTCTTTATTTTTTTTTTTTGCGAAATAAAGAGCACTCGACAACGGCGACTGGGCTGCCTTGGGCCGTTATTTAAACGAAGTGATGATGATGGCAAGATGGGAGGCTGCGTGGAAAAGGCACCTAGAATAAGAACAAGCACAAAAAGATACTCTCGACGATTTGGATGTATTTAGGATCGCATTGGCTGAAAGACTTTTTCATTAGCAAAGAGTCCTCTCGGTGGCAGGCACTAATTGATTTATCTATTGCCTCGTATTGAATATTTATGATGGCACGCTGTTTGAAGCATGGAAAGAAACGGTATGATAGTCGAATCGACACTTTTGGGAATGGCGAACAGAAACAGCGTGGTGAACGAGGGTTGCAAAAAGAGCTTTCGAATATCGTATTTTATGGTAGATAAGATAAGTTCAAACCAAACCTACACACGATATATTCAATAATTGAGTTAAATCTGTGTAGGAGCAAATTAAATTTTTGGTACGATTATTTCAATTTTAATGTCAGGCTAGCATTCAGCTTTTGAGCCGTCAAAGGAAATGGCTTTTACGTACAAAAAATGTTGCCTATCCCTTCAATGTAACAAAATAAGCTCAAAACATATTTTTTCTGATATTTTACGAAAATAAACGGGTCGATACAGTTTCTTTTCCATTTCGTTCGATTCACTTCGTGCATATCTGCTTACTTCAAGTTTTACTCTTGCAACACGTACCTACACAGTGCCCCCATATTTCATCAAATCAACAGGTTCATTTCGTTAATTACGTTTGGCTAATAGACCAATGCCTTCCATATCATGATCACCATAGAGCGAATTCTCATCCATATTAGCTTCCAAGGGAAATACTTGGCGTCGCCAATGGCCTCTTCTTCCCCGAATATCATTTTCGTGTCCTGCGAAATGAAACTGCTGCTAGCTTCATGGTGTTTCGTGGTAGTCAATTAGAAATTACATTACGCAGGCAATAGATTCCGGAAATAAATTGGATTTCATATATATTCTCGCATAGATACTTGCGGTGACGCTAGCGACGCAACAAACGTACGTAACGAACACGCGAGTCTTGGATGCGAAGGTGATAGTTGGACGTAATCAAAGTGGTATTTATTGTTGACGGTCGAAAAGCAAATGAGCTGTGCTGTGTAGTTTCGTTTTGTGATAGGAGATAAATATTTATGGGCATTGTGATGCTGATATGGTTGTTTTAGCCGAGGAATGTAAAGAGGTTTCATTTGTATGAAAACGGAATCCGTTGAGCTGGTGAAAAGCTTATAGTACCGCTTCCGCAGATCATATTCGGTAAATTTCTGATTAGTATATCCTTTGCTTTGAGTTGCTTCTTCTGTGCTGTATTTTATTCAGGAAAATTTACGTCACTGGAATGGCAAAGAAAGTTTATGCGCCAGTAGATGCTGCTTGAAGTTTACACTGCAGATACATGTATTTTGCATACATGTATTTTTACAACGACAACTTTGAAAGGACTACTAACATTACAGCTTGGCGAACTCACTGTCACTTTTAAGCAACATTAAAAAAGATATGAAGCCCTGGGCTTTACACTTCTTTTTGATATACTGTACAGATATACAGCGTTTTCCACCATACCATTTAGCATAGAGAGAGAGAACAGCATAATAAGATGGCACAACTGTTTACGGAAATTTATTATGGAAAGCTTACGACAAGTATTAACTGCCAAATCAAAAATTGCTTGTGATTATAAACTCACAAAAAATATATCATAATGAAACATTAAAGTCGGCTCTACGAATGCGTGTCTCATAGCTACAAATACACGAAGCTTACCGTAATTCGACGTAAATTTCATGGACCCGCTTACTTTCTGCGCAAACCAAAATGAATAGTAATCTGTTTGATTTTGAATAGTATTTTGATGAAAATATATCATAAAATACAGTGCTCAAAGTGAAACGAAACTATCGTATGAAAGAGGACATCAAAAAGTTTTGAATTGTATTTCCAATCCAAAAAAAAAAACAATTATAAATATTCTACTTGCAAATCAAATTCGTCATTTCAGTTAAGAGCCAGCACCAAAACTAATCCTACAGGTAAATTCCTTATTTGCTCACTATGTATGGAGCAAATAGACCGTTTCAACTGACAAAATCAAATTAAATCCAACGTTCTATTAAATTATATCAACTTTTTTTTTAAAAAAGAAAAGCTCCGTAAAGCTGTCGAAAGTCTTCCGGATCGGCTGAGTTTAATTGGCTATTGTATTATTTATATTCACATTTATTTTTGAATTATTTCTATAGCTATGCTTATAATAATTATATTTGGCATACTAACTTTAAATGATTAATATTTTGATTTTGGCAACGATTTTTCCTTAAAATTAAAATTTTTGTTTTATTTGCATTTCTATTCTTATTATTTCTTGATTTCTTTTTTATATTTGAAAAAATATGAAATGTAGGTAGATTCTTAAGATTAGGTTCACTGAACTAGGTTCAAATTGGCTCCTGAAACACTTTTCCTAGTAATTTTGTTGGGTTTTGGTCCGCGTCCTAGTTAAGACCGTCACCATTAACGTCACTCGATCCGGCACTATATTGTCACACGAGGGTAACGGCACGCCAAAGAAGCTGTGTCAAGTAACGTAATCCCGCATGAGCACTCGTACAGGTCTAGGAGTTGAAGTTGGGACATTTGGGACAGTTGGGACAAATTTACATTCAATGTAAATAGGACTGTAGAGTGATTAGTTCCATTATTCACTTTACCCCTGATTAACTCAGGTATCTATTCAGAACAAGGCTCGAACCGGTATTCCAACCAGGGAGCCTCCATACTAAAAGCCAGTGTTCTACCCACTACTAGGGGTTGATTGATTTAGCAGAGCTGTTCAGATTAGGAGGACAGTAAAGAACACCTTTTATAGAGTAATCACCAACGTGATACACTTATAATTGTTGTACTCTGTTTTGTTTGCCTTTTTGTATATGAGCCAAATATGCCCAAGACTTCAATTATAGTTTTGTTGTTCCATACCATCAAAACTAGGTTAGGTACCTAGTGTAGATGGTATGTAATTTGACTATTGCCGTATTTCATATTTAACTAGTTTGTCGGATTTCCATGGGCTCCTGGCTACTTGTTATTGAGCTACTGGATCGCACAAACACATAGCGCCAGACGCTATTATTTATAGACTTCTGGCGCCATGTACATAGTCGATTCCGGAATTGTGATAAAATATAGCGCTGAACGCCATAGTACATGGCGAAAAGTACATAGGAGCAGACGCGATGTATATAGCCCTCCGCGCCATTTACTATAGACTATAAAAAACACATAGCGCCAGACGCTATTATTTATAGACTTCTGGCGCCATGTACATAGTCGATTCCGGAATTGTGATAAAATATAGCGCTGAACGCCATAGTACATGGCGAAAAGTACATAGGAGCAGACGCGATGTATATAGCCCTCCGCGCCATTTACTATAGTCCTCCACGCCATGTACTGTAGCCCTCCACGCCATGTACTATAGTCCTTCACGCCATGTACTATAGTCCTCCAGCCATGTACTATAGCACTCTACGCCATATATTATAGTCCCCAATGACATGTATTACAGCTCTCAAAACAATGCACTATAGCCCTCACTAACATGTATTCTGCCGCACGTAGCATAAACGTCCTATCTGCATTTTATTAATTGTTGAGTTATTTGAAGATTTGTGTTTTGTAGATAGGGCATGTTTCATAGATACGGCATTTTGCACCATCAAAAGATAGGTATTTATATTTGGTAGAATGGTGTAATAAAGTATGAGGCTTGTGTAATAAAGTATTAAGTTGTAATAAAGTATTATTACGCTGTTATAGTTCGCTGAGATACTTATTGACGGATTTCATTTGAAATGATTCGAAAAAGCACTTCAATCCATTAACGCACTTCATGCAAACTATAGCACCACAGTAGCACCCTTAAATAAATGCACGCATGCTAAATACCGCATATGTATATCTCCATATTATTTTTCCCTCACCTATAAATTTGTCGATGAGGCTGCTAAAACCCCACATCTCCAAACAGTTTTTCACGTTTTGGAAAATCACTAAATTATAACAACTTCTACTTGTAGCGTTCGATTTCAAATGACACTTAATTTTGTTTTACTAGTACACGCCATCAGAACGGTTCTATGACCTACACCATTTGAAGGGTTTTATGGTACACAAAAACCCAGTTGCAGAATATTGAAATTTTTCGTGAAAAAAGGAATTACCAAAAAATAAACGTATTTATCATTTGTAAATTGCATCCTTATAGAGAAACGAAATGTTCTGCAACTAGAACATGTGGCCATGGATTTTCCTTTACAGATCTATTATGATTTTCACACTTCACTACCGCAAGCAAAACGTACATGAAGAGGTTCAAACAATATGACAACTGAAGCCATATTACATGGCTCAAGGTACTATGTAATACAGCGTGTGGGGCCACAATTTCTATGCCATGTAATTATGGCGCTGGGAGCCATGCTGCATAGCTCAGGGTTCTATTTACATAGCGTGCGGGACCATAAATGCTGCGCCATGTTACATAGGACCACGCACTATGTAGATTCTGACATTATGGCGCTTGGAGCCATATTGCATAGCTCAGAATACTATGTACATAGCGTATGGGACCATAAATAATGCGCTATGTTACATAGCTCTGGGTAAGGTTGCCAAATCAGTGGATCAGAAATCCGGGAGGAAAATACAAAATTGTGTAAAAATCAATTTTATTTATTTAAAATGATATTTCTTTACACTACGAATTGCTTGTAATGCCTTTTGAATTGCAAGGATAAAGTTATAAAATTCTTTACATGTGTAATTAAAATTCATGCACACCTGTTTTTCTGATTGTGTGATGACATGGGTTTCATTAAGCCGACTACGATTTTTTGACCACAGTTCGTTTACTACGCTTAAAACATGTTCAGCGGCAACATTTGCGATAGGGAAGGATAAAGTGAATGTAACAAGTTTTTTGTTATTTCTTAGTTCAATTCTTCTTTTTATTTTCAAAAAAATTAACTCAACGCAAGTCTACCCTCTTTGTTTTACTTGCCACAAGGTCACGCACTTTTGCAGCAAACAGTAATCGTCGTACAATTTATGCTCATTTATTGGCACTTTTACAGAAGCACTCAGATCTTGGAGTTCATTGAAGTCAATTTCGTTGTCCATTGTCAAAATGCTCAATTTCTTATAAATAGAAGTGTCACATTCGTACCATTTATTTAAATAGCTTAAAAAAACGCTCCAATATTTGTCTGCAACTTTGTTGAAAGTGTTTTGATCACTAACCGTCAACTTCCTCAAAATTGTCCGTAAAACTTTCCATTTTTTTCGGTTGGTAGTTTTAGATCGCAATTCGATCATAGCTGTGTGTAGTTCCGCACATGTAATATATATAGTCACTTTGCAGTTTTAAATAGAAATACCAAAAATTTGCATTATATTGTGAATAAAATTGCAGTATCATAATGCAAGACAGTTCTCATCTTTAAATGCTTTCCAAATTATTTCTGCACAGTCGTCTTCGCCTTCATTAAGAAAATATTCTCTTAAAGGCGGCCAATTCAAAAGAAGTCTATCTAAAGATGGAAGCAAAGACACCATCATGTAGGCACATAGCGAAGAATAGACTTGTACTCTAAATGAGCGAAATCGAAGAATTCTTTGAGCTTTGTAGTTCGCTTGGCAAATGCGCTAAATTCGCTGTAAACTTTCAACCCCAACGATTCCACAACAAACTGTATAGCTTTTAATGCATATTTGTTAAACTGTGTAAAATATGGCACTCAAAATTCGTCTTCAAAACATTTGGGTTTTCAATTTTAAGTTTTTGAAAAACTGAATTATGAATCCCAATAATCCCATGCGGATAGTGCAGATACCGATTACTAGGATAAGCCGTTTTCTTGTAAAACTTAACAGAGCTGTGTTTTAATAGCTTCACTAGTTTTAGCAGGGTCTTGATTAAAGACAAATAAACCTTGTTTTAAACCATCTTTAAGTGAAAACCATTGCATCGTCAAATTCCCCTCGTTGGACGAATCGATTCTAAGAGAGTAATAAGTAGACTCCTGCAGTTTCGATAGAAGGATTTCTTGCGATAGAAGGGCTATGACATTTTTACAAATAGTTGTAGCTTTAGTCCGACCGCACGCTATGTTTTTGCAACTTCAGAATCAGGAAACAACGTAGAGAACAACTTATTGTCACAATCTTGGCTTGAGTAGCTGTGATGATGTTTAACTCCATGATATACAGATACAATTTCCGCGGCAGTTATTAGATCTTCGTCTCTTGAATGTTTTTTCACAAAAAAACTAGACACTGATGTCACAGAAGACTTTTTTTTTGAGAAATAACTAATGTTTTTTACATTCCGAATGCACAACTAGAGCTCTTTTACTTTCATATTTTACTGAAATATCGGTTCTGTACAACTTACATTCAGCGGTAAAATTATCTCGTTTTATAGCTAACCAGTTTCCATCAAAGCTTGTAAGATTTTTAATTTTTTTCTTTATAGGCGGTGTCTCAGTTAAGCTCTCTTGCGAGCTTCCCGATTCTAACTTTATGCTTTATTTTCAGACTATTACAATAATATAAAAATGTATAATAGTAAAATATAACAAAACATACGTACTTACTGCGAATATAAACCAAACACGTTGGCTCTGGCCGCCACTTGAATAACGCTATTACGCAGCTAACTAACGAAAATGAACTAACAAAAGATGATGTGTACAATTGTATAAATCTAGTGCAATTCACGATTTTTATTCATTAATATTGTATTATTTACAAGCATATAAAAGCGAGCATAAAATATAAATAAAAATATAAAAATGCTGTGACGGCAATTTGTGTTCTATTTCCGGGAGAATTTAACTGCGTTCCGGGAGCCGGGAGATTTTTTAAGTGAACTGTATTTTTCCGGGAAAATCCCGGAATTCCGGGAGAGTTGGTAACCCTAGCTCTGGGTGCCATGTGGATTTTTTTCAGTGATGCTTTTTTCGTTAAAAAAAAAGAAGCAAAAAACACATCTTAACTAATATTCCTAGAAAATGAGACAATCTCTTTACATATTTACGTTTGTGCAAATACCGTACCACATCGTTCAATATATGTATACATCTCAAAATACAAGCATCATATATTCATCATTATCACTATCATTATCAAGCGAATAACTGTCGATAAGCCCAAATAGACTTTTTCTCGTCAAATCGAATCAGCATTTTCAATTTTCCATTCAACAAAATCATTATCACCCCATATCCTCACAATACAAAATAAAACTCTTCTTCCGCACAGAAAAAAAAAGAAAAATCATTATTATTTCGCATTGATAATGAATCTGATGACGGTATTATGCTGAAAGCAAAATTATGTTAAAAGTTGACATTGGAAAGTTTCATTTTTATATATCTTTTTCTTTCCGGACACAAAACTGCTCTGTTATGTTCGGTTCCGTTCGGGAAAAGCCTTTCAAATGCGACCCAATTGCCTTGTCATCATCATCTCTTTGAAATAAGTATATAAAAGTCGGTAGGACGTGAATGAAAATTCACTCCATTCATTCGCTAACTAGTCCTCCGACCGACGCGTCAAATGAACCATTTTTCCGGATGGGGCAAGGCGGGTTGGGAAAGAACGGTTTAGGACGCACCATCTAAGCAGTCATTCCCGATGATTTTCTTTTTTTTGTCGACGACATGGTGCATCGATTGTAAGCTACTGGCTGTCTCGTAGTTTTTCAATTCAGTCAAAGAAAACGAGAAAATAAAATGCGAAAAACATCTTTTCGTCTCTCAAATACTTTTCCATTGTCTGTTTTTTTTCGAATTCGCCAAGAATGAGACAGCCTTGAATGTCACACATATGCGAGGTTGCATGGGGTTCTGGCTATAAGATTACACTCTATCTGCTTAATGTGACAGCAAAGAAGATAGACGTGTCTATATGGGGTGAGAAGGAGCTGCGGTCGTTTCCTTTTGTGGCAGCCACATTCAAATCCTTCTTGGGTCTGGGCTTCTTGATTGTATGCAATGAGCTATCGTCAACAACGATCGATCACAGACATCTAGTGGTTTGTATGGTGTATGGAAAAAGATGTGAATTTCATTATTTTCAAAAGTGCTTACAAGCAATAACTCGAGTCTGAGTTGAAGTTACAGTTATTCCAATTCAGGCCACGTTCCAATCCACAATATGTCGCTTCGTAAAATGTTTTGATGATTCGTTTCTAGTATTTTCATAATATACACCAACGGATGAGTGTATTACGCCATTTGATTTCGACTTCTTCTTAGATGATTGGGGCCACGAAAAAGCTAATTGCGGCAAAATTTGTTTCGGTCTGCTTACATTGGAAACTATGTGATACTTGCCAACAATGATTGTACTTGAGAGGCTCTACAGCTTATGATCGATATGATGACTACTTTACTACGGAGATCAGTTTCAGTAACTCAAATAGTGTTTGCCTTAATGAAACGTTCTTAACCAGTATAAAAAAAATAATATTTTTACCGAATACAAATAACATCTCACACTGTAGGTCACCCTCAATCTTCCCCGAATGTTGCAACTGAAATAAAATTTGCACTATATCGAAAATTTGTCGAGACTTCAAGGAAATTGAATTGATGGCTAACTTGCGATCCATTATCGGCAGCTTTTCCATCTTCTTCTGCCTGCCGTTTCGACCTGACTGTCACATCCCTTCCTCCGCGCGAACACTAAAGTGCCTTATGAATCTTTTTAAATATTCATTTGACAAAACAGCAGTTCGCAGGAGTTCGGTGGAAAGTGTTTTCGTTTCAAGCCATTATCCTCTCGAAGGCCTTCGCCAGTTCCTCGCGACCCATTTCCAGGACACGGAAGGAGCGTCAACGTTGTCGGATGGAATAGCGCGCCTCTAAAATGACAACGCGGCGAGGAGCCACTTGTCGCGGTGATACAGCAGTTTGTGTGGCGGTCGCTTAGCAGGCAACGACTTTTCGTTCGTTTCAAGGAAAAATCTTCGAGACGTGAGCTTGGCAAAACAGCGAATTATACGGCGGGCGGTCGGGAGGCGGCTTGAGATAGTAAGCTGTTCATGACAGGAGTGCATAAGATGCTGTCGTGAACTTACATGAATACTTTCAATGGCAATTTCCGTTTTGGCGCGTTCGAAACAGATCAGAGCAAGTAGCGACTCGCCTCCACGCTATAGAGAGGTGCCGTGCCCAGGTACTTTGAATGGGAGAAAAAACGGAAAACGAAGCGAAACGATAGGATATAAGCTGCGAAGGACTTTCTTTGGAGTCCGCAGTTTTTTGCACGCCGCGAACTGTGAATTATGAGACGAAAATATAGGAGCGTATGGATGACTTGCCTTTTAAAAAGGCAACATGCAGTCGTAGTAACATGTTGAATTTTTTAGTTATCCTGGAGACGTGAAGCCGGGTGCAAGGGTCGCGTATCAGTTTGGAGTTCCGCTGATCGTAAGTAAGATGAAAAGTTTCTTAGTGCACGTGAGAGCTCCTCGAGCAAATATGCATGCAGAAGCATTTAAGAAGGTATTCACGTTTTATGCAAAACTGTTTTGGAAACGATGAGCGGATGCACGGAAATTGCATTTATGCTTTCATTTGATCGTTGTTGTTTTCTTTTTTTCCTGTTTGAAACGAAAACTATTTTCTAAAGTCAATTGAACGGAATTGCGTGCTGAGTACTATGTGTTTTTTTTATTGCTGAAATAGAGTTCAACGTCACTATTTGTTTTCCTTATAGGTTAATTTGAATCCTGATGGTAAAAAGCTGAATATATTAAATATAACGCGGTTGAATGTACAGTCAATTGGGAAGATTATGACACTAACATAATACTTGGCTTTGAAACTATAGTGAATCTATTTTTCACACCTGTCAAATAGAGGTTTTGTTACGGAACAGCCTCGCCGCCAACTAAAACAGTAAAACCCACAAACATTTCGAATGCAATGCTGCATGCGACGGTCAAATGCATTGCATGGCCATCTGAAAACAGGCTTTGTATATGCATTGATTTTCGCATGTTGCATTGCATCGCATCGGATTCACTGGCCTGATTGCAGCTAATTTGCAACAATACTTGAATCAGCTGCGTTACCAGGCCAAACTGGAAATATTGACTGCTGGCTTCGTGTGCTGTGCAGCAAGTCCACAGCTTGTGTAGGGAATACATATTGGCCCAAACAAGACCAAAAGAGGCTATGGCCAATATGTGTTTACTCCCTTGGAGCGAGCTAGGGCTGATGTTGGGCTCACTAGCAGCCTGAGTGGATTTTTAGCCAATACGTTGGCCCGACATGTTCGACCAATATGTATTTGAAGCATTAGATTTTGATAACGGCCGATTGGAACTAGTGGGTGGCGCCTTGCTAAGCAAGTCTCGTGAATGCTGATTGGCAGTCAGTACCAGCGTTGCCAGAAAAACAAACAAAACGTCTTGAAAATTTTTTCAGAAAATCTGGAGACATTTTGGGATCTTAGTTTCAACGAAAAACTTAACTTAGTTTCGGTAAAAACGTGATCATTTTAGCAAAAACCATGTATTTCAGCACAAAAAAAACAATGCATGACAAATATATAATTCATAATACTTATTATCTGTTTACTATGATTATGTTTTCATAACTTACATTCGAAAGTAAGCTGGGAAAAGTACAATAGGTTCTTTAGTTCTTGATGGTACTACTTTAAATTACGCAATTCACTTTTATCTTAGCATTCACTTCCAATTCGATAGCTTTCTTCCAATTTTTATGGTTCAGCTTTGCATATTGGTTAATTTTTTTTTGAATTTTCAAGATGTCTTAGCCAACGATTAGTGTGTTTTTGTCAGGGAATTCGTAAGGCGGAAGTTCTAAGTTCGAAGGAGCTGCTCCTTAACGAATGTGACCTGAAGCGTTATAATGTAAACCGTGCCACGGACAGTAGTAGCCACCAAAATCTCCAGCGTTTGCAATTGGTACACAGCCCAAGTGCGTGCACACCCCGATCACGATAAGCTACTCAGATTTGTGAACCCGTTGATCATTATGTTTGAGGATCTTGTGTTGATTTCCTCTCCCGTTCGGTGACGGTTGAAAAAGAGCTTTCCTCGCCACTTGAATGTCATCGATTTCCCTTCCGGAATACCGCGACGCTTAATTGGCCAACGCCAAAACAGCAGCAGATGCGCTCATCGAGCTGACCAATCGCGTTACAAATGCCTTTGCGCCGTACGCTGTTCCGACCGTTTTGCACCCACCAGCATATAGGTGAAAGCCTTACGACTTTCCTGACTGTCATTCTTTCTCCTAGCGGGTTTTGTTGAGTCACGCCTGTACGACGAAAAGTCGGCAACGCTCAGGTCAGTGGGAACGCCACGAATTTGTGTGCCAGTTGTAGGTCCCATTGAAACGCGAACAGATCCCTTCGGAATAGAACTATTGCCAGTTTTAGCCACTAAAGGAACTTTGGACAACTGGCTTCAAGGCGTTCGACACAACTTGGGTAGTATCCCGTAAATATGCCTTGGACACTGCGTTTATCATGACTCCTTGTTTTCGGCGATAGTATGTTTCTTTCGGAACAAGAAAATGACTATAATAATAATATATTTGATTCATTAAATAGTTAATTTTAAACAGTTCGTCTTAAAAACTAAAATTTAATCTTTCAGTCCATTCACTGGAGCCCCCAAGTAAAGGTTATCCTATGATAAAAAACACATTTCATTTAAAAATTAAACATACTCTTTTTTGGTTTTCTCTAAATTATCCCTTTGAATATAACTGCTGCGTATTATTTGCGTTAATCTTGTTATTCCCAAATGAACCCCCCGAGAACACAGGGGGTCAAATTGACCCCAGAGACCTTTTTGACTGATCGCAGCGCTTAGGCCTGCGGAAAAAGAGGAGTACTATATGCTCCTAAATATATTTCTGTGTCTTGACTATAAGTTTACACCGTTCGCTTCCAGTCCCAAATCGTTAGTTGTCGTTGAGAAGCCTTTGAAGCAGATCAAGGGGTCAAATAGACCCCATCTGTACTCGACGTCAATTTTGAGGTAAAAACTCAAACTTTTTTTTACTTTATAAATCGTCAGATTAATTTAAAAAAGCCAAAAAATAAGTTTGCAAGTGTTTTTTTTTTTTTTAGTTTTTAGCAATGTGTCGTACAATCTGCGTTCTAGTGTACGCAATAATTCGTAAGCTGAAGACAATGATAATAATTTTAGCGACAGTAATTCCTCCGAAGACGACCATGTCTCGGAGCAATCAGAATTTGATTATTCAGAAGATTATATCTTTTTTTCAACCCTTTATGTAGGGCTTTTTTTATTACTTTACTATGCCTGGGGAGCATCCATATACATTTTCAGCTCAAAATATTAAAAACTGACAAAGTTATGATTTTTTTTTAAATATGCAAATTTTAAAATCTTCACAATCGCCACCGTAAATATGCAAAATAAATAACTTTTTTTCAAGGCCCACTATAGGGCTATTTTTTTTATAATTTTGTCATATCTTGAGAGTACCCACTTAAATTTTTAGCCAAAAATATTGAAAATGAAATAAGCTACGATTTTTTTTTTTGTAAAAAAGCTGATTTTCGACCAAACTGTTTATTTCCCGAATTTTTCTAGGCATGTTTAGAACATTTAGGGCACTTTTTATGTATGAAAACTACTAAAAAAGGTTTTAAACAATACTTACAAATTTTTTAAAATGAAAATCTTCAGTGGCGGTGATTCTATAGACGTTCAAAAGTGGTTGGGGTCAATTTGACCCCAATTGTTCTCAATGATTGAAAAAATAGGTGTGTTCTTGGAGGGTTAAGGCAAATTATTTTTGGGGGTTCTTTTTAAAAGAGCTTATTAAATTGTAAAATTCGATAAAGGGCTAGCCGCAGGCTGAGCTTTTCAAACTCTATACCTTCTTGTTTGAATTTTTGATTTGCAATTTGTGATTTTCTCACACTTTTACTGAAACATACATAATATAAAAGTTTAAGTAGAAATGTGAAAAAATTTGGATATTTTGAATAAAATCTGGGTGTTTGGAAAATGTTGTGAAAATCTGGCAATCTTCAGGCTTAAATCTGGATCTGGCATCACTGGTCAGGACTGAAATCTAGCTTGCGGCGGGAGGGTGATTTCAGCCCCCACGTTGCTGAGAAATTTTATCGGTTCAATGAAAAAAAAGTCTAGCGCATCAGAATCGCTAGAAAACTAATTTTCGAAGAAATTGTCTTTGGGTGACAAAAAAATGTGGAAAGAAGTAGTACACTTTTTTGTAGAATCATATCAACCATTCCTTTCTCCAAGCAACAAAACTCAACTATAACACAAATGATGAAAATGTTCAGTGCTGGCAACACTTTCCCAACGAAGCAGCAATAAGTTTACCATAACAGGCTCATACTTAAATTAACTTATCCCATTGGAGGATTTCATCGAAAGTTTCAGCGGTTAAACGTTGTTTGAGGCTGACATCCGAAAAATGTTCAAAACTCGGAAAATTCAAAAATTGGTTTCTTATTTTTATTGCATGTAATTTTAAGCATCTGTTGGTGCAATATCTACGAAAATGGCTAAAGCTGGTTACCCTGTGTCAGCATCAAAGCAAAACATATACCAAAGCAGCGTAACCACTTTCTTGTCTAAAAACACAAAGTGACCGATTCAAATCTGCTGTGCTGTTTAAAATCAAAATCAATCAAACTAAAGACGCTAATATCTCGAACAATTGTAGCAAAACAGTACTTGAGTGTCATTAAGTATTAAATATAGGCATAAATATAACATATAACATATAAAATATAGTGCACAGCCATGACCTTCAAGTGCAATTTACCTAACTGTGTTGCTTTTGATAACACCTTCAAACATGTGACTTGTAAGGCCTTCTGCAATCGTAAGCTCCATGGAGCATGTATGGATGCACCAAGGGACTGGTACCATCCCTATATTGAGGACCACTTCATCTGTTCAGACTGCCAGCACATTGAAAGACTGCTTAAATGTATGTCTGATGGCATTATTAACAAAGTAATAAAACTAGACGCTGAGAAAGATAATATGCTTTCCAAGCAACAAACTGAGTTTAGAGCCAATAGAGAAGCATTCGAAGAAATGGCGGGCAGCTTTGACAGATTGTTAACAGTAATATCACAGACCAACAGTGATAGAGTTAATAAATTAATTGAATCTGTTGATCATAAAATCAATGCTATCCATGATTCCTTAGCCGATTTTATGACATCGTTGGCAACAAAGCTGGAATCACCTTCTCACATCTCCAAAACTACTCTAGATCACATGGCAAGTAAACTGGCAGAGTCAGTTAAAGTTCAATCTAGCGGTATATTCGAAAAATACAGTGCATGGATGAATTTAGCTGAGTCAAAGCTATACAGCGCAGTCGATTCGATTGAGGGCAAGCTTAATTCTATGAATAACAAGCTCAGTGAAATCAATCACACCCCAAATGTTGATTCGTCATCTCTAGGTGTTGAGCTTATGATTGCAGAGATGAAAGACATGCTACATAATGCTAGTTTTAATCAAAATCAACATATAACTAGAGTGCAGTCTAAGGAAACATCAACTTCCCCCATAAAACATTGCCCCTTACAACACAGTGTCAAGCTGCCAGAAACACCAGTCAATCAGCACGAAATGATTTTCAAATTTGGTACCTTCTGGACAAAAGATGAATGGTCCCGGCGAATCAAAAATATTAAGCGTGAGAATCAAAATCAAGATCAAACCAAAAACAATGATATGTCTACGAAATACGAAATGTTTTTTGCAAAAGGAGCTCCTTATTCTGCAGATGAAAACTGGATGCGAAAATTTCTCGAGAGGGAAACTTTAATTAAAGATTGTAAGGTTACAATTTTACCAAGGCGGATGAAACGCAAGAATTTCCGCAGGTGTTTTAAAGTGGAGATCCCAGCGAAATATGCTTGGCTGTTTACCAACTTCAGTGGATCTATCGAAACCCAAACCTGGAAAGGAATCTCGTTCAGCAGCTGGAAGAATCAGACTAGTCGTAAGAAAAACATCACTTATAATACTAGATTTAGAAAAAATTCAAAATGTAATGAGGCGTCGTTCCAAAACGTTTCCCGTTCCTTTTCCGCAAATCAAACTGCCAGTGATCCACGATCTAAACCCTCATACTCAAAGGTAGGAGCTTCTACAGTTACCTCGAGAATAGAAACCACTCAACTAGAACCCAGTCAGATAAACCACATTCAAATGGACGCCTCTCAGGTAGATAAGAGTACTAACTTGGTAACCAGCCCGGAGTCAGTAAATGTTCCCGGAAGTATACTAACGACAGCTCTTCCTAATATAACACCCAATGCAGCAGTACACTCCCCATATAAGAATTTCTTGCATAAAATGAAAAAGAAAATTTCTTTAAAAGAAAAAAATAAGGCTAAAGCGGGGAACGACAATGTCGAAAGTATCAATTATAGCATAATTGCTACCGATAAAGCGACAAAAAAACATTCTAATACAGATTCCGGAGCAGCCCAGTCAACATCTTCCTCTTATCCTAATTTTATTCGTGGTGAAGACTACACACCATCCACTACCACCGTAGTTGATTCACAAAGTCCTTCCAGAAATCCATTACAATCTGCATCTAACTATTTAGACCCGTTATTGCCGCCACATGTGAAAGCCACCATTACATCTAGTGCTGACCTGGAGAGTAGGTATATACTCTCTCGGCTAAGATATTGTAAAATATATAACAATGTTCGTCTCTTCCTTGCTTACATGCACAATGCCAGCGATTGTGCATGTTTCGAGGCTAAAACGAAAACCCACTTGAAAATTATGATCCAGCAAGAGGGTCTACCAATTGACTTTGATTCCCTTAATCTTCTTTTTACTCGGTACCACGAACAGCTTGGAGTATCCTCAGACCAAGTAAAAAATGACCTGAAAACCTATGCCTCACACGTTTCCGCAAAACATATTTCTCACCTTCAGAGAGCAAGAGAGGATTTTACCAAGTATCGTTCCTAACCAAAAAGCATTATCAGATGGCCTCAAACTATTTTACCACAATTGTGGTGGTATGAGAGGCAAATTAAATAAACTCTACCTCGACGCCAAATCTTGCCAGTTCAATGTACTTACTTTCACAGAAACCTGGCTAAAAGACTGCCATAAAAACGAAGAAATACTGGATGGCTCCTGGACCATATACAGAAACGACCGCAATTATCTCCGTACTGGACAGACTAGAGGTGGTGGTGTGCTCATAGCCACTCATAGCTCCCTGTCGAGTGAAATGGTTGAAACCAATTCAGATAATCAGTTTGAGCACATAATTATCAGAATATCTTGGTCCAAAAGTTTCCTTTATATTGGAGCTTTCTACATCCCACCTAATTCAGACGACGCTGCGTATAATGCTGTGTCAGAAATTATTTCTTCTCTAGTATCATCTCTTAAAGATGATGATAACATTATAGTACTGGGAGATTTCAATCGCCCAAACTTAAAGTTCACGGCTGATGAAAACGACACCAACCTTCTTCCAGTAAATATTATTGACTCATCCGATCTAAATCTTGTAAGTACATTTTACAGCAATGATCTGCAGCAAATTGCACCGACTTCTAACCAAAATGGTAATTGGTTAGATCTTATCTTCACTAACAGTTACGACGATGTAGTGGCTACTCCGACTGTTGACGCAGAGCATCTTTTCTCCAATACTCTTCACCACTCTGCCTTTACAGTCGAGCTATCCATATCTGATCTAATAACTTTACAATCGTACAACAATTCTGTTGTATATGACTTTCGTAATGCTGATTATGATAGCATTAACCATCATTTGTGTAATATTGACTGGAATAGTACACTTTTAACTTTAGAATTGAACGAAGCAGTATCTCTATTCTACCAATTGGTTTTTGATGTAGTGGAAAAGTACGTTCCCAAGATTAAAAAAAAAAACAAACTGTCTGAGCCATGGTTGGATAGAAATCTGAGGTCTTTACGGAATCGAAGAAACAAACTATATAAAATTCTAAAAAACAATAGCAATGCTAGCCATGATATCAAGACAAGATATAATGACTTAGCTCAGGAATTTTTCAGAAAATCTCGCGAAGCATATGAAAGCTATGTCAATATAGTTGGCGAAAACATAATTCACAATCCTAAGACTTTTTTCGACTTTGTGAACACCAAGCGAAAAGCTTCTGGCTATCCCACATCGATGCAAAAAAACAACTTAGTTTCTTCTGACCCACAGAATATATGTGACTTCTTTGCCGATCATTTTCAGGAAGTTTTTTGTCCTCTCAGCGGCTCGCCTAACATGCCACTTTCCCAAACACCTCAGCTGTCTATTGTTGATGCAATATATTTAACTAGAGAGGACATTACTAAAGCTATAAGAGAGCTTGACATAAAAAAAGGGCCTGGACCAGACCTACTTCCTCCAAGCTTCATAATTAAGTGTGCAGAAACGATTATTTCACCCCTACAGATAATTTTCAACAAATCGCTGCATTGCGGTAAATTTCCTCATTTCTGGAAGTCTTCCCATCTTACACCGATTTTTAACAGTGGCGACAAACGATCGGTTGAAAATTATAGAGGCATCGCCATTTTGTCTGCAATACCAAAGCTGTTTGAAAAAATAGTTTGCGAAAAACTTACAATTGTTGTTGATCCTCTTCTAAACGAACAACAACATGGCTTCAGAAAAGGTAGATCCACTACAACCAATCTTATCATAATGATTTCAAATGTGCTTTGCGATATGGAAAAAGGACGTCAGGTTGATACTATATACACTGACTTCAGCAAAGCTTTTGACCGTGTCGACCATGATGTTTTGAAATTTAAGCTGCAAAAATTTGGCATCTCAGGAAATTTGCTAAATTGGTTGGATTGTTACTTAAGAAATCGAACACAGCATGTAAAATTCCAAGGTTTTATCTCCAAAAAAATTACCGTTTCCTCTGGGGTACCGCAAGGAAGCCACCTAGGGCCACTTCTGTTTAATATTTTTATTTCGGATCTATCGGAGGTGCTATCAGACATTCCACATCTTTTTTATGCGGACGATCTCAAGATGTACCATACTATTCAATCGGAATCTGACTCAAAATTTCTTCAGTTAAAACTCTTATCGCTTGAGCAATGGTGCGTACGAAACAAACTTCTTCTTAATATTGACAAATGCCATTCCATAAGCTTTTCCCGTAAAACCTGTACAGTAAATTTCGATTACCGCCTGAATAATCAGCTGCTGAAGAATGTAGATAGTGTTAAAGATCTCGGTGTCGTTCTGGATAAGAAGCTTCGCTTTAACCTTCAATACGACAAAATACTTGCAAGAGCCAGCAAGCAGCTGGGATTTATTAAGAGGCGCGCAAAAGAATTTAAGAACATATGGGTCACAAAAACTCTGTACATATCTTTAGTTCGTCCTTTACTCGAATATGGGTGCATCGTCTGGAATCCTACTTTCAATATTCATAGCGATAGACTGGAATCTATCCAAAAGCAGTTTGTTCTTTTTGCCCTGAGAGATCAATACCATCCACATGATTTTGAAAGCCTTCCATCTTATAGTTACAGGTTAAGTCTTTTAAATTTGAAAACACTTTCTTCAAGGAGAACGTTATTGTGTTCATGTTTTATTTTTGATGTGATTAGGGGTTTGATTAACGTTGAATGCATTTGCAATAAAATAACTGTCAATAATTCTGTAAGACGAACTAGGCATACACGTCTCCTCAATGAACACCAGCACCACACAGTTTATGGTGACAGAGAGCCAATAAATAGATGTTGTAAAATATTCAACAAATTTTCCCACTGTTATTCCCCGTCTATCTCTAAAGTCAGGTTCAAAAGCGCTTTAAATATAGCGCTGAATTCCTAAATCCTTTATTTCCTTTCCTTGGAATTTCCGCCTCAAATTGACAACCAGACAAAAGTCTGGGAAATGTTATCATGTTTTATTTTAGTTAAGCTTGAAAATGTAAAATGTAAATTGTTATTTGTTTTATGTATACACCTTGTTTGGTTTGAAATAAATAAATAAATAAATAAATAAATAAAAATCTGATTCCCGTTAAGTTAAACCCAACCAGTAAATTTCGTTTCGATTGAATCACTGCGCTGGAAGTTATACGGGTGAACAAATTTTAGGGCTACCACCCTCAAAACTTTTCAAATTTTGAAAGCGTTAATATTTGTTGTTATTTTTCATTGCAGCTAAACACAAAAATTCAGTCAATTACTCGTCAGTTACAGTTGTGAAATAGGGAAATATACAATACAGTATGCAGCAATTTACGATCTCTTTTAATCAATTTTATAGCTTCAACCAAATTCGAAACATCATTTGGTACTGCTGCGGTTTTTCATATGTAATTCCGTGACATTATGACTAAGAAATAACAAAATTCAGAAAAAATACTTAATTCCAGTCAAAACAACGAAGAAACGCAATAAAATTCCACAAAATTGCATCATAATGAGTTTTCTGTCATGTGTCAAATTAACTCACAAATTTTGTGTCGGATATATGCGTCATCACAGACTATGCAGATACATGTAAAAAAAAAACTCGATTCGGAAGAGGAAAGAACATCGAACATTTTGAACATAATTACCTTTGTCTTGACGTAGAAAAAATATGAATAAAAATGCAACGAAGAAAACTCAATAAAAACTTTTGGATACGCGAAATAATAATTTTGGTCTGAGACAACGAAAAATGCGTGTTAATAACTCAGTAAAAAAATGGCCGCTTACAAAAACTAATAAATCCAAATGAACGGTGCTTCTGTAGCTGCAAATTTTTACAGACTTACGCCATTTGTGTCATATTAACCCGTGTGTCAAATTATCCCACATTACTATATATAATTAAATAATGAAAGACCATACATCAATTTTGTAAGAACAGAAGGACCTCATTCCATTAATTTACACTGAAGTGATTGTATACGGAACAGTATTTATTACTACATATGAACTGATTGCTTCAAATCAAATTAATTCTTTTGGAAAATTACGCTAATGAATGAAGAAAACATTCGACTTATCACGACCCAATTCATAAAATAGCCTTCACTCATGAGCTTTCAATGGACGACAATGTCCTTCGTCCACCGTTTCCACTTCCACTGCCAATATTAACGAAAATTATTTACTATTTGTTCATTGAGTCCCTCCCACTCACAAATTGCTTCCTACAGCACTGGACGACACGTGGCAATTGCAAACAGTTTCAAGCTATTCCAACTTACCTTCATACGTACACTTACTATATCTCTACACCCCTTAACCCCACACCCGACAGAGATTTATTTTTCATTTGCATTATATTGACATGGGAAATTAAATCGTACGCTGATATATCGACCCTCCCGTGACCGCACTCGGTTTTGTACACGGCGGCCGAGTCCAACATACACGCAAATCAATTCAATAGCAATTTGCCATTATTTACGCAGATGAACACGCGAATTTAAATCATATTGTAGGCAAACATAAAAACGTGCTCGGACCTGTTCCATTAAACAAACACCGATAATTTCATTGCCTGCTCTACCCACCGCATCATGGTACCTCGCCACAGATAATATGTCTCGTAATTTAAATAATTTTAATTCGAGCATTTCGCTCCTAATTCCTGGTAATCCATTGCAAGTAGTTAAATATGATAATAACAATTATTTGCTTTAAATTTGCTCGATAGCAAATTGCACGTGCATAGCGGTTCATAGAAACTCGAAGCGGCCGAGGGTAAAATGATCATCATAGCGTTGAGCCTTAATCAGATTCTATTTAAATAGCACAATGAACGGAATAATTTTAATTAAATCAATCGAATCGGAGCTGAGCTGAACTGAATCCAACCTTGTGTGCACGAATTGCAATGCAATTGTGTCCGTCAGGTTTTTTTTGCGTTCCTGGATGGATTTTTATTGTGGTAATTTGTGCAATTATATGCAAATCCACAAAATCCTATGCGAGAAAAAGAGGAAATAGTTTTTTTTTTATGTTCAGTAGCTCATTATACATTCGAAAGATTTATGATGTTTGCCGTAATGCTGAATATTATGAGCATTGTGTTACTCGTGGAGCAGAATGACTAATGTTAGTTTTAATGTTTTGTGTAAAAAATTATTCTCTGGTGCACAATTTAAACAGAAGAGTGACGTAGTTTCTACGATTTGAAAAGTTCAGGTAGCATGTCACTGACGACCGAGAAAATCGTAAATTGAGTTAATGTGAAAATTGTATTATTGCAAACACATATAATGGACATCCTACAGAGTTAATGGTATAAATAGGGATTCAATGCTTGAAAATTTATTTGTTTGACAAAGTGTCAAATCACATTTTTCAATCTTTCTTTATATAAAAAAAATCGATGTTGAATACAGTGCATAAAACAATCAAACAAAGCCCACACTGGGCGCAGAAATTTCAATGGAGTTTTGCCCTTGGTAAAATGTGTTCGATGATATCCATTAAATTTTTGTGATGGAAAACTGATCAAGATCTGCTTCCGACGTAGCTCAAGCTTCTTTTTAGATATTTTAGCCAGGTGCTAGGATGATTTTGTGATATGCTTACTATATATTTCGAATGATATGGTTAATTAGTAGGAATCCATTTTAATTCAATGTTCGTTTTATGATCACAAATACACACAGGCCACAAAGAGCAGTGTTTTGAATCAAGCTGCTCAAAGCACTTAAAATATATTCGAGGAGAAAACATGGCAAGTCTGGATGTTACTACATACTTTAGAAAATAATTAGGTATTCGGTTTAAAGAAATAGTCATAATACTTTAAAGAAATTGGTTGATTTCGTGCCTACTTTTTTAATCCTTTGTTTCCGTAAAATATAAAGTCAATTGTTTGATATATATTTAATTATCCTCGCGTAATACTACTCAATTCTTTCACTGGTTTTAGAAATTTATAAGTAGATAAACTTTCCAGTCACTTGAATATACTTTTCGAAACTGAAGGAAAGAAAACTAGTTTTTATACAAGACACTTTCATTATTTAAAGTCAAAAGATCAATTTGACCGCATAGTATACTTTAAACATGAATACTGAATACTCTAATATTCCAGAAAAATTTCAGACCAACTCAAATAGCAAAGTTTTAAGTGTTCCAAAAACGACTTCAGAACGCTTCAGCTAATTTAACTTCACTAGGTATGAGGTATATCGAACTGCTGAAACTGCTGCATCCTGTAAACGAGGCTTTAGGTATGTAAAGCCGGCAAGCACCGCCACATACAGTAGCGGCTCGTCCTAACGTTCACGTTCGCACGTGAGCCCCCACAAAAAAAAATCAATGGTTCAAAACTATTATATCATAATATAGGTATAATTATTGAACAATACACATTGAACTACATTAATCAATATCTTACTGTTTATGGCCGTTTATGGCAGCACATAATGTTGCCTGTTGACCCTTTTCACTTCTATTATATCATACCCAGAGACTATACATTGCTACTGCCGCCTGTACTAGCGATCACAAATGCGATCTTGTAGCTGGAATCAGGGGACTAGAGGACCATGCGAGGAAGCGAGGTGTGCATCCATTTAGCACGGCTCAATACAAGCAGGGTGTTCGCACTCAGAATGTGCGATATACAACCAATATGATGCACTTAGACATTGTTGTCGGTGGTCAGTTCCATTCGCTGATTCGTGCTGCCGTTTCGAGCGTTTTATATAGATTATTATAAGAACTATTAGGGATAATTTTAACGATTGCCTCTATTTGTGTCTGTATGATTTTGGGACACATTTGGAATTTAATTTATGATAGATGTACACAAATTTTCTGAAATTTTCGCTATAAAATACTAGTAAAATGTATTGAGTATTTTAGAAGCTTATCCTTGAAAGAAAATAAGTGCTTGGTAATGATTTGAGCATTTAATTTCTTTTGTCGCCTGTGAAGGTTAAAGCTATAAAACTAAAAGTATTTGAATATATTGACAGGTTCGATTGTGCAGATATAGTCCGGGCACTTAATTTGGTCATCAAACACCGAAGGTTTTCGGGTGTGTGTATACATATAAGAAAAGTTTTATGCAACAATAGTTCTTCCGTTTTTCATAAATTTTGGGACTATGTGTACCTAGGACTGTTTGTAAATGCACTGCACCTATTATACACTCAATTATGTTAACTTCTAACTCAGTATCATAACCCTGTTATTAGTCGTCTTCGGACATTCTTCCGTTCACTATGAAAAGTAAAAGTGTGGAGTAACAGTATGGATTAATAGTGTAAGTTAATAGTGCTAAGCAAAAGTATGAATAAGTAGTGTGGTATTACTTAACAACAAAAGAGAAAAAATTGAGCGATATGTTTCTGACACAAAAGAAATAATTTTATAATGATCGAAGTTTTCTTTCTCGGTTTAGAAAACTGGGGCCTATCTAATACATTTTATGAACATGGGAATATTCGATTATGGACTAATTGCAAATATTTGGTGTCGATAACGATTTTACTTTCCAGCTCATTTATACCTCCACTTCTTTCATTTTTGTTCATTTCATAAAAGTTAAACAACTGTCTCAGATATTGATCTTATTTCAGAAACTTTTAGTTTACTTATCAAAATTATTTTCTGTTTTATTTGGAAAATCTATCCAAAGCATCACATAACTAGTAATCCCATTTTTATGCTCTACGAACATTGTAGAACTGAGGTCATCTCGACTTAAAGCAGTTACTTTCGTGTCATCACTACATAGCAACCATAAATGATCATGTTCATTGCTTCTCACAAAATGTAATTATATTTTTGGAAAGTTTTCAATTTTCATTTAGCAAGTGCTATTTTATCGCGGAGCTACGGTAAAAGCTTTGATAAAAAGTTATTGAGATCGGTCCATCCATTTCGGCGTGATAAACCATGCTATCACGGGCATAACTCACCATGAGGGTTTCTGATGAAAACACCATGTTGACTGTAAATATAAGTGTCAAATCTCTTAAATTTATCGTCAAAATATCACTGTTCAAGGATTTTGAAATCGCCTTTTGAAGAATTAATGTAAGTAAAGTAAATAAAGTAAATAAAGTAAGAAATTAATGTAATGTAGAATTAATGTAAATAAAGTAAGAATTTTGTAAGCCTTTGTTTTTATAATAATTTATTTTTATCTCGTTCGAAAGTAGTATTGCCGTATTTCGGCAAATTAACAAAAATAAATGCAACTCTTAAGAAAAGAGCAAAGTAAATATACATGTTCCCAACACAGGTGTTTTCAATTTGTGAACCCCCATAAAATTAGGCTACGAGCCGCCACTGGCCACATAGCTAAACCTTATTGTACTGAGAATTCCCAAATTTGGACGACTGTGAGAACGAAAATTTGACCGCAGCAAAATTAATCCAACTATGCGTTAGAATCGACATTCCAAAATCCTATTTTTAAAAATATTTTTTCTTTTGAACAAGGAAAAAAGTAATTTGGTTTATCCAAAATTGACTTTGATATTCAGTGACATTGTTTAAAAATTGTTTTAATCAAACTAAATTTAAAATAACTGGGCTTGAAACCCTGCACTGGAGTAAAATATCTTGATATATTTCATTTAAACTGGCTGGAATTAAAAGAGCCGTATCTTCTTTATACACCGATTTGATTTCAGCCTAGCTCCAGCAAATTGCGGAAATTCCAGCCTCAATCATTAACGCTATATTCAATATCGGCTTCCGAAACAATTATGAAAATTCAGAAGCCCAACAACCGAAAAAAATGTATCAAACATATTTATCAAATTTGTCAGATTATTTATTCTCTACCTTCCACTCACATTTCGATCCCCATCAAACATAATGTCATCTTTTAAAAAAAAAACACCAGCACCATCACCAATCTCTTCCAATTTCTCGTCCTTTCAATCCATTGTTTTCATTTCTCACATTCCATCTTGCGATAAAGTAATGCTCTCAGCTTGCTAAAATAATTTTATATGAGCACTACATACTACTGTGCCGCTCGCACCAGTGCCATTTCACGTTCTATCATCTCGAGAAACTGAAAAAATGACGACGATAGCGACAATGTCGAAAGTGAGGAAGAAGAAGTAATTTCCGGCTTAAGACAAACTGGCTAGCGTGACACAGTCAGGCGGAGACAGAAACAGGACCTGAGAACTATTCGAAGAAAATATGCAACAGCGATGATGAGACGAAGGAAGTAAGTGGTGTGACAAAACGACATCGTCTTCCGTTCACTGTCATAATATGTATCTGAGAATATGGCTCAAGTGGCACTTGAACAGATATATTTATATATATTTATATTGAGGATTTGAAGAGATATCGTTTTGAGTGCTTCATTTGTGATAACAATGTTAATTTACGGAATATTCTGAATATCTTTCATCTAAATACTTTGAAGCAAATAAGATTTATTTTAAGTGACCTTTTTGATCTAAATCATGCTTATTAAGAGACTCTAAATTAGAGATTTTATCTTTTTGGCAAAAGATTGTTCCATTTTAGGATTATTATTAGACGGTCCTTTTAAAGTACAGCTGTTGCCATCTGCTTGGAAATACAACGAAAAACGGTGGTTGTTACTGAAAAACGGTGTTTGTTAGGTTTCTTTCAGGTAACCGCTTCTGCAAGATTTTTGATGATTCATTTTGAAAAAAGAGAGGTTAACCGTATTTATTTCCGATTGTTAGACATAATACAATGGTGAAATTATAATATGTAATGAATAAACAAGCTCAAAGGCTTCCCGCAATGACATATTACATGCATATTATGCCCTAAGCCATTTCCACCTTCACATTCTGCATAATTATTGGTTGAATTATATTGATTGTTAATGTTTATACCCTAAATCTTACAGAGTTTTCTTTTGTTTTCAAATCGCTTGGCTTACTACTACTACTACTACTACTTTACCTTTAGCCATTTTTTTATTGTAGATAGCTTAAATATATTCGGTTGCCCAAAACACGGGTTTTCCAAGATTTTTAGTAATTAAAAAAACACCATCTACAGGCCACAAAGGCCCGGGTGAAAATTCACTCTCGCATTACTCCAACCTGGTCGTGCTCGCTCACCTATAGTTGTCCACTTACCACAGAAGCCACCACAGCTTGTGGTTCTACTCAGCCATCCTTTTGTTTTGTGCGTAGTTTTTCCTTGTTGCATTTTCAAACTGTGCCCCCTTGTCTTCGTTACCCAGCGTTATTTCCACGATCAGCTTCAACGTGACCAAGCCAATCGCAGGCTCAAACTTGCCAATTATCATCCTCCACCTTACCCATTCTGCTTATCCACGTTCTGAAATAACCGTGCCCCGTTAAGAGTTATTACAGGTAAATATTATCTCTCAATGGCCACCGCTGACTCATGGGGCCAAAAAACCTATCAGTCTAGACATCCAGCGACCATTGTTGCTGGCTCTGTGGCGATGTTGCTAAAGCTAAAGGTTTCAAATACGTGCGTGCGCTAGAGCTTTTGGTCTATTCGGCTCAGAGCAAGTGAGGTACTCTTCTGTGCGTTTTCGCGCAAGTAGATCTATCAGGATTTATCCCGATGATACCGAAATGGTATCTCTCGATAGCGCGCGGTAGATATTAGAGAATTATGCTTCTATTTTAAGCTTGCTATCGCCATCAGCAACCTCCGTCTTGCTACGTGGAGACCACCGATGTCGGCCATGAACCTGCTCAGAGAGCAGGTTGATATCATATACCTTACGGATGGGTTCACAGAAGGTCAGCATAGTGTCCAGCGTCACTCCTACACCTTATCGACTTGCTAGTCTGGACTTCTGAATTGCACACTGTCATCATGGTGACAGTCAGTATCCTCCGTTTTGTCAGCATAACGATCTCTGTCTTAAACAGTGCCAGCTGTAGCCTATGGTCAGTGATCCACCGCTTCAAACTCCTCATGATTTGATTTAATTCGAACTGGTGAGCTGCAACTCAAGAGCTGATTAGTGTTGCTACGTCATCAGCATACACATCAGTTGGCCTTTCCAGACGCAGCAGTCCATCGTAAACGATGCTCTAGAAGTCAGGTCTGATGTAAAATCCTATGCTGCCTTTGAGGTGATAAGCTTCCTCTGAACGCCTTCATCAGTGTCTAACAAGTGATCCCTCAAGTAGCAACACATCATGATCAAATAGTAGCCAGGAATGCGGAAGCTATGCTTTTTCCACCACGCCGAATGAAAGGCATTTTGAACATCTAGCATCGTCAGCAAAGTGTCCGCTCTGGTGATATAGCATGCCTCCTTCACCTTTGCTGCCGGTCACATCACTGTTGAGAAGGCATCAACAGTTGAATGACCCTTTCGAAAACCGTGCTGTCTGTCAGAGAGATCACTAGCTGATCTAATTATTGCCAGAAGCCGTAATTTCAGCGACTTCTCGAGGAGCTTATTCGTATAGCATTGTCTAGCATGGAAAGTGAGCGCTACGCGAACAAATTGTCTAAATTTCCCTTTTAATTATCAAAAAGCGCCAGTTGGGCAAATTTCGATTTGCGATGGAAAGAACCCCACCACTAAACAGGAATTATACGAATCCAGCAATAGCCGTGGTTGACTTGCCACTATAATTTTAAATAGTTCGACCGGCACTTGAACAGAGTCGGGAGTCTCTTTTTTTCACTCTAGACATTGCGTCGACAACCACTGGGTGCACTAGACCTAACGCAGCCGAGTCTGCGTTGTAGCTCAGTGATATTTCGTTCCATTTGTAAGCTTGCCTTTTTTCAATGAAGCATCACATGCTCTGCAAATTAGTCTCACGGTGCTAGAAACAGTAATTTCGACTGCTTCACGGGTCACTAGGGTCCTGATTCAAGCTCAAACTCAGATTTATTGACGCTACCATCTCATCTGTTTAGCTTGGCAGCATTCTAGCCAAGCATTCTCCAGAATGGGTGATGTTGCCCGTGTTTACTCCTTGCGATGTAGAAGGTGATGTTGTTATGAGTACTACCTGTATAGTCCTCCATGCCTCTTCAACCACTCACGAGTGACGCCAGTCCTTTTGATACCATAATGATATCGATAATAGACTCATCGACGCTGGGCCTTCGATATGCTGGCTGAGAGCTCGTGTTAAGTGCCAACAGGTTAAAACTCAAAACCACCCCTACTATACGCCGTCTTCGAATGTTTCTGGTGGGCATTCCGCACTCCAAAGCGCTAGCATTGAAGTTGCGCCGACGATGACATGGCCGTTGATGTTACAGACAGCTTCATTCAGCGAACTAAGCTTATCTCTGAAATTTGGCGCAGAGTCATATGGAGAAAAATAATAACTCACGAAACTCGCCGCATTTCAATAAAATGTGAGCCTCATATTAGCCGTTAGCAATACAGATTGCCGCGTACGCTTTGGCATCCGAAAAAGTGAAGCTTTAAGTGCGCTTTTAAACTCCGTGTAAGAACTGGTATTCATTATATGCTTCGTGCCATTCACGCCATACTTCTGCACTTGGGTTCTGCAGAGCAGCTTGTCGACACCAAAACGACAACATTACATTTACGATAACATTTCCAGCAGTTGTCTCTACGGTTCGGTCCTTTGCAGCCACTCTTTGCCCTTTACTGCTCCCTTGAATGCGATGGGGAGAAAATGCACTTCACTTTCATGTTTCTTTTAACTAGCAGAGTTTTTCACTTTTTCACCGCTGCTTCCGTCTACTTTTCATCCACTTTTTGGGATTTGTAAAGTCTCCCTCTTTTTTTACCGCTTCTACTGTCTACTTTTCTGCCGCTTATTAAGGTACTTCTGAAGCGGTATATAAGTTCCCTGAGTCTACTTTATCTTTTTAGATGCATTTAGAAGAGGTCGTCTTACTTTTTTTCTTTATCACGACCTGCAGCTTCTTTCCTATGTGTGAAGCATATCGTAGCCCTGAGCTTCTGTATTTCCACGGGAATGAAATCGGCCGTTCGGCTTTTATTTTTCCGAGTTGAGTGACACCTAGAACAACTGCGGGTGTAATCACTTTGGTCGAGTGGAGTCGTGTTAGCGTTTGTTGGTACTCTTTTTATGTCTTTGATCTCGAGACATTCTTTTTCAACGAGGCGGCCTGCAGAATTTTACGAAGGATGGAAAGCATTTCTTCTCTAGCGGTCCACTCGTACCTAATATAATCCATTTTAATAGAGTTTTTTGTAGGCGGTCCCAGATGTGAGAAATGCTCAGAACTTTCTGATTTATGGATGAGGGGTCTTCAGAACACTTGGTTTCCTCAACAAGGCAAATTTTCCGATGGATGTTCTTGCTTCCTTCATTTCTACCGTCGTCACCTACCGGTCGTCAATCCGCCTGTCGGTTTCTCCGTCGATGGTGACGCAAAATAATTTGTAATCAAAACCATTTCTAATATTCGGATTCCCCTTCAGAGCCGGTCGCACCACGCAGTACACCACGTGGAGGCGATCTTAGTTACACGTCAATAGTTGCACCCCTTGAGTTATATTCAACAATTTGAAGCAATACAACCAATACACTTCTTTCAGTTCCCTTTTAAGATTTTATTTGAAATCATCAACATTTTTCATTAAGTCCCTTTCATTTGGCGTGGATGCTTGTCCGAAAATCAGGCCAAAAGCAGTCTTCATATAGCTAAACTGTTTTCTAAATACACAATATTTCAACAGCTAAAAATACCACCAGCACTTTAATTAAACATATAAAAGACATTTTAGCCAATATACTACTCACGAAACAGAAAACTACTCCCTGGGTAATTTTCCAGCAGCAATTCAAAACGTTACCTCAAAACAACATTTTACGTTCCTTTTTCGTACAAAGACACCCACCGGGATTATCTATTCCAAAATAATACTGCGCAAGCATTAAACTCCGCGATACCAATGGCCAACATAAAGATGTTGCCATGAAGAAACCAATCAAAATCAATTGTGTTCGTGACACAATCAAGAAAATTAACGACAAAATAAAAACGACGGAAATAAATCACACAAATTGACTCATAGCCGATCGAACAAAAAAAGAACTAATCAAAGCAGCAGCCAGCAGCAACGGCCAATTCACTCAGTAACGGCCAAAGCAAAATTTTAAAGCAATGCAGTGGCGTTCAGGCTACTGAGCAAGTATTAGCCTTTGGTAATTTACATTTTAAAACAGTTTCGGCTCTAAGGCGTAAGCATGCCACAACGTAAGCTAGAAAAATCGTTCCTACCGGGGGCACAGAAAAGCTAGCAAATCAACTATAAAACATCTTGCAAATTAACTCTCTCTAGAACTGATGTCCATTGGGAATCGAGAAAGCCGGTACGGGCCATAGCCAACTACTGTTCTACGAACGATGTCTTCCTTACAACTTAAATCGATAGAAAGCAGTTAATTTCGCGACTGAATAATCCTCAATAATGGAAAATTCTCCTTGAGACAATTTCAAATGTCTTTCGAAGGACGAAACGAATCCACCGAGTCGGACTGGACTTGGGGATGAAACGACGATGTTCCATTTACACAAAATGCATGAAATAGTGCGAACGGTCATGAATAGGAAGTGAACGGGAAACGGATGAAATAATGTTCGAATCGTCGAGGGAAAATGTAATAACTACTGACATTGCAAGGCCAATGGATGTCATTTCGAAATGAGATTTCTTTGGGGCGATTTTTCTTCAATGATTCGAAAATTCACTCCGAAAAGGATTTTTATCAGATGTTGTCTGAATTTTATGAGCTAGTAGCTTTGAGAAAAAGTAAAAAAATTTTTTATAAAGATATGATTAAGGATCTTTCGGAAAATTCCACTTTCAATTCTTATCTTTAAATTGAAATTCTCCGTTATATGAATCTTTTATTGGACTTTGACTGCTTTTGTGACATTTTACAATTGTTCTGATTCAATTTTTCAACTTCTGGTGTTCAGGTTATAAATTAAATACCAGATGTCATCGCGGAAAAAAGCAAACATTTCAATTGCTTATGTTTCTTAATTATTGCTGTTAAATTTAATTTGCCAGTTAACTAGATTATCACAGATAATTGGTATCTAGCTTTATAGTGACAGCTTCAACATAATCTCAGCTAATGGAATTAATGAACTATAGAGAAAAATCTGATTCGTTCTCGGAATGTTATTTTTTAAATTATTATTATGATCTGAGAGATAACTTGGGCATTATATCTCTGCCATGGCTAGGTAACAGTTTCCAATTCAGCCCAATTGACAATTTCCGGGCTATTTTGTGAAGAATATTGGAAGGCAATGAGCAAAAGGCAATCGCGGATTTCGATTCTCGATAATATTTATGTATTTCACTGTAAGAGCCTTTGACATAACGGCACTTTTGCCAGAAAACACACGAGAAGTCTATGTTCAAAGACTGAATTTTGAGAAATAATTCATTTCAAATGCACTGCTTGAATATTTCAATGCGTATTTTATTTAGTACTGGTCGTTTTGGTAAGTGAGGTTTGTTCTAAGAATATTTTTTTTTTCAAAGGAATATAACAGGAAAGATACAGTATTAATGAAAGAAAAATTATTGAAAAATTTTGGAGAGCTAGGAAAAGCAGATATATAAAAATAGTAAAAAGACAATATTCATCGGTTCAAAGGGTTGTAAATAATTTCAAATCGACAGTGGATTTCAGCTTCGAATTTCATCAAAATTGTGCAACAAAAAAAAGCAATTAATGACTTGTGAAAGAAAAACCACGACTGAAAAATATCATCGTGAATAAAATCAAAGAGAAATTAAAAAAAAAATTATTTGCTCTGGCACCGCAAGAAAAATTCTCAAAAACACTGATGCAATATTCTTGCTTGTTTATAGTATTCAACCATCTTTTCCTAAATAAAACTTCAAGCTATCCGACGTGTCATTAACGTCAACTTCATCTTGTTTCTTTCTGTCATTTGGCGGGGTTCATATTGTCATTCAAGTCGCTTCCATGGCAGTCTTTATTTTCTAAAGTTCAAAACCTATATCATCCGGATTATCAAAGAAATCTAACATATGCTCTTCCTCCTCGCGATCTAATGTGTGAAAAGCTCAAGCAACATCTAGGTCTGTCCAGAATTGAGTCCTACAAGAATAAAAATTAACACTGCATAGAATAAACATATTGTATTAATTTCAATTTCAACCCGATTTTTTAAATTTATTAAAATTCACCAAAAACACGTCTGCCATCAATCTATTTTTCTCTTCGTCTGCAAATAATTTTTTTTTTCACTGCCATGGGTTTGGTATTTTTTTTCCGATATCCATTTCATCTTAAAAACTCACCCAAACAAAAGCATTCAACATTTTAATTTATAAACCAATTTTTTGGTGCTTGATTTTAAGAAATTTCTGTACGAACAATAAGTATCTTATCTTAAAAAAAAAAATTAAATCGTCCAGCAAAAACCACGAGGAAGTCTAGAGCACTCTCGCTAGGAAAGGAAAGGAATGGACACGTGGGTATTTGTATGATTGGTAAAAATGAAAACAATAAAGAGCAGTAGAAAAACCATGCCAAGTACGAACTATGATCAAAGGGATGGTTGAACAGACAGAAAGAATTGTACAAAATAGGTGATTGTTACTCATAGCTATTACATAAGTATATCGATTAGAAATTAACCTTTAATAAAAAATTAAAATAAATAATACGTGCACAAATCATTAATCCTGAAGCACTTAATTCATTTTGCGTGCATAATAATGTATAAACAATTCTTGAGGAGCAATTGATTTAATTTTGGATTGCGATTCGCTTATTTCACCAGCCATATTCAGGGCTCCGTCGAAAGTCTGATCAATCAGTTTTTGTCTTCAATATTGAACTGCCCCAATTGTTCAAACCAAATATTAAAAATTTAATTTGCACGACGACCATTACTGATATTAAAGAAACGGAAAACCCGTTCGGCTGTTTCGCCCTTATGCCTAGTACTATACTCTTCGCGAAACGAATTCAACGGTACAAAAGAGCTTTGCTGACAAATTGAAAAGCTCTTTTTGTATGGGATTTGACCGTTGAATTCGTTTCGCGAAGAGTATAGTACTAGGCATTACAGTCAAATCGAAAAATAACGCACAGTTGAGAAAAACAACTAATATAAGTAGTTTCAAATACAGAAAAAAGCTCTTTGGCCACATCTTGGTGACCGGGTTGTAGTAAAACTTTCCTTTCGAATATCTCCGCTTCTGCTATGGCAGTTTTGGAACCGGTAATCCAAGATGGGGATGCGTATGTCAGGATAAACAGGATGAGGGTCTGGTAGCAAATGAACTAAGCTTTGGTGGTCATGCCCATCTTTTCGGGGAAAACATGTCTGATGCGTTGAAATGCGGATTTGGCAGCTTTGAATTTACGCCATTCATAAGAATTAAACTTCGAAAATTCGTGGAAATCAACACCCATGTACTTCAGCAATGAGCTAGGAGTAATCTTAGAGGTTCCAAATGAAACAGCGAGTATTCTGGTCTTGCTGCGAATAGTTTGGGATCCCCGATACTTAGAAGGATTGCAAAATACATAGAGTTGTGTCTTACTGCTATTTGGTTTGATGCTTCATTCGTCAAAGTAAAGATATTGGAGGACTTGTACTTGAAACTGGCCCACTGGATTGAAAAGGTCAGCGGTGAATATGGTATAAAGAATTACTCAAGTGACGGAACCTTGTGGTACTCTTGATGTCACAGGTCCTTTGTGAGAATCTGCTCCATTAACGCTGCAATAGTATTGTCATATAGTATTGTCTGCTGGTAAGAAAGCTTTCAGCGAGTCTTATTATCTCCTGCGGGAAATCAAACTTGATCAACTTAAACAGAAGGCTTTCGTGCCGTACGGATCTGACAGCTTTCTCGATATTCAAAGAACACAGTACCATTGGATTGTTTTGCTCATTCAAGCATGACACAATTTGATCGTGCAAGTACGAGATGGTGTGTTGTGTCCCGTGCTTGCGCCTAAAACCGAATTGGTAATCATGAACTATCTGCATCATTTCCATCTCTCTCATTTCAATTCTCTCGAAAAGCAGCAAGTTGGAACGAAAAGCAGAAAGTTGGAACGGGAATAGCTGGCCTCCTCATTTTTGCCCTTTTTGTGAATGGGAACAATTTTTGCCACTTTTCAAGTGTCCGGAAGGCCGTTATTCAGGGCGTTGTTAAATACAATGGCAATAATTCAGAGCATATAGATTGGTAGATGTTTAATAATTAAATTAGCTATTCTATCATGCTCAGAAGACTTTTTACACCGCGTAACAGTTGCACCAAGTATGTAGTAAAAAAGATTTTCGAATGAGAATGCAGCCATTGGCTCTTTGTATCTATTGAAAAGCAGTTGACTTCCACCCTTAATATTTGGCTGCTAGGAGTAGAAAAATTGAACGGAACAGCATTCAACTGAAATTGGAATGTTGATACAAACAACTCAGCCTGACAGGCTGGATGCGCACATCAATATTTTCAACCGCCACTACCATCTCTCGGATGGTATATTTTCCAGAGATTAAATGAATTTCTTTAAACATTTCGGGGCCTAGTCGGATGTTAGCCAGATATTGGATAAGACGCTCGCTTTGAAACTTAGCAACCATTTCAGCAATGATTTTGCTAACACAATTGATTTTTGTGACTTTATACTAAGGCTATTAACCCTATTACAATTTTCAAGTGCTTAAATCTAATGACTACTTTTTAGCAAAGGTAGCATGCAATACTGCAAAATACTATAAGGAATCTTGTTAATATATGAAAATCACACGTTCCTAAGTAATATTAAACCTCTGCACACCACAAATCATTGCAGTAAAAATTCATTGAAATGCCTAGAATCAGGACAAGCACATTTTTAAACAACTACTTGAATTTGGCAGCCTTTCAAGAATCTGTTCACCTCCCAGTAAAGCTACAATCGAAACTGTGTTTACGAAAGTTTACAATCACTACTATTGCAAATGCTCGCTGGCTTGGTTGTGGCTAAATTGCAGCCACCCACTTTCACCATTCAACCCAAACGACATTGCAAGTGCTGATAACTCTATTCCAGAAACTTATTACTGAAGTCAATTACAATTTTTATTATCAATCTCCTTGAGCCAAAAGACCTCAAGCGAACCTTTGCTTTTAAACCCTAATTGCGCAAAAATAACTCCAAATACTACGTAACTGCTTTTGGCACCGCACATCATTCCCCACTCTTTAATTAGTTTTCAGCAAGCTCCCAAGCTCGCTAATCCGGCAACACTACACAATTGCTCATTCACAAAACATTTTGGCTACGACAACGAATACGAAAACGTACTCGTATAGAAACATTCTGTCGAAGGAGACGAGCAACTTTTACATCCGTTTCCAGCACTTCATCAGTTGTAGCTTCCTTGTTGTTTCTTTTATTCGCAATCGCCTTAAGACCCTGAGCTGTCGTCTTCTAGCTCTTCCTGTTCCTGGTACTCATCACTCTCGCTGGCTGGCTGGCTGGTAGTCGTCCATTGTTACTGTTGTGACTGTGAATCCTTCAAATGCTCTCAGGATTGCTTAGACGAATTAGGTCAGTTGGCGTATTGTTTTTGCTTTTGTCTGTCGTCTTTTCAGTCGGTCAAAGTTTTCGTTGTGTCGTCTTCATCCTTTCATCAGTTTTATGACTTAAGAGTCTAAAGACCATTCAACTGTATGGATATGAGGTATTTATATAGCAGTTGTGATAGCTTCAAATATTTCATCGGTTCTTAAGAGCAACACGGACAATTACGTTACTCTACTGATTTTCTTTCAAATAATGGCAAGTGGTTTAATTTTCAGTTGAATGGAAATTTTGGGAAATTTCCACTCAAACTATTGTGTTGACCCTTTGATGACTATCGTTAGTAAGTTTTCATAATTGGATCATTTATCTGAGGATTGTATTCATAAAAAAGTTTAATTATTTTCTTAATTTTCGCTCTAAGCAACCACACTAGATTGAACTCATTAGTTGGGATAAAGCATACTGGACCATTTTTCAGGGCTGTTCCTTATGTGCTGCAGACAAAGTATGGACAATTCTAATAGAAAGTACAATCGTGAATATAAACTATCAAAACTTATATCTTGGAAATTTAGCCTCAAATTAAAAAAAAAAACAGATTTAAAGCATACACTAATCATCAGAGGCCCGAAAATAGTACCAAGCGCTCTCCTCATCCTGATTTGACAATCATATTTCATCTGAATTCATCTTTCTGATTCGATTACACTTTGCATTACATCCCGGTCAAATGCAATCATCTGACCAGATCTTAATCGAAACTTTAAACTTTTTCCCAAATCGTAGTACATCTGCTTCAAGAGCGCCAAATGCGGCATTCATGTGTATACTTTACAATGGATACCACCGATACGCGAATAGCCCTACGTCGTATCGTAGTTTCACCACATTTATCCATATTCCGTCATATTTCAGCATATTTCCATACGTATGCATAAGTCCTTTCTCGCATTCGTATCGTTCCGCCATTCATTAATTTTATTGATTCACATTCGTTTCAGCGATATTTTTCCAAACAAAAAAAAACACAAAATTGTCGCATCAAGGCATGGTGTGGAAAGATGTTCTGGAACTGTGCAATGTTGGTAGTGTTGATTTAATCATTGTAAGCATACATTCGAGTATGAGAGTCCCATATGCGAACTGGATGATTGCGTCCGGGGCGTTCACCCAGAATGTCGTCGCCCAAGGGTCTCATCCGCCGTTCCACGTACCGACCTCAGTCCTGCGATATTCCACTCCAGACCATTTTACTGAGAGTCGATGAGGAGCAGTATGTGAAACGTAATGTGTAAAAATTTTGTTTTCTTTATTTGTATGTAGTTTTATTTTTCGAGCAGTTGAAAATACTTTAAGGACATTGCCGTAATATGGAGCACTTCAAAGAGTTTTTTTTCGCCGAATCTTTTAGTTGCGATCAGAAGCTTCAGACACAAATTGAATGTAATCTGAAATTCAGCTTTTAAGTAATTGAGAGCTTTATACTAGAAAATAAAATATTGCATTTTCAGAAAAGTTTACGAAGCTGATTTACTTAGCTACAGTTTTAGCTTTAGCTTTAGCTACAGCAAGCTCCTGAACAAAAATCCTTCATTTCATCAACCCTCCTGAAAAATTTTTAATTTTTGAAAATAAATTCAAATTAATGATAAATTTCTACCTTTGTCCACACGCTAGTTACTCATACGTTGTAAAACTAAGTTGATTCATTCCCTGAGACTTCTTAGAAACAATTATCATTTGATTTTTGTTATTTCTCACATGTAAAATTGTTGCGCTCCCCAAATTCTTATAGCTCTTTTACAATTCTAATTTGAATTAAATTTTTTTTACTCATCAAATCATCAACTTATTCACACTGCATTTTGTGTGCATTCCTTCAACATGTTTCTCTATTCAATAAATATACTTGGATCTAATTTTCATTTACACTTTGCTTGCGATATGTATCCTAAAAACAATTATTTCATTTCGACAAGAGTCTTCTGTGATTAAAATCTTCCGCAGTATAGGTCAATTTAAAAGTGAGCCCGAGTCAAGGTCCTTTATCAGGCTCTACGATGAAGCGTTTACTCGAGCAGAGAACGAATGAAATCGATGAAATGATAAAAAATTCTTACAGGGATGATGGCATGATTTGATCAAAAGTTTTTTAATGGCACAAGTTCTTGGACGAAGATAGAAAACAAGTTGAGGACGGTCAATGCTTAGGCCGTCCTTCAACTCCGACCGCAGATTGAGTGTCCGGATGGTGTCTGAATACTAACATTTGCCAAAAACTACTCTGCATTGCATTGTAACCGAGTTTTTCCAAGTGTGTTGTGGTAGTTAGAAAAATGTGTGCAAAATTGATGCCAAAAGTGTTAAAACAAAAATAGAATATGAATGAAAGTCTGCCTAAACGAGTCGCCGCGTTCGCTCAACATTCCCCAATTCCTGGAAGCTCCACCATGATGACTACTCAGTCATACTGTGTTTGTTGTCATGGTCAACCTGGCTTAACACCGTATTTTAACGCTTCTCCGGCCACCCTACAGCTCAGATGTCAAGCCCCCGACATCTTTCTCTTATTCTGACTAGAAAGGGCTATGAAAGGATGGCACCACGGCTCAGTCCAGGCCATTCAAGAAACCCTATCGAGAGATTTAAAGTTCTTTCCGGTTTCTGCGGTCGAGGAGGCCTTTCGTGATTGGCAGAGTCTCTGAAAACACGGTGTTAATGCAAAAGGACTCTACTTTAAAAATATTAAATGAATGTCCCAATATTATCAACACATTTTTAAAGAAAACTCAGTTCATATACTTTCCAGACTGTACATAGTTCATGCCTTTATTATAATATACGAGTACATAGGTATTTATAATTGTAACCGCACTTTAAAGTGCTTCAATTCCAAAATATCCATCTCGATAACGATTCTATTGTGCAACCTTGTGCACACTTTACCCACTAAAGTTTGGGCACTACTGTCATGACCGTATTCACTCTTGGTCATATTAGACCACTTTCCCAGCGTGGTTTAAACCAGCTGCGTCCCCGACCTTCTCGCTGATTGGCTAAAAGTCATGAAAAACAATCAGTATGGTAGTCAGGGCAGCTAGTGGCTACATAGCAAACATTGCAGTCAAACTGATAGAGACAACGAAGAGGCAAAACGATTTCCGATTGAAAAAATTGGCGGAGCCTGGATGGAATCAGAATATCATCCATCGAAGCATCGTCCTCGATGACATCTCTTCTGGCAGTTGCTGAAATCGTTGCAGCAGGTGGCACTTACAATTCTACTACACTGAAAAAAATCCACATGACGCCCAGAGCCATGTAACATAGCGCATTATTTATGGTTCCATACGCCATGTACATAGTACTCTGAGCCATGCAGTATGGCTCCCAGCGCCATAATTACATGGCGCAGAAATTATGGGCCCACACGCCATATTACATAGTGCCATGAGCCATTTAATATGGCTCATGGCACGCCAATTATAACTCGCAGCCATACTGTGTGAGGAGGTGTATAAATGTCAGCAAGCTTCTTGAGTATACACTCAGAAAAATATGTTTCCGAAAATCAAAGAAAATATTTACTTGTTTACGAGATGCGAAATCTTCCACAAATCAAATAAACTTTTATTTGATATCAGTAATTTGTACAAATATCATTGAAAAATTTCTTACATTCAACGGAATACAATTTTTACTTTACCTTATTTCAAGTAAGTAATTTTCCTCAAATCTTGTAAGTTATGTCTATCAATTTAGTAAATTATATCTACACCGCGAATATTTTTTTCTGTTTCAACAACAACCATGCTTCAATATTCGACGAAAAAATTTATATTTTTATGTCTTCTATCAACATTTCCTCTACACAGATAACGTGTCAATCCAAAGCAGCGATCTACCGCTCGTGGGTTCGAATTCCGCTGGGTTCATGGTTGACTTTGTTCGTCTTCAGTTGTCCTAACTCCATTGATTAAGCATCACATTATAGCTTAAATTAGCGACTAAGCATTAATAATACTAGCGCTTCAGAAAATAAGAAAAAAAAATAAAAGAAATAAGAAAAATGGAAAAAAAAATGGTTGACTCCCTTCAAAGTAAACCACTCTTATGATATGAAGGGAGGGAGAGTTTTTGCGTGCCAACAACATGCGATGCTTTCAAAGCGGTTCTCCATCTGAGTAGAAACCGCGCCCAGCACTGCTTAATTTCGGTGATCGTACGTGAACAGATTTATGCCAGATGCCAGATGTTCTTGAAACTATATCAAATTTTACTCAGGGCAAGTGCAATATCAGTGCTTGAAATGAATTAATTCCTTTCTTTCGATTGAGTAAATATTTCTTTGAAACTGTACCAAATTTTACTCAGGGCAAGTACAATATTTGTTCTTTGAAATTAAGAAATTTCTTTCCTTGGATTAAATAAATATTTCTTTGGCGCAGAATCATTACCAACTTTCTTTGATAATGTGTTCATTTTTCTTCAAAAAATAGAAGTATTTTTCTCAGTGTAGGAGAGATTTTATTGTAGTAGATTAGTTGACTACAATAAGATTGTTTAGTTAATAACTGCGAAATTTTCGATAATCAATCGAAAAAACTGAGACCGGGCGTCAAATAATTTTTGCAAATGAATTTTAATCGAATAAAACTTCAATTCGAAAATAAACTGCAAATCAATTGTAATCATTCCGCTCGAAAAGCATGTTATTGCACTGAAAAAACACATAGCGCCAGATGCCATAATCTATAGACTCCTGGCGCCATATACATTGTCGATTTTGGTCAATTTGTGATAAAATATAGCACCACACGCCATAGTACATAGGAGCACACGCTATGCTTATAGCCCTCCACGGCATATACTATAGTCCTCCACGCCATGTATGATAGTCCTCCACGCCATGTGCTCTAGTCCTCCACGCCATGAACTATATTACTCCACGCCATGTACTATAACCCTCCACGCCATCTGCATGGCGCGGTGGACTATGTTACATGGCGTGGGGGACTATAAGCATAGCGTGTGCTCCTATGTACTATGGCGTGTGGTGCTATATTTTATCACAAATTGACCAAAATCGACAATGTATATGGCGCCAGGAGTCTATAAATTATGGCGTCTGGCGCTATGTGTTTTTTCAGTGTACTATTTTACTCTCAGCTGACATCTAGACCCATTGGGACTCTGAACTTTTTGAGCTTGGAAAAAAATGATGCTCCCGACAACTAAAAGACGAAGATGAGTCCCCGTTATCTGCCGATTGAACGATGAACAATTTAAAAAAAAAAACTTCAAAAAGATTAAAATAAGCCAACAAGGCGTTTTTTCTATAGTCCGGCTAATCTATCACCAAGAACAGTCACGCAGAAATGATACTGAAGTAACAGAAATCCCAATTTTCATTTTGGCAATGGCAATATGCTAATACTAATTAAAAATCATGCAGACTGTAAAGATTTGAAATGTAAGGTTAGCAAAATCTGTGAAAGTACACACTGAGAAAAATACTTCTATTTTTTGAAGAAAAATGAACACATTATCAAAGAAAATTGGTAATGATTCTGCGCCAAAGAAATATTTACTCAATCCAAAGAAAGACATTTCTTCATTTCAAAGAACAAATATTGTACTTGCCCTGAGTAAAACTTGGTATAGTTTCAAAGAAATATTTATTCAATCGAAAGAAAGGAATTCATTCATTTCAAGCACTGATATTGCACTTGCCCTGAGTAAAATTTAATATAATTTCAAGAACATTTGGCATCTGGCATAAATCGGTTCACGTACGATCACCGAAGTTAAGCAGTGCTAGGCGCGGTTACTACTTAGATGGGGGACCGCTTTAAAAGCATAGCATGTTGTTGGCACGCAAAAACTTTGAAAAAACCATTTTTTCCTTTTTTTAAGGTGCGATATTTTTTTCTCATTTTCTGAAGCGCTAGTATTATTTATGCCCAGTCGCCAATTTAAGCTATAGTGTTACACTTAATCAATGGAGTTAGGAACACTGAAGACGAACAAAGTCAACCATGACATAAACCCGGCGGCATTCGAACCCTCGAGCGGTAGATCGCTGCTTTGGATTGACACGTTAGCGAACTAAGCTATCTACCCTTTATTTGTGTAGAGGAAAAGTTGATAAAAGACAGAAAAACTATCAATTTTTTCGTCGAATATTGAAGCGTGGTTGTTGTTGAATCATAGAAAATAATATTCGCGGTGTAGATATAATTTACTAAATTCATAGACGTAATTTACAAGATTTGATGAAAACTACTTACTTGAAATAAGGTAAAGCAAAAATTGTATTTCGTTGAATATAAGAAGTTTTTCAATGATATGTATACAAATTACTGATATCAAATAAAAGTTTATTTGATTTGTGAAGATTTCACATCTCGTAAACAAGTAAATATTTTCTTTGATTTTCGGAAACATATTTTTCTGAGTGCATGAATGGTGTAAATTTTTTTGCAACGAACACATGCTGACGCCTTGTCTGGTTGTCTGTTTTTTCCTCCGTTAAGGCTGGTACTGAGTTCGAGTTCACGTGAAATTTTGACATGCTTCCATTATCTGGTCATTCTTTCGAGCGCAAATTTTGACAATTGAGAAAAGCAGAGACAATGCTCATTTCTGACGGATAAAATGTCATGAATTTCACTTTTCGATTGGTTTTCTTATTGGAAAGACATTTTCACTGCTCCATTTTCAAATTGAAACACCAAATGTCACTTTTCCGCTCGAAAGAATGAACTGCACAAACTAAATTGGCGTGAAATGATTCGAGACATGTTTCAGTGCCATCTACGTTTTCAACGCGAAAGCAACTTCAAAGCAACTTTTCATGCTAAGAACTTAGTACCACTCTTGCTTATTTTCAAGCTAAATTTTCGCCGAAACAGATTTCACGTGAAATTTTGTATGAAAATTTCACGTGAAATCGAACTCAGTACTATGCTTTACCCTAGACACGTTAACCCAAAGAGTCTCAATTTATATCGTTACTGGGCTTCGGTGGTAAGCTATCGTCGTGGATTGCACTGTGGTCCCAATTTTCAGCAATGGAGATGCCAAGCTTACTAAATAATTTTGATTCAACTACAAGCTGTCATACTCGCAAATCAATCTAAATATTGAAAAGTACAAATATATCTGATGCCTAACTACGAAACTCATACCAATTAAAGTCGCAATTACATAAAGCATTTTTACGAACATTCTGTCTGTCCAAATAATATGTTCTACTCAAAGCAAGAATATTTCTTATATCTCTATAGTTTATACTCCTCTCCTCTCCTTTAAAAATCTTTATTCTCATTACTCATTTTCAACCATATTTTCATTCGTTCACTTTATTGCCGCTCGGACGTACTACAGGCTCCATAAGTATATCTTGAAAATGGGTTCCCTAATGAATGCTTTGAATATGCGACACAGTCTACAATAAGAACCGTTCAGAATACGAGAATTCACCACTTTCAACCCCGTTCGTTCCCAGGACAATTAAGACCAGATAAAGATATCAAGTGCAACGGTTCGGTGAAGACGCAAAAAAAAAAGTTTCTCGAGAATCAAATGAAACGGAGGCGACCGACACTGAATGTCTTTTTATTCGAATTTGTTTTTCCTACTCGTCTTATAAGTGTTTACAGATGTCTGGAATGAATTACAGTGGTCGGTCGACATTTGCCGTCAGAACTGCTATTCTAGTAAAACCGCCTTCCATTCCATGTTTGAAGTAATGCTAAGAGCAGTGCGATTTCCAACGAGGACGTAAACGACAACGAATAAAGTGAATAACGTGCCGAACAGCAATGAATTACGTACGTTTAAGCAACGATCCTTTAAGTAGTTAAGTGGTATCTTATGGGTTTATAATCGTTATTTAAATGCATTTAAGTCTTGCTGTTTCTTTTTTTTTCATTTCAAATGAGAAAAGAGTGAAAAAAATATGGTTGGTGTTTTCGTGATGATTGTTTGAAATAAACAAAATGATTTGAATGTTTGCGTTTGTTTTAAGTAAATTATATATTCGCCATTAAAAGAGTCTAGATTTTTAGCTTCCAAGCCAATGCGAAGTATTTTTTAGACTATTATCATTTGATAGATTTGATATATATTTTATTTTAGTGAATTTCGAATATCATGTCAGCCCACATTGGGCGCAAAAAAAAATTTAAATATTCTGCTTTGTAATGCCTTTTGTACTCAGTTTTTATCGGAAGATTTCTTTTTCACAATCAGTTTTCTTCAAATCTACGTTTTCTTCCTCTGGAATGTCGTAAATATGAGCTTCATAGTAACTCGTGAGTGCGAAATAGAAAATGAAGATAATTTGCTCGGACTACTGACATCTTAGAGAACACAAGCAATCAAGCGAATAGAATACAAGTTAAATTTGAAAACCGAGACGTGATTCCATGGAAAAAGATGTCTCTGTAGAGCTCCGAAAACGGGAAAAACCGATTTGAATTACTGTAAAAGTAAATCTTGCTCAGAAAACCTTTTCACGATTCCCTGCGCTCAACCAACGGTCCACCGTCCGGCGTGCCATTTCTTTTCATCTTTAATGTACATCTTATCGTACATTTCGCTTGGGAGCTGCCATCTTTATTCCTATTCATATCTAATTTTCCTTTTTCGTTTCTCGATTGACTTCATTCCGATGCGTGTGGGTATTTTGAAAGCGAATGGCAAAACAGAAGAACTGAACTTATGAAAAGAAGTTTTTTGCAAAGAAAATGCGACCAAGCAAAAAAAAAGGGAAGAGGCTACTCTAAAATCTGTTTGCGTGTGGAGTGAGATTGTGACATATGTACGAAACTCTTAAATCAAATTTCACATCTCTTCGTCTCGAACGACCAGAAGACACTTTTGTGCGTTAGCATTGCTTTGGCTTGGAGTCTGCCTTGCCACTGTTTAAGGACACATGTGTAACAGAAAGGTATAATGTTTCTGTCATGCGAGAAAAAGTGTTTCAAAATTGTTTACTAGAGCATTAAATTGAATAAAAATTTATGGACCTTCATAACTCATAAGAAACGAAATATGAATTGTAGTGGATAGTTTTCAAATATGATCAAATGCCGTGAAAATATTATGAACTAAAGGATTCAAGTGTATGAAAACTATACCTGATAATGTGTTAAGTCAGAAAATCTAATTATTTGGGCAGTTAAAGGCACGTGCTTTAACATTGTCAAAGGCAACATGTGTATAGTGATTTTTTCGTTTATCAGACAACTCGAATAATTTGCACATATGATTTTCAAGGATATAAACGTATTTATGTCCTGAGTCTGTTTAATAAAATCATCAAAAAAAATCAAACAAGAACATCCAAGATAGACTTCTCACCTGGACTTTAATCAAAAGCAAAAACAAAAAAAAATATTGCTATGCTCCGTGTTGTTCCCAACCAATCGCTTTGAAATATTACACTGGCAATCTCTCCATCCTCCTGTATATGCACCCATCCACTCGCAACACAAAAATTTCACCCATAAATCAGAAGCAAATCACCGCTTACTAGCTCGCTCGTCACTGGTCTCCCTCTCTCTGTAAGGTAATATTTTATCCTGAGATCAGCTTTCACGAAAGAAAAAAAAACCAACCAAAAACTTTTGTTCATATTGAAAACTTTGTTAATAAACAGCACGCTAAAAGATTTAATATATTGACAGTAGCTGGAATTTAATTTGCTTCGTATGCAGTATCCTTTCAATATTTTCACGATCCAACTGTTTCTGTAAGTTTTGCGTTGCTTTGCCGCTACTCTTCTACGCTGAACTTCCAATTGGTCTCTCTTTCAACTGATGAAACTCCACAAATAGTTACATGGACCAATTTCAGCCGAAGCCTGATAAAAAATTCAATCATTTCAATCGAATGAAAGGATGTTACAGCGATTCGATAGGATTTTATTGGAATTGCTAGAAGCTGTGCGCAGTTGATTCGTTCGCATTTGCTTGCTCATTTCGAAAGTAGCTTGGCCAATCTGAGTTTGCTCGATGGAATAATTGGTATTTAATATGCGGCGCAATAGAATTAGGCTTTAACAGGATATTGATTAGACCATTTAATTTCAATTTTCCGTCGAAACTAAAACAAATTTTTCTCTCTATTGAATTTATGCAGGCATGTTAATCGAAAATAGAGTCCTTTTTTAATAAAATAAGCTACTCAAGATGGAACTTCAAGTCAAAGAACCTTTGAATGCGAAGTGGTTTAATAGCAAATATGAGAAGTGATATCAAAACCTTATTATATCTGAAGAAAATAAGTAAAAAAGAATGTTAGGCAAAATTATTGATGAAACTTAGATACACAATTTCTTTTATCATTGTAAGATAAATATACGTTACACTTGGGATATTTAGTTTAAATTTTCATTGAACTAACTTGATAAATTTGTTGATTTTTCTGCCATTCTGGCAAGAGTCCAATATTGTCAGTCCGCACAGAAACCAGGAGTAAGCCCTGCTGATGCTTTTCTGGAGCATTTCTCATCTTCTTCCTCTGAGTTGGTATCCCAAGGCTTGAACAAATTGATGGGCTTCCTTACCGGCTTGTAGAAGGTGAATCAGTCACTGAATTGGCTAATGGATGATCCTGTTTACGAGGAAGAGCCTTTCCTGCTTTGCGCAAGTGATCCGAGATGACTTGTTTGAAGACAATTAGAGATAAATAAGAGTCTTCGTTTACTCTTCGCTACAAAATCCACGTATTAACGACGCATAAATCTATCAAGTGGAGAAAAAGCCTTTTATACTACTTCTAAGTTCTCAACTGATAGAAGTCCAACATTGAGTCAAGTTAGTCCACGCCTCCCATATGACGATTGTAGACTTCAACAACTTGTGGACAGTCTTCTTCTTTGTATTGATGGTCTTTGCGGAAATATCTTTGTTTTTTTTTGTGACAGGTTCGCTACCAACACATGTTGAAAGCAAATTAACAGGTTTGTTGTGAAACCAAACCTAGTTGAATTCCATCAATTGTAGCAGTTTTTTTCAATTATATGGTCTCTTTCTTTTGTTTTAATTATATTTCGGGAGGCATTTGAGCGTTTGGCACTCGTTTTAATCGCACGGTACGCAAGGCAAAACACCACTGTGAGCTAGATATACCTGTAATTTGGGACTATTATACCAATTATCAAAAAAGATTTTGTGATTCTTGTTTCTGTTTTGGTACCGACTGCGTTAAACGGGTTACAACATTGCCAGTAACTTCAAGGTCAGGTGCACCATTGGGAACTTTGTTGTTTTAATCACCAGCAAATAAATCAAATTTATAGCTAAATCCTGAGACTCCATTAAAAATTTGGTTTTTATAACCCTATTTCTCCGGCTTTGCTGGGTTATACTGTTTGAGTTCGTGTCTGCCTTTGGTAGGTGTCATCTGGTCATCTACCGCCAAATATTCTTCCATGGGAACTATCAAAATGCGTTGTCGAATTCTCTCTATCAGAGGGCGAACTTTGAACAGCTTATCGTGTCCTTCTTTACCAGTTGGAATAAGTTTTGTGTTATCGTTGAAATGTAAGAAATGCGTTATTGTTTCCTATCTGTTGCATGTCATCAAATCATTAACTTGAGGCTGCCCTATGTCCGAATCCCAGTAAAGTTTTGATGCCGGTAGTTCCACCAATGACATAAAAATTGCTATACTAATAAATTGTTCCATCTCTTCTTTCGAGATATGGGCTGGCTTGCTGACGTTATCTTGTATAGCTTTCAAATTGGATTATTCTACTATCATTGTTATCAACTCGTCTAGCATACGAGCCCAGATATGATCCCAAAACAATTGGTATTGAAAATTGGTGAAATCGAATAGAAAGTGAAAATCAGTTACAGTGCATGCAAACTAGAAGCTATGACACACAACAAAACATTTTTTTCGTTCCCCTTTTCATTTCTATTTCTTTTTGTAAAGTTGAGAGTCGCACGCGCGTGTAAACATCCACTGACAATGTCTGCAAAAATGAGGTTATATCCAAATGACATGTGACCATAGATAAAATAGCTGCATTTTGTTATTGCAACTGATATGACAAACAAACCCCATTAGGGTTTATCCGTGAGTTTTTTTTTTTATTTCTTAGAATAAATGAACTGTAAACATATCAAACCATATATGGTTTCCTATGCGGTAATGGGATCTATTAAATTCACTGGTAACTTGTAACTTTTCTGGCGGATGAATTTTGTGAGCTGCTCAGAGTTAAAACTATCACCTCAGCCCCGTTAAAACAGCGGCAGGCCACTGAGTACGTTCTTAGTATCGTCACCAATAAATTAGTGGTGTTTGTTATGTTGAGCTGATCTGATTGATAAGTATTGATAACAGTGCGCATATAAAAGTTTGTGCAAACATTTGCATGGCCTCTCTACTTGTACAGTCAACCACAGGATGACAAAGGTGAATACACATTAGGGATGGGAGATTTCGCCTGGAGTTGCCTGTAAGAATGCCATTACATCCTCAAATACCAAGGAATGACCTAAACAAGCTTTGCTTTCAGGGGCAGCAAAAACTGCAATATGCGGAGGTATAACAAATGAGCCAGCTATGCAGGCTGTTGGCAGCCTAGCTGCTAAACCTGCTGAAATTAGTGGAGATATGACGAATAAGTCAGCCCTACAATAGCACAGAAACCTATATGAGGCGAAAATGTTTACCAGGTTTCGGCAAATGGGTTGGCTTAGGGTACAGACAAGACGGAGCGACGAGAGCGTAGAGTCAAGCATGGAACAGCTCATTGAATTGCGTTCATGTAGACGCGACGAGATGCAAAATTGTAAACGAAATTTTACAGTGGCAGTCGAAAAAATGAGTACCTCAGTGTCGGGTGAAGAGTTTTTCTCACCACAAAAAACACCAAATTGAAATTAACAGACTGCTGATAAATATAAATCAATAGATTTTTCTGATCACTGGTAAAAATTTAATTGACTGTGTGCAATTCTGCACCGTTCAATCATACAAATGTACCCAAATTAACGCGATTCGTCTACTTACTGTATGTCATCGAAACACATTTTACAAGAACAACCGAGCAGTCGAGCAACGAAATCGACTCTTTGGTCGCTACTTCGACATGGCCACTTCCATTGAAAGTACATGACCGGATTTAAACGCGTTGCTTGGCTCGAAGCTCACAATACTCTCGTTGCTCCGTCTTGTCTGTACCCTTAGTCATCCACCAGTGTCACTTCCAGTGGTGCACCATTTCAGAGAAAAAATATTCGAAAATTCCTTTTATGCGTAAACAAATAATTTGGACTCTATTCATAAACGGCAATGTTCAAAAAATTCGAGAGGTAAAATATCTAAAAAGCCTAAACTCATAGCAAACACTCTAGAGCTAGCATAGCCATTCAACGAAATGGCCGAAGATAGGCTGATCTGGTCTCTCATCTCTGCGAAAAACTCAGTCAAGATATGGCAGGCTACGTGGAAAGTGAACCCTCCACTTGCGGTAAATGATGCCAGCTGTTGTAAAGTGACTGGCGTGGTAGAGGGTGATGATCAACTTCTCTAAGAAGGCAACATCTGAGTTGAGGGAGCTTTGGCTTGACACTGTAGTTTGACCTTTCACTCCATCACTGCTTTAGTAATTGTACCTGAGGCAAACTAAACCAAGTTGTGTTGATGGGGCAAAACCAAGTTGTGTTGATGAGGTATTTCTGAGTTAGGATCCTTTCTAAACCTTCGCTTCTCTAACGTTGAGCAGAAGCTAATTCTGTTCCAAGAACCATGGGTTGTAAAGAAGGGGGTGTCCGGTCATCACTTTTTGGTTTCATCTTAGCCTACGTTCAGTCTACAAATTTCAGTTCTTTGCCGTCTTCTGAATTGGTGGAGAGTAATCTAAGAGTATACGGTCTCTAATCAGAGGACATGTCCTTTAATATGGATGGTCACAGATCAACGGAACTAGTAATAGGAAAAGAATGGACTAGACGAAGTCTCAATCTCTGGTCGAATTATCTCAAGCAGCTTCTCCAGGGAGGTTTAATAGGATCTGCTGGTTAAACCCTGTGCCAGAGCTTTCAGTCTCACAGCCATGATATCGTGCAACCCTCGCAAAGCCTAAACGAATCCAAAAACTTCATGTGGGATCGTGTGTGTAAGCACTACCCTGCTTAGATATTTGTGGAAAAGGTTAAATTTTGCAAAAAGATCAAATGACTGTCATGCAACATTGTGGTAAGTACTCTTCTGAAAAAACTAGATAAGGATGCGTGCAAAGATGTTGTTAATGCGGACGACATAAGTATAGCTGCCTTCTACACATTTGGAGTATAGTTTAACAAAGTGTAGTTCTACAAATCACTCTTTTCAGAAACATTCATGTTGGAGATGGGAATGTGGTTTGAATGTGAATCCTAGTATAATAGAACTTGTAGTATTTACAAGAAAGTTAAAATGTTCTCTATTACAGAAATTGAACGGAGTCTCCATTAATCTAAGCCATATTGTCAAATATCGGCCTTTGCTATTATATTGAGTTGTGTTTTTGTAGCAGCCTGCTCTTAAGGTTGGCTACCAACTTTTAAAAGAAGACGAAGTTTGGCCTCACTTTCGGTTACCGGTGCTATTTGCACCACCCTTACTAGAACACTTTTCATGGTGCTTCATTGATTACCTTCAAATAGACTAGAACAGAGTTTGGCCATGGCAGAATTTTATGTGCAAGACTTTCAGTTCCAGCAGACGTTACAGCTCGCATTCATGGTAATAATGAATGGATTGTTGGTGTTAGTTAGCTCATACACGTGTATACTGCTAAAAAAAGGTAGTTGTTAATAATCCAGCTTACATTTGCTGGTTTTTTTACAGTGTGCAGAATTCTCGCAAAATGCTGTGAATGTCGAGATATTTGGTTTCACAATTGATTTGGATACCTGAACATTGGGTATTAAGGGTCATCGTGTGACGATGAGGTGGTCCTGCCAGATTTCACTTTACTGCCAGATTTCCCATGTCTCTCCTCTATAGTAACACCAAAACCATCGCTCAAACCCACCTTCAGACACAAATGCCTCAAAGACACTAAGAAATCCTGAGTTGAAGAATCATCCGCAATCATTATTGGATCTCCATGGACCTGCATTGCACTAGGACACTGTTAAATTCAACCCGGAGCTCTCTCCGCTGTAGTTCTGAAAGCACGCGATCTTTTCTTTATAGATTTAGTGGAAATAGAGCAGTTAAATAAAGAATCAATATATTTTCCTGAGGATAAGTAGCATTTATGGTCCCAACAGGTCTCTATGTATTTCGTTTAGATTTCTCCAATTTACAGACTTGATCTACCTATTCACACACAGTTTCACTGAGCTTAGAGCGTCTAGAGTAATTTCTTCAATACGAAGGCTCTTTTTAAAAGAAATGTTTAAACTCTCGAGATAATCTCCATCGATGCCTCAAAACAATCGAGGTAGCAATCAAGGGCAATCGATATATTCGAGTATTCGACTCAATTGTCCAACTTGATTGTCCAGCTTTTGTCGATTGCTGCGTTCGATCGCTGCATTCAATTGATGTTATCTATGAGTTATCTTTATTTAGTTATCTATGTTATCTATGAGTTAACCGAAAGCTAGACTGCGAGATTTTTAACTCGATTGTCTTGATTTTTACGATTGTAAGATATTTTAATCAATTATCTCGATTGCACATCACCATCGAGCCAACAGTCGAAGATAGCCCCTTTTCCCCGATCATCGATCTTGAATTTCGTTAAGAAATCTGGGAAAATATGGTATGAGCCTTAGTGCCTAGAGAGGTGCCAGGCGCCTCTCTCTCTCAATCCGCCATACACCTTGCATCTGAAAAAATGTATGATATCGCTAAGTATGTAAGATTTCCCTTAGTTATACAATTGCTCACCTGCAAACACGACACCTTTGTGAAAAACACACAATTCAATTTCATAATCAAGTTCATTGAACATTAATTTACCCAAGATACGTAATTTACGATTTTAATGTGTTTGAGGCACTTTAGATGCTTTACATATTTTCAATACAAGAATATGCTACAATCTTGCCTTTGATTTATTGCCATCATTTTCTTATAAAGAAAAATATTCTGATATTCAAAGCTTTGAACTGGCGCCCAGTATGGGCACTTCAGCTTCAATTTAACAAAAAATGTCCCATACAGTTTTTTCAATTCCTGACGACACCTTATTCAAAATATCGATCTTAGTCCTCCCTGCAATTCATACATAGAGCTCAGCCACCTTCAATCGAATGACAATATGTAAATTACGCAAATACGATGCTAATATTTCGTATTGCTCATAAGAACGAAATTTCAAGTGAAATTCAATTGATGAAGGCAGAAAGAAAAATTTGCATCCATAATTTCGCATGTCTCGTTTGTGCCACCATCACCCCTACAATTTTGCTCCGTATCAATTGTAGCTTCAACGTAACACCATTAGCGTCATTTACTGCTGGGGGGCTATCGAGACGCATCAGAATCGTCTCAATGCCTGCTGTTTTGTCATTATTTATGCGAACCGGGACTAGAAACGATCCGAAAGTTCAATAAAATGAAAGTGAATGTACTGGTGTACTGTTGTTGAAAAGCCAGAACTGGTAATATTATGGATGGTGCTAGTGTTTGTCATCATTTTATTTGAATCTTTGTAAGAATATTCGACGAGTAGATACAAGAAGCGGCTCAGTGATGAGTTCAAGCTGCGCCTTGTTTATATTCGGGATATTTTCATCAATTTATTTTTTTCGTACTGACAGTGGATTAGTCAAACTGAATTGTTGGAACTACACACTAGGTATCTCCCAGTATGTAATTTATAGCTGGAGCTGTAAATCTATATAGTCAGCAGGCAAAATCAATGCAAAATTCACTAATTCGTGATGGAAAGATTTCCAACTATGAATAGAAGACGCTCTAAAAGTCATTGCATTTTTCATCGAAGCATATATTTATAAAATCAAAAAATTAAAAAACCTAAAACTGTTGGTGAGAAGAGCCGCAGTGATTACGTTCACAAACATTTTTCAAAGTTCAATTAGCAGTAAAATATAAAAATACTTGTAAAATATAATACATTAAAATAACTTGTCAACTAAAAAAAAACTGTAAGCATAATTTTAATTGCAACAGAAAATCAAACAAACAACAGTTGCCCACGTCCAGTTCAATTTCTCACAACACGAAACTAAAAGCATTCCAAATATGTATCGAAATTGTAATCAATTCCCAAAAGAATTTATGGTGCTCAACCTCAAACACAACTAATAGGATTTCATGCATTTCATGGATTCTTAATCTCTTAAGACTACATTGTCCTTTACAAAGTTGCATTGCAACTTAATCATCTTATCCTTTCGTAGATACTTCACATCAGATATTTTTTCCAGTTCATTGTGCATCGTTTTCCTCTATCGTTTAGTCATACCGATTTCCACTATTGAATTGAAAAATCTACAGAGAAACAATAGAATTAAATTTTGCTCGTCTTTATCTCTATCTGCATTTTATCCCTTCACTTCATTGTCAAAGCAATGGAGTCAGAAGATTTAGCACAGCAAGTCGAGTTCTTAGTACCATATTCATTGTTCGAAACACTTTCTATTTACTATGTTTCAAAGCTTAATCGGTTCTCCGCTATCATGACTTTGAATAGGGACTGGTTTGAATGACGTATGTAAGTATATTTTGTGGTTTATTTTAGAGACATTCAAACTATTTTGTGGGTGCTTAAAAAGAGAACGTATTGATTGTTGATTTTTTAATGCAAAAAGGCAATTCATTTAAGATGTGGTGCTGAATGTTCTGTGATTTAATAAGCGATTCACAAAAAAAAACCACGAGGGTCGTCAAGCTGTTAAGACACTCGCCTTATAGTTTTGGTACTCTATCATCATCCTTAAAACCCTCAGGACAGAAAAAAGATTCAGCTTAACATCTTTGATCTACTTGTTACAACCTAAATGAATCGCCGATTACGAAAGCTACCTCGTTTAAAATATACTAATTTAATGTGTGTCAAAAATATTTGGTGAAAATTTTGCTGTCAGAGTTCCATTATCAGCAGAAATAATTTATTTATTGATTAACACATATTTAAGAATCACAATAAACACCAATTGAAGTTACTTGCCACTTGTTTTAAGCCCTAATCAGTAAAATAAAATCAAACAAGTGGTCAGTATATAAAGCAGTGGTTGAAAAGCTGAATTTTTTGTCTTCTTATCTTGAGAAACAATCTTATTTTCAGAATGTTTTTCATCATAAAGTTTCACTACTAATGCTTAATTGTTTTTGATATAACATATTGAAATTGTAAATTTTTTGAAACTTTAAAGTCTACTTGGACTCAAAGCTTCATTATTCCAACTGAAATAAATACAGTTGTTTTATTGATCAATTCATCAACAAATACCTACTAAGAGACTTGAGTGTGTCGGACATTGAACGTACTCCAACGTTACAAAGTAGATTAACTAAATTATATTTTATTTTATCAACTAAATTTGCATTGCTGTTCCACTGCTGCTTCAGCTGAGATTACCAACAAAGTACTTTTGAAGTGAAGTATTTTTGCTTCTGAATTATCAAAATTTATCAAATTTACAAGTAACGGAGACCTCAAATTATATGTAATGAAGAGTTGAATCATATCAAAAGCGAACATCTTCATTTGGAAAAACAGCACAGTATACTGTAGAAATCATAATTTTATAAAACATAAATCGCAACCATATTTATAGCGGGAATAAAAGATAATTGAATAACGACTATCAAGATGTGTTATGTCATGAGTATTGTTGCGTATGCATGAGACGATGTAGTCTCGTCCTTACGTCTCCCGTCGAGAGAACCAATCCCTCTCCCTAACTGGCAAAATAAACCTTTTTGGCACGACGGTTTATTTATATCCTGCATTAAAATAAACATTCTGGGCATAATGTTTATTTCATATTTTTCCTCAGCCTTAAAATAAACATTCTTGGCACAATATTTATTTAACTCTCGCCAAACCTCACATAAACATTTTTGGTGCAAATGTTTATTTCACTCCCATCTTTAGTCACAGTGTGACTATGTCATTAGGAAAAATTATTTTTCATTACTACGGTGGATAGGCATTATCTGTTCCGATTCGTTTATTCACCCCTTGTGAATTATTTTCGATTTCCCCATTTATCGATTTCTCGTCTCCGGTTTTACCTTATAAGGCAACGTTCCATCGCATTCCGAAGGCGATGAGCAATGTGTGGCGAGTTTCGGGGGAATGACGCGCTGAGTGTCAATGGGTAGCGAACAGGGTTTCCACTTTTGATACATTTGTATCATTTTGATACATTTTTATTTGAAATTTATATTTTTGATACAATGATACAGTAGCTCACTGAATTATGACAAAATGGTAAATTTTGTCATCCAGCAAATAAATTCATTTTTTTAATTTTACTGGCATGAGCCTACCAAATCTCCTCCCTCTAGCAGTAATAACTGTCAACTTCAATCTACTTTACACTTTGAACTACGAAATATGTCTAATATGTGATAGATATCTAAGCTTTGAAGTTTTCAACCTATTTAAATAATAACGGGAAAATGAATGTCGAAGCGTCTTGGGATTAACCGAGTTTGGTTGAAAACAATTTAGGTGAATCAATATCATCTGCCGTCTTTCTTCATGTTGACTTTAATAGCTGTACCTTATAAGTTACCTGAAAACGAGATTTTTCTGTATCAAACATGGATGGCAATGTAAAAAAGAACTGATTAGACTTGAAAAGAGATAAGAGGAATTTCGGGAAGCAAGAAACCAAACAAAGTTTGGGTCCACTGTATGACATACGATAGCTATATGGTTCCTCTTTAAGTTGAAGAATTATTTTTGTTTTTTTTTTTTTTTTTTGTGAAGTTTAAAACAGTGACATCTCTTAAAAATAATCTGCGGTCCGTATTAATTTCGTTAAAATGTTGAGTGCATTCGCAAAAAACCCACATTTTATTTTGCGTGGCCTCAATATTAATGGTAATATACAGATGAAAACAAAGAGCGGAAGTAATTTGTGATTTTTTTTTTTTTGGCTCTATATTATTCAAAAAATATAGTATGTAGCTCCAAACTAAGTTTTTTTTTATATTACTATTTATAGTTTCAGTACCTCAATCCAAATACACTTTTGGGAACTTTTTGATACATTTTTACCAATATTGACACACTTTTTGAAGAAATTTGATACAACGAAGAATTTGAGAGTGGGAGCACTGGTAGCGAACCTTTGAAGGAAAAGGTCTGAGTGGTGACCGTATACAGCTATAGTCGGTAGCTGTCTTTTAAAATAAAAATAATTTCTTCGACCAAGGCGGTCAAACTCGTGGCAAGGCGGAGTTCTATATAGTGCATTGGGAAGATTCTGCTACTGGAATCTTGAAAGAAAATATGAGAAGATACCTGGCTGAGTTGCATAATGAGCTGCGAGCTACTTAGTGAAAGAATGCAATTCGAGAGCGTTTAGTAAGTTTGCTGGTGGATTAACATCAATCGATATGATTTCAGAAATTACCTGCGAATTAAAAGACTATTTCGAACATACGGAAGAAGTTTTGCTCGAGGAGAAAGCCGCTGATCAACAGGACAGAAGCGATAGGATTGGAGCGAATTTTCTGCGAGAATAGCTTGAAACCGGTATATCATTGTTCCTCTATTTAAATAGGGTACATTTTTGTGCTGGACGTAAATTAGTTTCGGGCTATGAGGAATTACTTTTGGAAAACGCGTTAAAAGTTTAATCACTGTAAAAATTTTAAATTTCTACCGCCCTCATGCGGTGTCGTTTTCGCTCTGTGGTGGCGAATCCTCGGCGGGGATTCTGATTTAGTGTTGCTTTGGCCTTCTGCCAACAGCGTATCCACCCATTACAGGACGGCGCCCAACCGCCCAATCTCTTTCATCGTCTCCGTGCGTCCCTCTTTTTATCTTGTATCTACAAGTATATTTTCTGGTTCTTTCCCTTCTCTCTGGAAAATTGTCAAGATCTTCCCTAAACATAAAACCGGTGGTTGTACATGCATCTCAAACTTCCGTCCTATTTCCTTTCTTCCTTGTTTTAGTAAGATCCTTGAAAAAGTAGTCTACAAGCGAGTCTTTTGCTTTCAGCCTACTCTAGCTCATGAGCAGCATGATTTTGTCAAAAATAAATCCACTTTAACCAAGCTTCTTTCTTTCACGCATATAGTCGTTTCCACTTTTGACCATCAAAAGCAGGTCAACGTACTGTATAATAACATCTCCAAAGCCTTTCCCTCTGTCAACCATGACCACCTTCTTCAAAAGCTAAAAAACAATGACACAGCTGGTCCTCTTCTTTCTTGGTTTAACTCTTACATCTTTGGTCGCACCTGTATTGAAACTGTTAATTCCTGCTCTTCAATTGCCTTTTCTCCTGTATCAAGTATTCCACAATGGTCTATCCTGGGTCCTCTTCTTTTTTTAAAAAAAAAACGATCTCTCTCCTGTAATACGATCTTCTTAGCATTTTCTTTGTCTTTGAATTGTTTATTATTCAAATATGAAATTTTACCGTATGACATATTTACCGAATGAACTATTTACATTCGGTCTGAGGGGGCCCCGTGGCTCTGCTCGCTAAGGCGTTAGGCCGAAAAGCGGCGTGCTACGGTGCCTGCGGGTTCGAATCCCGCCAGTGCCATGGATGTAATTGTGTATAAAGTATACATGTTAAAAATACATACAATACTTAATAAATATAAATAATTAATGTGATATACATGAAGTCGAACCCGATGGCGAGTGCCAATAGGACAATGCCAACCCCCGATTCAAAGTGAACCACTTTGTGAAAAAAAAAATACATTCGGTCAGCTGTTGTATCATTAGGGAACTGTGGATATCAGCCTGGATTCCACTTTATGGTATTGCCTCAGGGAATTAATGTTCGTGGGACCCTACATGAGTTAGACGCTGATACGGATATGTGGAACAAAGAAAACCAAATATTAGCGGCTCAAGTAGACGGATTTTGAATTGAGTTTGAAAAAAAGTGAAAAAATTAGATTTTTGATTGTTGGGTTCAAGATAGAAGAACATAAATTTTATACGTTTGCGGAAAGAATTGTTAAAATTTATTGAGGAAAAGTGAAAAGTTATATTCTGGATTGCTGGAAAGAAAAGGGATGGAGATCAGTGTTGGGGGTCTGTTTTTGCATCTCAATTGCTGATTGAGCTACACGAATGATTGAAATTAAAGCAAACCTAAACTGAAGATAAGTAATAAGATAGAGTTTTCTTGGCGAATGGTGAACTCAATGTTGCGATAACGATTAGCTTTTCTGTTCAAAATAAATAAATAAAATTTTCATGTGGCCCTTCAAAATTGAGTTAGTAAAATAAAGCACGAAAGAGATAAAGTGAGTAAGAGAATTCATTTTATATTGATAATTTAAGTTCGAATTCATAGTTCAAATTATCTCATTTTTTAATCCAACATAAAAGTAATTAGATAAATTCCTTCTTAATGATGTGGGTATGGAGATTTTTTTCATTTTACATTTGAATTAATTTCCTTTTTATATTTGTGTGTATTATCTGTCTTATATGATTGATGTATGATTGGTGTATATGGGTCCTACATCAAAATTTTAAATGGGTCCTACATAAAAATTTTAATCAATTTTGTTTGATTTGTTTATTGTCATAATCACGAGTATTTTTATAAATTCATGATATTTGGTTTTGAAAATGTATTCATTATTTTAATAGTGCTTTTACATGCTGATTTTATACTAACCAGCCTTTGGTCTTCACCACATCTTTTGATCCAGCATCGTTGATTACCTGCTTTTGCTGCTATGACCATGGTCATAAGCTTCTGGGTTTTCGCTGGCAGTCTTTCGAGTTTCGGTTTTCAAAAAACAAACATTACTAAGGCTGTAAAGCATAACTGATGCTTCTGATATTGCAGATATTTTGTCTTAACAAGAAAATTCAGTATCAAGTGCAAGTAAATTACCTCGATAGTAATCGTTACAAATTTTCGTTTTTAGCTCCGTCAATACATTTCCAGATACCAAAATATGATTCACCCAGCTTGATTTACAGATAAATGCTAAAAATATGCCAATAAACATACATTTCAGTTTCTTCACAACAATTTCAGTTCTCCCAAATAGACTTAACATCTTTAACATATCTCTCTCTCTCTCTCTCTCTCTCTCTGTCTCTCATCATGGATTTTATGATACTTCCCATTTATTTTTTCAAATATTAATATTTTATGCATGCATTCATGCAGTTATAGCGTGCAAACATCTCAAATCACCAACATCATTTTAGAATCACAATTTTCAAAAACCACATTCAACACATCACACACGAAGCAATAGAAACACTCATTAAAAATACAAATATTATTTTCAATAAAAACATTTGAAATGCTCACCAACGAACAACCAACTGATCGCCCACATGAAGAAGCCAAACGGAGCTCAAGTGCAATTGTACATTTATACGATGGGACCGCAAAACTAATGATTCAAACGCACAAGGCTGCAAATATCCTTTTACTCTTTTCCTTCCATCCATCTTCCCTGGAACAGTCCTGGACTACTTTTTTGGGTGTTAGCTGCTCTCGAGTTCGTTGGCTGGCTGACTGGTTGGTTGGTTGGTTGGCTGGTTGCAATGATGAGAACAAGCTGCTTCCGAACGGGAAACGTCTTGCACAAATTATCTTTTATCTAATTTATTACATTGTTAGGAGTCATAAAGAAGATGCAATAATTAGTCGAGAACAGGACACTGCTGCTGGTGCTGGCGGAGGCTGTGGAAAATTTGCGAAAGATCCTTAGTGACAATTATTATAAATGGTGAATAACTTGTTTTCGAATGGCCGAGCACAGAATTGAATATTTTACGACGGCAAGAGTTGTAACTTGGAGATTTTATTTCAGCGAGCGAAGAAAATAGCAAACGCGCCATTTTGTGAGCAGTTAATTAGTAAATATTTTTTGGTTTTATGTGAAACTCGAGTTTCGAAACGTCAGTTAATAGCTAATTGGAATCTTAGTCCTGGTTCAAACATGCTGTGGCTTAGTACGAAAACGATGATTTCATGAGAAGAAATATTGTTGTACGACCAAATTGGATGATTTCACAGGAAATAAATATAATCCACCTATCTGGTGTATTGCGCCCAACGTGGGTAAAATAACTAAAATCAATGGTGGACATAAAAATAGTATATAAATGAAATCCTATAGCGAATTTAAATTAAATGTATCCACCATAAAAAATTAAATTATTCAAAAGCCCGTACAATTTACACAGCAGTGAAAAAAAAAACTCTTGAAAAATTCTGTTTCAATTAACGATGCGCATCAGTTTTGTAAACAGACATAAAAGTCAGAGAAGAAAACTCAATTTTTTTCCCAATATAAGGAAAAGGATATCAGTATTCGGAGGAGAATATATGCAACGAAATTCGTTACAAATTCAAAACCGAATAAAATAAAAGATTCTGATCTATTCATAGTATTGCATAACAGACGATGAATTTAACGGAAATTTTGAACCCAAAAATGACAAAATTGGCTTAGTTCAAAGAAATATCGTATAACAGCCATCGCAATAAGCTTTAAATCAACTAGGTTGGTGAAAAGCCGGAGAAGTAAATATTAAGAAAACTAAAGATCAAACTATCTGGACTAATAATCATAAGTGAGTTAAATTGATTCAAGCGTACCTGAGAAGAAACATAATGCGGCTCTAAGTGATGAAGATGGAAAACAGAGATTTTTTTTAAAAAATAATAAAACTAAAAAAGTAACGAGAAAAATCTGCGAAATTTTCGCAGTTGAGTGAGAAATTTTCGCAGTTGAGTGTGAAATTTTCGCAGTTGAGTGCGAAATTTTCTCAGTTGAGTGCGAAATTTTCACAGTTCTGTGCGAAATTTTCGCAGTTTTTTTGATGCATGTGTGTGTACAATTCAATTACATGCAGACATATTAAATAAAGTGTTTCCCACTTGAGTATAAGGCTTGTGTGTGAGAAATTGAGCACACTGAAAGAAAAATCTTGGTAAAATCAACAATTTTCCTTAGTTGTTTTTGCGTCAACTACGGGCTATAGTTAAGACAACCATAAAAAAATAGTTGATTACTTTTATGCACCATGACGCGTGGTTGATAAACAATGTCCGTGGTGCAAAAAAAGTAAGCAACCACAAACAATGATATTCCAACAATATACATAGTACATAATAGGCGTGTTGTTTTGCTCCTCTATCCAGCAGAGAATAGAGTATATGCATTGGAAACAACAACACTCCTGTACCAGTGAATTCACTAGTACAGAAATTCTATTCCTCATTTGTAGTTCACGTGCTGAACTATAGAATGTGCTGATAGAAAAAAGAAAAGCTATTGAGAAGTTGTCTTTTTTGCTGTGAGGTGGCTTTGGGTTTTTCATGGTTATGTAGAATGCTTTGGTAGTTAAAAAATTAGAAAAAGCCCTCATAATGTATAGAAAGTTCAAAGAAATGATTTTCTGTTAGTTCTTTTTCTATTTTTTTGAATTGATGAATATTTTTCTATTGATCAACTATTTTTCGTGATTATGAAACAATTACAACAGTTGATTTCATGAACGTTGCGATATTTTTGGATAACCAGAGCCAACTACTTTTATATCGTTAAATCAACTATATTAACATAGTAAAAATAACTATTTTCCGTAGTTCGTTTAACGATTTTGAATGAATCGTTAATACTATTAAAAATAGTTGAACCAACCAAGAGCTTTTCTTTCAGTCATCTACTGGCACCAAAGCTGCATCACGTTGAGGCCAACCCAACTTGTCTCGGCAAGATCATAATCATTTGAAAATGTTATGCAACTTAGTGAAGGCATGACAACAAATTACAACAACTATCACAATTGACAAACTTTACATGGTTTTTCAATGGAATCCCAACCAAAGGTCCGAAAATAAGGTCCATTTATTATCTGAATTTGGTTTTGATTTTATTACTACGCTAGAAGTTATAAAAGATTTGTGCAAAAGTGTTAATTTTACTGGGCAATTTCCTATATAAACTCATACCCTCCGAGAACTTTAGCCAATCAGACCACGCATTCAAAAAACTACTGAATCTAAAAGGATTTTATTCGAACATTATTGAAAACCTCTTTTCTATTTTATTCAGCCTTCTAGCACAGCCTTGCGTTTTTGAATCGCGTATACCCTTGTAGACTGTTAAAGGTGGATATAAAATAAAATAAAAAAATTCTAATGCACTATGACACGGAAACACGCTATTATGCTGCTAGAAAGTGCTTTTAGTTCAATAGAGTGATGCTACATGCAAGGATGCATTACAGCTACTTTCCTGATTCACATTCTTCTTCCTGAAGCCATCTTTATCGCACTAAGCACTTTCGTTCGCCGAGCCAATGTAAAGTACATAGAGCAGTACCTTTCTGCATGACACTACCGTACATTTTCGGAACTCACTTTCGTTCCGAGTGAGATATGCAGCGTACAATTTGAGCAAACTGTAGGGAGTGGAGGCAATTCATGGCATCGCCAGGCAGAGTAAAAAAAACATGAGAAAAACGATACACGAGGACGAAACCGAAAAAGAAAGTAGACAACTTCAAGCTTTAATGGCCGTGAACAAAATTTTCCATTTGCAAGTGTACATTCTTTCCAGCGTAATGGGAAATTTTCGTCGACACACATGTAAACCGACCGACCGACCGACAGACCGGCAGGAGGACACTATGGACGACACAGGCTAGCTGAAGAGTAGATTCCCTGTGAAATGCTTTTTGCTATTTACCAAGGCCATCTACATTACCTCTCGTTTCGGCGTTAGACCCTCTATCCAATGCTGATGTTGGTTATCATGGACTTTTTTGAGGTGTTATTGTTGCCGTTGGTGGAAAAAGAGGACTGAGAAATACTACCTCGATCGTAATCGTAGTAAGTGTATATTCGCAAGGTACATACAGTTAGGCCAGCATGAAAGCACACCTGAGTAAAGGAGTTTATAAAATTTCTGGTATATGAAGCAGCAAGTGTAGTGCGGTATGAAGTACATTTTTTTTAAAAAAAAATTATCTAGCATAATTCAATTGTATGAAGTTCGTTCAGGCTACTCGTTTTGGAATATGTGAATTCAAAAGCGACCAATTTTTCGGTAAAACCAAAAGTTCATTAACATTTTTGTTGGAATCAAATAGTTTAAAGGTAGTACAAGTTCATGTACTACGATAAACTTATGTTGTACACGAAATTAAATCTAGAAATGTTAGCTTTTCTGATTTAACAAACTGATCATTATTGCAAAATCAAAACTGAATTTCAAGTTAACATTTGAAGAAGTACATTTTTCACTGAAATGTTTTGGGAAAAATAATAAATATTCACATTTTCATTTCCTTGTTCATATTTTTCTTTCTGATAACTTCCCAAGAACGCGATGTAAACTATTATGCTTCTAATACTCAGGATAATATAAGCTTTATTGAATAAACGCTCTGGCAGCTCCTGTTAAAGCAGATGTCCGTACGTAACAAGGAAGCTGTTTTTCGAAAACTTTTAATGGACATTTAAAATTGAGTGCTCTCGTTTTTAAAAGTTCATTATTTATTCACCACCTATGGTAATTTATGAAACGACCAAATGTTCGCTACCATCCTTATCATCCTTATCAATTGTATGTTACGTTAAACTTGATTTCATCTCGTTATAATATATCTGAATTAAATGAAACTGTAATGCATGAAAACACAGTTATTGGAGAAAGCTCGGTGAAATTGCGTATGAATATTTAATATTATTAAGGGTTATTGATGAACTGGATAATTAGACAACATTAAAAGAAATTGTTATGCTTTGAAACGTGTATGTGTGAATGTTTGTGAATTGATTAAATGCTTGAAAAATAACACAGCACGCAAAAATTCGTCATGTTTGCCAATTTTTGCTGTTGATAAATTTTAAAGCACTGAACTATACATTAGTGTCCTCAACAGTGACGAAGTATTCCCCTTACTTTCGACAGTCATCAATGCGGGCATTAGCAAATAGACCAGTTCATTAGATTTTTTTGACAGCGGAAAACGACAATCATGTCAGCATTCAATGTCTTTAGTGTTTCAGCATTCAATGTCTTTAGTCTAATTAGCATTTGTAGCGGTGGCTCATTGTCCAACGCAAGGAAAGCAGCGTTTTCTTTGCATCACATTTTTAACGCAAGGAATAAATGTTGTAATTCCAATAAAATTAATTGAACGTATCAACTAGCAACAATTGTTTAAAATACAAAGCGCTATAGGTAACTTTACAGCAATGCAATGAAAACTCATGCGCTCTAGTCAAAACCTTAAGTTTCGAGCATCATTGTAAGCCTATCAGTTCATTTCAGCGCATTGAAACATGCCAAATAAACATTTAATGGATTTGTCTGTGAACGCCGTTTCAAAATATTTTTTTTTGTATATATCTACTTTGAACTTTTTGTATCTATCTACTTTGGAAGATATCAGAAAGATTTTGGTAAACTCGTCATAATTTGTGAGCTATGAAGCATCATGCGTAGCAACTTGCGATTTTTCCGCGCGCTTTTGCGATGCTAAAAATGGTTAGAATCCAACAAAGGGAGGAGAAAGTTGCGTTACATGAACATCTCCGAGAAGTGGAAAGTCAAATCTTCGGATTAATCGTAAATCTCAATAATGACGTCTTTTTTCATTGTTAATCATTAAACGTGTTTTCCCACTAGGGCATTAAACCCGAGATTGAAATTAAGGTCCCGAAAATTCGGGATCAGAATTTTCGGGATCCCGAGATAGTCCCGAGATTTCGGGATTTTATAAAAGAACTATATTAAGGGAATTCAAGCAGATATACATATTGTTTTATTCGTACTCAATTAAAACTTTGTTTCAAATATATATACATAAAACCGGAAGCTAAGTTCATTGTAATGTTATATTTATGCGCGTATGTACATGGGTGCTAGCAAGTAAGACATTAATCTATAATTGTATCTAATTTAATCTTATGATATAATTTCCTCTTATCTTCTTGTCCAATAATTCCTCCTTATTGGGTCATGATAGTTCATTATAAAATTAGTTAAAAACGAATTGAAATTAAATCAACATAACAGATGTTACGATAATATAGTAAAAATACATTATTATTTTTTAGGTGTTTACACATCAATTACAAAATAATATTCTTTTCAATGAAACAAGTGATATATAATAATATCGATTGGTTCAAACTGGTGATTTGTTTTGAAAGTGTGCTCTTAATAAATATAATTCGTCAAGAGTTTCAAAATTTAAACTAGATCTGATTTTGCTGCACATATATCCAGCTGCTAAAAAAGATATTTCGAGTTCTAGACTTGTTGGTGGGATTGTACGCCTGTAATCATACGCCAGTTGTAATAATGAACCCTTAACACCTCCGTTTTCATAAAACGATATTTCTTTTAGTATTAATTTGCTCATGTCGTAATGAAAAACTTTTCTACTTCTCAAAATGGTTTGAATTTTATCGATCCCGAAAAAATCGGGAGTCCCGATGAAAAATTCGGAATCTTGAAAATGTCCAAAATGCGATTTCGAGATCCTGAAATCTCGGGATTGTGTGTCCTATTTCCCACTAATCATGTTTCTCCAACTGAGTGAGAAGAGTTTAAGAAAACCATTGAAAGTAATGGCTCACATTTTTGTTGGTATGTTCAAAAAACATGAGTAATGGGTTTGGTATTTTTGGTCCTCTCATATCTTCATAGTCGTCCTTGCAAAGTCACTTTAAACTTTTCTATTTCTTCTCCTTTATATCCCCCATCCGGAATTCTTCAAGGATATATCCTAGGTCCCTTACTTTTTGTCTTGTTTCTCGTTTACCTTCCTTCTGTTATCAACATCGCTGTGTCGAAAGCTTACACGGGACAACCTAGATGATCAGCAAATATCTTCCTTTTGCATCACTATCACTCCTGGTATTACCGATCTTCTGAAGAAGAACTTCTGGCCAACTGGAGTATTTGTTAAGGAATTCATCAGGACTCCCGCCAGAAATTTTCGTTCCAGACCATCGAACAAAAACAGAACATGAACCGTCCTCTGAAAATATATTATCAGAACGTTCGTGGTCTGAGGACCAAGGTTAATTATGTTAATATCTCTTCTGTAATTGCGTCTGATGATATTGTCTGCCTAACTGAAACCTGGTTGTCTGGGGATATATTTAACAATGAAATTTTACCTCTTCACACTGTTTTTCGCAGGGACCGTAATCACTCTGTGAGTAATCTTTCATTAGGAGGTGGTGTTTTAATTGGTATACTTAAAACTTTGAACGGAACGCTCTGCAGTGACTTCATCCCGTCCGCCCCGGTTGAATGTGTGATTGTTCGTATTTCTCCTTCACCAGCCTCAGTGTTGCTTGTTTCCTCAATCTACATCCCTTGTAGCAGCCCTGTCCTGGTATATGAACCTTAATCGCCGCTTCCCTTCTGCTTCCTTACTGTTATTAGGTGATTTTAATATGCCGTCGCTTGAATGGGATAATACTTTTTCTTGTATTTTGTCTTCAAACAATATTTCTATTGCTACTTCTTCCTTTATGTCCCTTTGCTCACTTTCACAATTCAACAACTTACCCAATACTAACAACAGGATTCTTGATCTTGTTCTAACTAACCTTCACTCTTCTTCACTCTGCTTGAGTCCTTCTCTGTCTCCGTATGTGCGCCCTGATCCTCATCACCCTCCTCTTTGTATAGAATTAACTATAAACCGTTCGTCTAAAGACAAGCATGCCTCTAGACTTCGTTTCAATTTTAAAAAAGCAAACTATTCTGCTTTGTCCAATGAAATAAATTGTACTAACTGGTATAGTTTCTTCAGAGGGCTAAGTGTGGATGATGCTATCTGCAAATTTTATTCCTTCTTGTCCAACTTAATTTTCTGTTACACTCCTTCCTTTCGCTGTAAAAGAAGTTCCGACCCTCCGTGGTTCACCGTTGATGTCGCGATTGCTCTTAGAGCCAAAGATGCAGCGCGTAGCAAATACAAAAGGTCTGGCTCACTTGATGACCTTTTGAATATTAAAAGATTACGGGCTGCTGCTAAAAGGGCAACCAACGATGCTATGCGTGCTTATTTAGAGCATGTCGAAACTTCTATTACTTCTGACAATCCTAAACCTTTTTGGTCCTATATTAAATCCCTTAAAACTTCCTCTGGCATTCCTTCTGCTATGTATCTTTATGATAAGTCTGCGTCCTCACCTCAAGATTCATGTGAGCTTTTTGCTCAATTTTTCTCTTCCTTCACCTCCCATCATAGTAGCTCTTCGCCTTCAAACTTTTTTCCAATTCCTGATTGTACCCTTTCTGCTTTTTTTACTAATCCATTAGAAGTAGAATTGTTAATGTTATCTCTTGATGCAAGCACTAGCTTCGGTGCTGACGGCATTCCAAATTTTTCCACCAAATCCCTTTCATCTTCCTTGTGTGTTCCTCTGTCAATAATTTTTAACCTTAGCATTTCAACAGGGACCTTTCCTTCCCTTTGGAAATCCGCCAACATATTTCCCATCTTTAAAGCTGGTGATATCTCTTCCATCTCTAATTATCGTCCCATATCCCTTTTGCCATGCTTTAGTAAGCTTGTCGAAAGAGTCGTTTACAATAGAGTGTACCCTTTCGTCCAGCTCTTGCTGGCCAGGGAATAGCATGGATTCATCAAAGGTAAGTCAACGGTTACAAACTTATTGACTTTGTCAAACACCGTTGCTTCCGCAATCGACCAGCAAAAGCAGGTAGATGTCATCTATACCGACTTTGCCAAGGCCTTCGATTCTGTGAACCATGCTATTCTTCTATCAAAGCTAGCTGGGTTTGGTATCTCTGGTGCCCTTTTTTGTTGGTTCTCTTCCTACGTTTGTAAACGCTCTTGTGTCGTTACTGTTAACTCTTGTTCTTCTACACCTTCTTCTCCTACCTCAGGAGTTCCGCAAGGATCCATTCTTGGCCCTTTATTGTTCTTTTTGTTTATTAATGACCTTCCTTCCCTCTTTAATTCACCCTGCCTTTTGTACGCTGATTATCTTAAAATTTTCAGAGTGATTGAATCCGCTTGTGGCTGTACCATATTGCAGTGCGATTTGGATACTTTGGCTAACTGGTGCACTGCAAATTCCCTCACTTTGAATGTTGTGAAGTGTCATCAAATGTCTTTTACCCACAAAATATCTCCTTTGCTCTTCTCCTAATGTGTCCTTGGCTCTCCTCTCAATGCTGTTTCTAATATCAAAGACCTTGGCGTGATTTTTGACTCCAAATTAAAGTTCGACTTGCATATTCTTCACGTCACTGCCAAGGCATCTCGTTTTTCCGGCTTCATTATCAGATCCTTTAAACGTTTTGTTAATCTTTCCACTTCTCTTTATCTGTTTTTTTCATTTGTCCGTAGTGTTCTTGAATACTGTTGCCAAATTTGGTGTCCACATTATAGATACTTGATCGATGCGGTTGAATCCGTGCAACGCCGATTCACCCGCTCGTAGTTCTATAAGTACAGTATTCCGTATTGTAATTACAGTATGCGCCTCTCCATCCTTCAAAATCCTTCCCTTGAGTCACGCAGAGTGTTCCTCGACGAGTGCCCCCTTTTTAAACTGTTTAAAGGCAGTATATTGGTTGACCCCAGTATTCAACTTTCAGTTAGGGAACCGGGCCGTCTTAATAGAACATTATTTGCCTTTAATGTTGCATTTGCCCGTACCGACACCTACTTCTTTTCCCCCGTCTTGCGTTTGCCTCGTCAGCACAATAGCCTTAACCTTGGTCCTCTGCCTCAAACGTTATCTGTGTTTAAAAATACTTTAAAAAATAACGTTATCTCTTATAATCGTAATATCGTCGCTGTGAAATCAAACCGGCATATCTGCAAAATACACATTTTTCACTAGAGCGCTTTAAAGTTTTCGCTTGTGGGCTATTTCCACGTGAATGCAAAGCGGCAAAACACCATTAGACGGGTTTTTATTCAACTTTACGATATGCCGGTGCGACTTAAAAATAGAGGGGAAAATAAGGAATTTTTTGATACCAAAAACTCAAAAACTCATTTTTTGCAGATATGCCGGTTTGATTTCACAGCGACGATATGTCCTAATTTACTCATTTTGTTTGTTTCTTTTCCGATCGATTTGCTTTTTATTCTTTTTTTTTGTATTATTATTCCATTCTGAATTTATTAATTTTCTTGGTTTTCATGTTATTTTCTTATTAAATTTCTTGGTTTTCATATTATTTTCTTTTTCTTACATATTTTATATACTTGTACTTATTTTAATTTTTTTCTTCTTGTCTAATCAATGATTGGATTTGTTCTGTGGATTTAGACAATAAATAAATAAATAAATAAACTCCTCCTGTTATATGCGGATAACCTCAAAGTATGCAGGGCAATGAAGTCTGCGGACGATTATCACCAATTGCAAGGTGATTAGTTTTCCCTTAATCATTGGTACCGAAACAACTTCTTATCACAAAACATTTTGAAGACTGACCAGATGCCACTGCCATATGAATATGCTCCACAAGTGTTCTCTTATTCCTGGTCTGGTGTTTTCCTATCAGTTGTCCAGCATTTTAAGGACCTTGGCGTGCGGTTTGATTTTAAATTTGATATTCAAGTCATGAATATCACGGCCAGGGCTTTTAAGATTGCTGACTTTGTCTTTCGTTCTTCGTAAATGTTTACTGACATTTCCATCTGTATTCATTTGTCTCCTTAGTATGCAGTATTCTGAAATACGCATGCCATATCTAGTCTCCTCACTAACGCGATTGAATTAGTTCAGCGTAGGCTCACTCACTCGTTGTTTTTTAAATTCAGCATCCCCTATTGTCTCCACATCTCTCGCCTTTCTATTCTTCATATGTACTCGTTGGAATCGCGTAGATTGTTCCTCAATGAGTGTTTTCTTTTCAAATTTTGCCAACGCTTTTTTTGGTCAGACCTTGGTTCCCAAATAATTAGATGTGAATCTAGACGTCCTAGTCGATCATCATAGGTTTTTTCCATGCCGTTTGCACGTACGGAAGTCAATTTTTATTTGCTTTAGTCGTGTCTTTCTAGAATGCACAATGCTCGAGAGCTTCGTCCTCTTTCCTCTATCACTGAAAGAAAAAATCTTGATTTAATTATTATTGATAGTAATGGAACAATTCATTCAAAATTGTCGAATCAACTACGGAAAATTGTTCTTTCTACTACACTCAAAAAAATTTTGGTTGAATTTTACCCTTGTAATAGAAGGAAACTGGTTTCCTACCATTAAAGATGTAAATTTACAAAAGTGCGTAAGAAGAATATTTTACCTCTTAAGTGTTTAAATTTTTTCACGATCAAATCGTGTAATTTTACCCTAAAAAGACGTAAATTTTGGACGGAAATGGATGAAATTTATATAGTAAAGGTTGCTTTTTCAGAGTTTTCTAAAATAATAAGCGTCATTAATTCGTGAATTTCAACAAAAATGTGTAAAAATCACAATGTAAACACTGGTAAATATACACATCAAAAGTTATTTATTGTGACCAATTTTAAGAAATTCGCACTACTTAGGCGTGAATTTTATGATCTAAAGTTTAGCCACTTAAATCAGGGAAGTGCTGTAATATAAAATATTGCCTCAAATGAAATATAATTAACAAAAAACTGTAAATAGGTAACTTTAAAAGCCAAAAAAAGCGAGAGTCCTATCAAGTCAAGGAACTAAAATATAAATAATTTCAATATCAAATACAAAAACTTTTTCCTTTCAGTTTATAGTTTATTTTATTTTAATATATACAAATATGCACATAAACTTATAACATAATTACTATTCTACACTTCTACACTTGTTATGCACTGCACTGCTCACTAAACTGCAACTATTCAAATGTAATCAATGATCACCAAAAGTCATAATTGTTCAATCTTGCCAAATTACCGTTTTTTGTCGTATTACACCAATAATAAAACACCAGTTTGTATTACACCAATAATAAGTCAAATTCGAGAAAATGATGTATTTTTATGGCTTTGGCGCAAAGGTGAATAGCAAACTAGTAAATTTACAGTCTTTTTGCTTCAATTTGCAAAAAGCTGTGTATTATTCAGCTGATATGACTTAAAAGCAAAAAGTGCACATCGACTGTGCAAAAAAATTTGTGATTCGTTATTTTAAACAGAAAAATGAATATATTTCTTATTATCAAAGCATTGATTATAAACCCACTTTTTTAGAGTGTATGCTAAAATAGTTCATTTGTCCATACAAAAGTAGTTGACTTTGCTGATACAAAAAATATCGAAACCTTCGACGATTCAACTGTGTTAATTGATTCATAAGTACGATAAATAGTTGATCTATAGAAAAACGAGCATCAATTCATTTAACACTACAAAATATTGAATTATCAACAATTTTCATAGTAAGTGAACCACTCTACAATTGTTAAATTCAATAAACATAATTCCACACCACAAACTATAGTCATTTACTATTTCGCACTATGTACATTGTTGGAATACCATAGTTTGTGGTTGCTTACTTTTTTGCACTGCGGACGTTGTTTATCAACCACGCGTTATGGTACATAAAAGTAATCAGCAATTTTCTTATAGTTGTTTTAACTATAGCCCGTAGTTAATGCTAAAACAACTGAATGATTGACTTGATTTGACAACTTGATTTTACCAAGATTTTTCTTTCAGTGAACTTCTAACGTATTGCAAAGCTTTGAAATCTTGCAAGACAGAAGAAAACTGAGAATTGTTACAAAAATTACGTAGTTGTACTTTAAGATTGACTTATTCCTGCCTAGTTCGATGTGAAAAATGGAAGCTAGGTATATTACTAACATTGCTGGTATTGCGTTCAATACCGATACCTGAGTTTTTGACAATTATTTTCCTAGTTAACTCTACAACAACGTTGCATGTGGCTTGATCTGGCGGCGAAGTTAATTCCACCCAATCTAGCACCCAAGGTTTTACCCATGCAATTGCACAATTTGCTGTAAAAGCCTTTTAAAGATTTTCTTATACACTTCAAAGATAAATATTATACATAACATACGAGTATACATCTGCTCCAGTTCATTTCATCTGATTGTCCCGTTGGCAGCGGCAGAAGGTATTTCTGGTAAAGTAAATGCCTGTAATGTGTACACTTTAACAAACTGTCGTCGCGTGCGCATTTACTTACAGGTTTATGTATCTTTCCTAATTTTTTTTCATTTTTGATGTTTGTCAACATGGCACCCGCAGAGGATTTCAAAGCGAAAACCCCCCTAAAATTCAAATGCTTAATTAGTGGCTTAGCTCTGTTTTAGCAAATATCTTTTTAATCCCTTAATTTAACACAGTAGTTTTTAATGAAATGTCATTATTATCTTTTTTACCGTAGTACTATTTTTCTGTTTCTTCCAACTCTTAATTCGACTAATTCGTTCTCTCCGAAAATCTTTAATTTATCTCTTTTCCATTCTTTTACTTTCTTCTCACTTCCAACTTCGTCTTAAGATCCCTCTTGATTATATCCATTCATTTAGACAAAGAAAACGAATGTCTTCAAAACAATAGACCACTTTACACTCTAGACCAACGGACCGAATATTTTCGGACAATTTCAACGAGACAATAGCAGAAGATTGTTGCAAGGACAAATCTCGACAGTACACATGTAGCTCATCTAAAAACAATGTTCAAATACAAAATTACTTTAGGTGCAAAGTATTATCCATTGTTTCGATGTAATTAAACTAATATATATTAGTGGTAGTTTCTAGAAAAGTTGTAGTTTCAGATTCACCTTCTTTTGTTGTTTGATTTGTTAAGCACACGTTGTATGATGCACTTAGTTATTATAAATGTATTCTGCTACACTTAGACTTACTAGCCTAAGTTCATATTCGAGTCGGCTTGACCTTGGCTTCTGCGATTGATTAAGCTTATGAAGTCTAACGTTCAAAATAAAAACTTTTTAAATGATCCTGAGACTGGTACTATATGCCTATTTGATTTTTAATTTTTTATTCAGTATAAATCAATCTCATCTGCAACATCACCCAAATCTAGTCATATTCATATACTACTTTTCTGAAATCATACCACACAATAAAGTTTGACCTGGATCAAATCTCGTCTCATTCAAACTTTTGAATTAGAAATTAGTGAGCTAAAACTATTTGGTTACAAAACTATCTTTTTCGAGCATCAGCCAGTTCTCGTCCGATCACTCTTCACTTTCAAGCTGTAGTGGTTTGCACTCAACACACAACCAATATGGCCATTGCGAAACTATATGAACAAGTGCATACTGCTACCAGTGCCGTTGCGGGAGCAATAAAAGAACTTCTCTGTTGGTGGCCACCGCACCATACGATGGACGAAACGGAAAACAAGCTAGCTGAAAGCCGGAAGCCGAGCGCCATGAGTCCCAGGGCTGAGGTCGAGGCCAAGGAGCAACATCACATCACATTGCAACGATGGCAATGGCACCGTCGCGCCGGTAGCAATAGTGATGGCGGTTTGATGTGGCAAAGAATGACTCTGGGGCACACCAGACTTCTGCAAATTTAAAACATATTGAAGTCAAAGAGGTCGACATGCCCCACTAAGTTTTCAACTACGGAAAACTGTTCAACAAACTTCCACAATGCTCTGGAAAAACAACAAAGAATAACACCAGAGTGTAAATTCTTCCGTAGCCACGAACGCGACTACGACAAATTTCGCCGACATCCTTGTGGCAGTTTTTGGAAATATTCGCACTTTTGTCGAAGTTGCAGTTGTTATTGTTGTCATTGAATCGACAACTTACTCTCGGTCGCTTTATTGTTTACTCTCCTGGTTGCTTTTCACTTTGTTTGTTTATCAAACGACAGCTGGAAATTGTGGCAGGCTACTAACTTTGTGTTTACGAGTATCTATGCTTTTGATTGAGAATATTTCATTTCGACAAGGGCTCTTGTCTTCTACGGGCTCCTGTTCTTCAGCCTTGGCACATTTTACGTAACGCAATATTCCTGCCACGTTTGCAGCCTATATTCAACAGCTTCGCTGATCTCACTCCATTTCCCAGCTGGGCCAGGCATTAGAATCAACAAAAGTATGAAAACAATTCCTCAAAAAAAAGTGAACATTAGAAAAACACTTTGCAAAAGCTTAGCGCGAAAAGTTTGGAGCGTTGCGTTTGAATTCTTTCGAGTCAGCAAAACGAAAAAGCCAAAGAACGCAAAAGTGGAAAAACAAAACAAAATAAGTTTGCCGTTTTTGCGAGTGCGGAAAACAAGTTTTGTTTGCTCTCCGGAGGGTGGTGCGGAAAGTAATGCAAAACTTAAAATATTGTACTAAACGACGGCTCTGAGTGCCTTTGCAAACTGTATAATTTCGCTTTTAGTTTTCGTTTGAATGAATTAGAAAAGAAAATGTAAAAATTACTTTCACTCGGATTAACAGTAACTGGGCAACTTATTGAGTAGAGTGGAAAGCTTATAGATGAAAATAACTGGACCCAAGTAGTTATAGCTAAATTAGGTGAGTGTAATATTTTCATTGCTGTGTATGTTTCATTTAATTACAATATTCTTGCTGTCTCCATTAATAGGGTTGAACCAAAGGCAAGGTGACCGCGTAAGCGAAATACAGACTACGATCCCGGGAGTGAAATACAAACTTCGCATTCGGATCCGGATATGTCAGATAACTGATTAAATATGGTGCTGTTAAAGCATTATCACAGTCAGTAAAAGTGAAATGGAGGCAGGACATGAACTCTCACAAAATATGCAAAAGCAGGATGATGCCGTGAGTTTGGAGGCCTTTTTATTATTGAGTTGTGCACTTCAAAGCAGTAAACAAATGATTTTTTGATTGTTGATTGAATGTTCACGCCCCTATAGAAACAGAAGACTTTGAAATGAAAGACGCATTATAGAACGACCTAGAGAACCTTGGACCCATAACTTTCGACTACTTCAATATATATGTAAAGACAGTAGTGCACATTCTTTACATTGAAACTAATGACAACAGCCTAATCGACTTCATTTGTAGTAGAAAGATACATTTAAATATAAAATTCTTTCTATATCTACTAAAGAATACAGAGATAATCAGGTGGTTAAATTTTCCACCAAGCTGATCATGTCGTTCTTTATTCATTCAAACGAAAAAAAAAGCTTTCTGTCGTTTATATTCTTATCTGAGCTTCATGAAACAGCAAGATCACAAACACAGAAGGCATTTATCTTGCAGCTGAATCAGGGGTGTGTTCAATGTGCATGCTATAGCTGCTCCAAAAGCATAGCGTGATGGGCGATTGCGAGATATTTTAACAATCGAAATAATCGCAATCGAGAGAATCGCAATCGATGCGCCAAAACAATCGAGACAATCGAGATAATCGAGACAATCGAGATAATCGAGACAATCGAGACAATCGAGATAATCGAGACAATCGAGATAATCGAGTCAATCGAGATATTCGAGGCAATCGAGACAATCGAGAGAATAGAATAAACATCTCGCAATCGATCATTCGGTCGGTCAAGTCATCGACAATCGGTTGACGGCAATTGAGTGAGCCATAAAGCACGTTTCGTTGGTGCAGCCAATAAAAAAATGTTCAAATATTTCAGCAAAAATATTAAGTGTTATTATTTGATCAAACTGCAATTTTTTGGGAAATATTGATGTATAAAAGGATATGTTTATCTTGAGTTAAAATTAAGATATCTTGAACTCTTTGGTGGCGGTGGGCATGTTAGTGTATAAGCACACCAGTATACACAGTACGCTTGTAGAACCGCTTGTGAAGAATAGATTTGAATGGATTGGATATACTATTTAGCAGATTTTTTTACGTGTGCATACATATGGAATGTAATGATCAGATATGCATGGAAATTTGTATTGCTAGCATTTATCATGTATAAAGGGCTGGTAGTTTTGCTAAAACTATTAAGGCGACATAGCACCTTCAGATTGAAAAAAAAATGTTATTTTCAAAGGCTTGTTTTTAATTGAATAGAAAGACATATCTTAATGAAACTTTTTACACATACTTTATATGTCTTAGACTACATAAACAAAATTGTTAAAAATGTTTTGTGGCCCCCTGTCGCCTGTTACAATTTTTTGGAAAATACACCAAAAAAACCTGGCGTGCATGATAACTGCCCTCAGGAAAGTCTGAAAAAAAAACAAAAACGGGGTTTTGACCGGCATCAAAGCGGCCTTAGAATGAACTAAAAAAAAAAAATTTGGTTGAAAAATAACAAAATGGCGGCGTTTTTTCGAAAATCGAGTTTTTTTTCCCCCAAAAATCGGCTATAACTAAAAAAGTTTAATGCCGATTTTTTCATGCGGGGTTCATTCTGAGCATTAACATGTACAGATTAACGTGTTAAAATTTCAAAACGATTGGATAATATTGTTTTTCTTAATCATGCACGCCAACTTGAAAAACGTTGTTTCGAGAAAATCGCGTTTCAAGTTAAAATTCAATATTTTTTGCAATAAATCTTATCAAAAATTAATCTGCGATGCTTGGACCATACAATACACCTTCTTCTTGCTCATACTCCTCCTCTTCTAAAGATTTTTGCTCCCTTCGAGCAGTTCTGGCCTCTTTAGATGCCTCAGTCGAGTGTTTTTCCGCCTGGTTAATTCTTGCAGCATCTCTATGCTCTGCATGTTCCAGCGCACATTGGCCAATTGTAATTCCCATGACTTGCATTTTTTTCAAGATGGCCATAAATCCTTCACTAAATGTACATACAGAAATATTTGCAGCCATATTTAGTACGTTGTTCCCACAAAAAGTATGTTTGGGGGCCAAATTCCAAACACAAGAATTATAGCTTTCGTTATTATTCTGCGCAAAATTGCCCAAGCAACGCTTTAATAAATCATCTGATGATAAGTCATCATAAATAGGCTTTAAAATTTCTTGTACCTCATCATCTAAAGGTGGAGGATGCTTGAAATTGTTTAATGCATTATCACCCGCTGCCTCCGCCTTGCGCCAGTTACACCAAGTCGTTTCTCCAACAGGACAATAACAGTGTTGAGGGTTCTCATCAGTTGAAATTTTGTGGTAATATGCTGCCCAAATTTCCTTGCGCATATTTTCAACTGAATCAGGATTTCGTCGTATTGTTAGGCCATAATGCGTGGCTAAATTTTTCATTAATTTTAGTGTCAGGTGAACTTTTTTCGGACCTTTTTTGGAGATTCTACACTTTTTTTAGAAACATCTTTTACAGCTATTTTTTTATTTTTTTTTGCCAAGGCTAGCTTATTTTTTGCTTCTTTTAAAGGAGATGACTCATTTATCTTTGTCTACACTTTGGCTTAAGTCGATGTAGCGATATAGCGAAGTGAACGAAAATCATAGAAAAAATGATCTTGGGGCGCTTCGCTATATATACTCATAAAATTTTTTTGTTTTAGAATTTCAATTTTATATTATTAAAATCATGTTTTAAAACCTTCATTCTAACATATTCAATCAACAAACAAAAATCGATTTTTTAAAAATTTGGAGGTGCTACGTTGCCTTAAGTCTGATCAAAGTGTATGATCAAATATTATATGAAGTTGAGTTTTGTCATGCTGTTAAGTATGTTAAAATAAAATCTGCTTTTAGATAGTGCAGTTTGAAAGCATATTATGTATCGAATATTTTCGTACTTGCGAGTATTTTATTCAAATATTCAAAAAGTTTTTAGGGCAAAAGTAGCTGAAATCGGCCAATTTTGGGTTAGAGTGGTTTCGGACATAACGGGCCAAGACCTATTGCTGTGATACAAACATTTCGGTTTTGTAGGGGAGTAAGGGATTTTTTGGCCATAGTTTGGCAAAAACTGCCTTTACCGCACTTTCAAATATTGAAAGTGGTCGCGGAGTACAATAGTGATATTTTAAGGATGAAAAAATATTTTATGGGCAAAATTGGGCAAAAACGTCGAATTTTCCCAAATTTTTTTTTTTTGCGTAGCTTGAATTCGGGGACCTTTTTGAGTTGAATTCGGGGACCTTTCTGAGCTGTTTCGGACGAAATGTCCATACAAGTCTGAGAAAAAGTGGCCTAGTTTCGAAGATGAAATTCGCCGGAAAACCGACCGGAAAAACTGAAAGTAGCACTAAAAGTGCTAAATAAGAAAAGGTTGAGATCCTTCTGGGTTCGATGATTGGCTTCTCCGGCTGTGCATTATCCGTATCTTCGAAACTAGGCCACTTTTTCCCAGACTCGTATGGACATTTCGTCCGAAACAGCTCAGAAAGGTCCCCGGATTCAGCTCAGAAAAATCCCCGAATTCAAGCTACGCAAAAAAAAAATTTGGGAAAATTTTTGCGCTAGGAAAATTGGAAAATTTTTAAATTGCAATAACTTGCGATAAAGCTATTAAATCATTATGAAACTTTCAGAACATATTAGTATCATTTAGTTGTAAATTTGTGTAGCTTTTGATGAGCATGTATGCAACCCTGTAGCTAGGGCAGGCGCTAAAAGTCAAAACTTTCAAATCATTGATTCTCCTGAAAACATGTTGCTTTTTGAAAAAAAGCCATTCATATATAAATTGTATGCTTTATCTCCATAGCCAAAGTAATAAATTTGAAATTTTACAACGGGCACGACTGGTAACCCTTTCCCAATTTACCTATATTTTTAGCATCAAAAACTTATTTTGACGGAAATTCAATCAGAATTAGTTGAAATTTGCAGAATGTATTGGTCTCAAATAGGACCAAGTCTGATAGAAGTGATTTTGAAAGGTGGGCAATTTTGTGCCAGTGGTGCCATTTTGAAAAATCACTAAGCAAAATAACTGCTTTTGGCCCTATAAATTATGATTCAGTCATTTGATTTTGACGAAATTCACTGAATCTTACTTTAAACCACATTTGGTAGAAATTCGGTTGAAAAACTCGGTTGGAGCTGCCAGCTCTGGTAATTTTGGTGTCTTGAATTTTGAAAATTCCTGAGTAATATAAAGCTCTTTGCCCTATAGCTTCCAGTACAGTCATTGAATCATAACGAAATTCAAATAGCAAACTAAACTTACTGTAGGCAATATTCAGTAGAAATTTAATTTCAAAACAATGATAGGGTTGCCAGCTATGGTTGTTTTTGTATTTATTTGGCGGACCTTTAGTAAGCGATTTTAGCACAGAATTTTCAAATTGTAGTGATCTTGTTAGTGAAAATAAACACCAAATATTAAAATCTAGAAAATTTGAAAACTTTTGCGAATGGTAACCCTGAATTTCTTTTCATCCCTATAACTTCCAATCCAATCATCGGATCAATACGAAATTCGCAGAGCAGGTTGACTTCAACGTAAGGCAGATGCGACATATTTTTTGCTTCGGTGCTAGCAAAGGGCTGCCAGGACTAGGCCTTTTTGATATTTTCGTTCCATATATTTTCGCTGAGCGAAGGAAAAATCAGCTTCAGTATATTCAAACTGAAATCTAAAAAAAAAAACACTAAAATGAGCAGTGTTTAAAAATGAAATGGAAAAATCAGTTCTTTTCGTTCTTAAAAATTCTTCATCGTTTCCTTATTCGTAACTCGAATGACTTTAAACCTTGATTTAAGGATCCAATGAATTAATTTATTTGCGAAATATTACAAATTTCTTTTCAAAAACCTTAACTTACCTAAGTCTTCCTGTATCCCTTCAAAGCGAACCAAATACTCCTGTAAATATATTCTCCTATTCCATTATTTCAAACACATTATAATTCTTTTCGCAATCCTAACCGGATTTTTTAACTTTTAAAAAATACGCCTAAATCATTCAACATGTCTTAGAACCTAGTCCCAGATATAAACTTTGCCAGTCATTTAGGCAAAATAAAAAGCCTCTTAAGCCGAGAGCTTGAGTTTCAGTGTGAAAAAGGTTGAGTTCGAAATCAGTTAGTCCATAGGCTAATGCTCGCATCTACAGCGTGTATGTAAAACACTTTACCCAAATAATGTTTTTTTTTTCTACGGTGCTGACGGTGGAAATAGAAGCGAGTCCTTGCATACTTTTCTAAAAAACACAGCATCCACTAGCAAGCGCTTGCTCTCTTGACTTGCAAAGACAAAGTGATCTGCTGTAAGTGAGCCATAAATCCCGGAACGGAGGTTTATCCTGCTCACCTGACCTTTTCGGACCGACACCACAGTTTCTGGATTGCCTGGCTTCCACATACAAACAGCTCGCTTCCATCCTAAATACAAATTCACAGATGTGGTACTGGAGCAGACTGGATTTCGGTGCTCACGCGAGCGATACGCATCTTAGCGTGTTTTACAAAACCTACCTTCCCTAATCGAACAGGCAAACAACTCTTTCTCATAAAATAACTGAAATCCCGAAAAATAAATGGATATAAATCAGCTTGAAAATTTATATGCTCCCTTCGGATCAGGATACCTATCCAGTCGAGCTTTCGTTCGCTATGTATCCAGTCCGACAGTGGAAATGAAAACAGGGCACCAGATATTGGGTGGAGTACATTTACATACGTTGTTGTGGTGGTACATTGTGTTCATACCTAGAACGAATACAATGTGTTCGAAGAAATTGTTGAGTTTTATCTTATAAAAAGCTTTGATAATCAAAGTCGTTACATTTAGCACAAAGCACTCACAAATTGTGATTAAATATTTGTAGCATTAATATTTCATACAAACGAAGTGCTTGGCTCATGACACTTGGTATTCTCGAAGTAACACTGTAGCAAGAACTTCACCAAAACAATAAAGTTCTTCTACTTAAGCCTTGCATGTCTTCTCGTCTTTCTTTCAACACACAGTCCATTTAACTTCCAAAATAAATCCATACCAATATCTACAACAATGTGTCAAATCGGGCCAGGTTGAACGGGTTGAGCAGCGATGGCTCCCAATCTCATTCTTTTTGCTCCAAGGATTTTCCTGCCTCGAATCCGAGATCAGATCGGACTTAAATGTATGCAAAAGCCAATCCTTGGGCCTGGATGAGGATATGATAAGACGATATCAAAATAACAACTTCATCATGTTTGAACCTATAAAAATCTCATCGAAAGTCTGCTTCGACTCCGCTGGGACGAGTTCTGTGAGTATTGGATCAAGCGAAAAATATAGTATACTACATATATCGTATCGAGCGTTTGTTGAAATTCGAAGCGTAGGAGTAGTCATTTCTTGGATGGTTTGGGGTTTTTTTTCAAGTAGCAGTTCCTGTGCTGTCGCGATATGTTTTTGTTGATAACGGATTTTATGCGTAAGCCTTTTTAGTTAGCAAACAAAGTTTCACCAAGTGAACGTAACAGATTTTACCTGGCAGCCTGGCAACATAACGGATGAGAGATTAAAGATATATTTATTTACATCGTTCAATTTTATGAGGATATTTGCCTAGGAGATGGTGTATAAGGAAAGCAAGGATTTGCATTAAATTTGATAGAGTGTCATAAAAACTTCAATTCTTCAGACCCATCGCTTTTTCGATGCCTCATAAGATTGCCTGAAGCAAATATGTTTAAAATAAGCTGACGACATTTATTTTAAATATACTAATGTTATTATTGTTTCGACCTGGCAAAGTGACTATCAGCCCTATTCTGAACTGGTGACAAGCAGGTTATAACTGACCTCGATGACAATAACAAACTTTTGGTATTCGTTGTCACCGAAAATGATTACCTGCTCTTGAGGAGGTAATAAGCATTGAAACAAAATCAGATTTTCTGAAAAAAACCTAAAATTTTAAAGAAATCAGTTTGTTTTTGCACACGTGTTTCTTGTTTGGACAGAAAGTCTTTGAATAGAGTGTAAAGAAGTGCTGAATAAAAAAATGGAAAAGGAATTTTTTACAGCAACATTCCTGGAGGTGGAAAAATACGCGAAAAGACGTACTCTGTTAAAAAAATTGCGAGAAAAGGATGACCCGTTTAGCATGGAGGATAACCTTTTTGTCAAAAACTTCTGTCTGTCGTAGTTAATTTGCATAAATTTAATCGCTGAACTAGAACCGCACGACATGCAACAATTGAACGTCCCGTTTGCTATTCATTTTCTTGCTTGTCTTTATTTTTATGCGCATGGCTCTTACCAGAAGTGTGTCGGAAATTTTGTACTTCATATCTTTGAGCCTACCATCAGTTTTTAGAGCTCTTGAAAGTATTTCAAAGCTCATATTTCGGGTAAAAGGCTCTTCAATCCATTTCCCACAAACCAGCATGGAGAAAACAAGATTAAAGGTTGGGTATATGTGCTTGCATAAAAATGAAAAGTATAACAAAAAACTTAATGTGAATAATTCTTTGTTTTAACAGATTTTAAAATGCTTTTAACATAGAGGGCACAATCGGTGCAGTTGATTGTACGCATGTTGATATAGTTGCATCAGCATCAAATGACCCACAAAACCCACTATTATTGTATATGAATAGAAAGGGTTATTAAAATATCAACGTAGAAGCCTTAAGTATGAATCAATATGACACTATTTAGCTGAAAACCTGTTTTCCATCTTCTTTAGATATGTGTGCAGTAAATGCAAAGTTTCCTGGGTCATGCCATGACTCAGGCATATGTACACCAACTTCTGCACGATTGCACTTAATTAGCCACTGTAATTCTGTGGAAGACACGTGGCTCTACCGTTTGGAACCATGGTTGCTCACTCCAATAGCACAGCCAATAACACGTCAAGAATTGAAGTACAATGCAATCAATGCCAAGGCTCGAAATTCCATCGAGAGAGCCTTTCGAGTACTGATGTCCCGTTTCCGGTGTCTGTCAAAGCAACGCATTTTACACTGCAGCCACAAAAAAGCATTCAATATTATCTATGCCTGTGCAATTTTACACAATACTCTTGTTGGAAAGGGATTAGACTTTGAAATCTATGATGGCGAACTTATAACTGTCGAGACTACATCTGTCTAACCAAATTCAACTCAGTACCACAGAGATAGTGAACGCATTCGAATTCGTTATGTGCATAGTTTGTGAATTCTTTTTGAAGTCTTCTAAAAAAATCATAAAGGAACACTTTTTGGAATTTTAATATCTCTTTATTTGGAGTTCAAAATTAAAATTAACATAAAAATTCAACTGCACCTGTGAAGCACGCTTCCTGGAAGTTGTTTTAAATCAAAAAATGTTTCATTTTTATACATAATACATAAATGCTATAGTACTTACGGTTTTGATTCTCTCTTTTCTATTTCTTGCTTGCTTTGCTTTTCATATCTTGAAAAGTAGCCAGCAGTTTGCCAAATGGTGAGTAAAAAATTCATATACTTGTCACTAGTGGCTGAGAATCCCAGTAAAAAGTAAGGGTGACAAAATATCGTTGTATTGACGAACCGGTTTGCTAATGTCACCTTGTTCGAAAATAGGGCTGCATACATATTTAATTCATTGTCACGAATCATTTTAATTATTTTATTTCAATTACTTTTAAAGAAATTTATTACTTTATTGTCGTCTTTTGAACAGTGGAGCGCGTTCAAGAACATTGATATTAATTTTTTGTCTTCTTTGACATCGTTTGTCTGACAACGAAGTCTTACAGAAGGCAATCTGGAAAATGAAAATTTGCCATTGAATTTTATATTGTAGAGAGGGTGTGATCATTAATAAATTCAATGATGTAGATCTCTTACTTGGGGTTAAGAGGTCACTCAATAGAACAATCTGAACTGGCTTTCAGTCTTCGTCTCGCGTTGAATATATTGTCACTAGAAAATCTTTAATTCTTTTAACTCACCTCTTGATTGTTTTTCTCTGAATTTTCCAGATATCTAAGCAGCATTTTTCCAATCGCTCCACTCTTTGTACTTGGAGATATCAATATACTAGATCTTCAATAGAACTCAACATTACGTCAAATGTACAAAAAAAACAATATATTTTTATCTATATTGTCCTTGTTTTCACTATGCTCCTTTTTCTAATAGTGTGGTGCGTTCGTTCGCCAATAGATCAATTGGGATTACTCCCGCCATCAAAAACACGGCGTTTTTTGAAACTGCTCTGTAGCTGCTTGCAATTCGCAGCGCTCCCCTACGGTGAATGCTCACCATCCAAGCTCGATACTTTTCAATTCTTAACGCGCCATACAGCAGCATTGAATAAGCCAACTTCATAAGGAGCTTACGTTTACTCGGACTAGGACCGGGAACGTTTGCCATGAGTTTCCCAAGCAAGATAACAGCCAGTGGCCTCCTATCGCATACTTTTTGGATGTGCTCTCCATAAGCCAGCTTCAAGTCTAACATCACTCCAAGATACTTAGCCGATTTTCTGGTCTCAAGTACTTGAGAGGCAACCGTCATGGGTATAATGCTTAGTATCCTCCTCTTGGTCAGCATGACAATCTCAGTTTTTGCAATCGTCAGCTGGAGACCATGGCTTTCTATGTAGCTTTAACCCTTCTTATTACTTGATTGAGTTTGAGTTGGGCGAGTTGAGGACTCTACACGTAATAAAAGCGGCTATATCATCAGCATAGCCCACCAAGAGCTCTTCTTCTGGCATTTTGAGGCATAAAAGACCATCATACGCAATATTCCATAGGTCTGGCCCAAGAATAGACCCTTGTGCTGCTCCAGCTGTAATGGTTTTGCGTACAGTACCCTGATTTGTTTCATAAATGAAATGGCGATCTTTTAAGTAGTCTCGTACCATTGTCAGCAAGTATTCCTCTATTTGAAAATGTCGCTGAAGAGAATCCAATAAGTCTGTCCATCTTGCCGAGTTAAAAGCGTTACAGACGTCCAGCGTTACCAAAAACACTATGGGTCTAGCCTCTGCGCGATCTTACTTCGCAGATGGCACTTATTTTTGAGTGGTCACTGCGAAATCCATGTTGGTTTTTTGAGAGGTCTCCAGATCTTCGTATAGGTGCCCTTAGTCGAGGTTTCAGCAATCCTTCCAGAAGTTCCCCCGCAGTATCAAGAATGCAAAGAGGTCTATACGCTGATGGTGTGTTAGGATCTCCCTTTCCCTTTGCAATTAGGGCAAGTCGCGCCACTTTCCAGGGTAAAGTAATGCCAAAGCGATTCCTGGTCGAATTACCGAGGTAGTCGTGCAATGTACTTTAGTGAGAAGGTCACATAATCCTGTATCTTTCGTAGGAAACCTTTTGAAGGTTTTTCGACACTCATTTAAAATATGTTTGTGTTCATGTATATATGTATATTGAATTGCTTTAATATTTGGTCATCACTCCTTCTGTAAGTTTAAATATAAACTTAGGATCAAAAAAAAATTGCAACGATTTGCATGTAGCAAATCATGGCTAAAATTATGTTTAATAAGCAACATTCCAATTTATCTTAATGTTGCTAATAAATTCGAACAGCAAATAAAAACTGCATTCCCATTATGGACAGAAAAATAAAGCACTTAAGAGGGACATGCACTTTTTTGAACAAGCTTAAATTTATTCAAGATATAATAGTAGTTAGTTGATTTTGGCACCCAAACTTTCATACATCAAATTTTGACAGGATGCAGTCATCTGAATAGCAGTTGAAAGTTGACTTGAAATTCAAAATCATTTGCCGTTTTATTGCCTCTGCGTTCATTCCGTGCACGATCAAGCAGTCCAAAATCGTCCAATCCATCATAAGCTTAAATCCAAGAACATTTACCAATGCACTGTCACTACTGTCACTATGTCAAGGGAACATCGCCAACGCGCAACATTGTGTCTCTGCGGACTCGACAATGAACTGATGTCCGAATGCTGTGACATTGAGTAAATCTTGCACATGTTCGTCTTTAATTGTTCGTTTTCCCATTAGTCATTTCGAACGCGAGTTTATCATTTGTTGGATAAGTTTTGAAAATTTTCAGGAGTGCATGAAGTAATTTGATGTATCGAATTCAGTATTTGAAATAAAAGCTAAATTTTACTCCTTACCCAGTCAGTAATCAGTTTCACAAAAAAATATTTTGAAATTTAGCGTTTTCTTAATTTCGCTTCTTTTTGTAGACATTACATGCGGCATTGCATTACATACATCAACTTTTCATATAGATTACAGCTAGTAAATATCGATCAACATGAAGTGGAAATTTATACCTCAAAACAATTTTAGAAAAACGGATGCTGGTCACCTTTCAGTCGAAAACTACGCGAACAGTTCAATATTTTCTATAGGTGCAGTCGTCTGAGCTTAATTTTCGATAGCAATCTCAGACCTGCATTAGCAGCTCGCATTCAACTCCTCTCCAAAACTCTCAGCCCTGCTCCTTTTATCATTTTAACGGTCGACTGATCTCAACCAGTGGCGTACTCTGCACTCATTCATCCCTCGTGCTATGCAAATTTTACATAGCTCTCATCAATTAATAGACGGTCCTGAAAATAAGGATAGCGGCAGAGTGCGCTACGCGCTAGTTTAGAGGAGTGTACAGGCAGTAGCAACAATCCGACTCTTAAACTGACAGTTGTGTTGGCTGTTCGTCATTTTCAGGAATGGTGTAAAACATGAAAGCATCCATGTTCGAGGCCCGGATAAAAGTCAGAACGATGGGCGACGTGCGATAAAGTGAACCCGAAATTCGGGTTGGATCCCGCATCTCTTCAGCTCGTCAGACCAGCGAATTGCACCAGATTTCCGAGATTTCGTGCTCGCATAATAATGTGACTAGTGCCCTTCATATGTTTGCTGAGTATGTGAAGCGGTAGCATTGTCATTCCGATATCAACATTGCGGACGGACAGGATTGGAAAAGGGTTCCCAAGTGCTCTTACTCATGAGTGTTTTGCTTCTGATGTTCTGAGTAATGTGAATGGGTTTTGACAGCAAAAAAGTCTCGAAGGAAATTGAAAACAATTTCCGTCACATATTACAAGGATTAAGTAGTAAAATGTGGATCCTTATGATGACTCATTACAGCCTTTAATCAAACATTTGAAAAAATTATGCTTTCATCTGATTACCTTAATCTGATAACAGCAACCTGGTGAAAAAAGAAGTAATATTTACAGTCGAGGATGCTCTCTAGTTCAATGTAATTTGCACTCGTTTAGCGAATCACAGCTCGGAATCAACAACACCGCCAAACCAAAGCACTGTCTAACATGAAGCCAAGATGTACTCGTTCAGCGAAACAACTACGATAAACCGTTATGGAACTATGTACCAGTCTGACATGGTGACGTAATGTTAGTAGTACCCAGCCAGTCATCTAGCCAGCCAGCCCCTTGAATGTCTTTCGTGTAAGAGGAGACATCGGAAAAGTAAAAGGATGTCGGAGCATATGTACGATGAATAACTCTTCCTTGGAGATAATGTCGTGTCAGGCTGTCCGAGCAACGAACAACGTCTATTTTTTACTCGGTCGTGTTCTACTACTTATTGCTGTGCTGCATTCGGGGTAGTTCCGTCCTTCGTATCCAGTTCTGCCTTGGACCATTTTTCCGCTGCCATCACTTCGCCCCTTTGAACTTTGCATTTTAGATATTTCCATGGAAAACTACCCGCAAGAATTCAACACTTGAAATATTTGTTTTAGGTCTGATTTATAGCATGATTCTGTTGGATGTGGATATTATTCTACTTACAGACTACTACGAGAAATCTACAATGTGGAAGAAAAAGGAAAAACATAAGTCGTTTTGGACGGGGTCTATTATTTGTTCTACAGAAATTTCAATTTTGAGTTGATTTCAAGCTTCAACTGTGAGTAGATAGACGTGATGAACATGATGAAGACAAAAGTTTCTTATTTAATTTGGTAATGGATTAACAGGGCAAAATGATACACTTTTATTCGAGTTGAACAATGAGCTTAAGCTTGAGCAATGTAGTTTAAGTGTTAATCTGAGATATTCGATGATCCGAGATTCTTATTAAAATAAGACTTAAGTTCTAGCAAGCACATCATTTATATACACTTTACTATTTTAGCATAATTTTGATTTTAGTAGATTCGCATTTTTTATATTTTTACAGTATCTCGTAGCTTATATACAAATTAGCTACTGAAGCTTTTGCGCTCCTGGCCGTATAATTTTCATGGCTGTAGGAAAGCAACAAAAACGAAATTATTTTTTATTTGTTTAGTAATTAACTACCCCAGGTATATGATAAAAAATAATAGAAGAAGTTAATTACATATTAACATACAATTTCAAGCAAATTTAAAATTAAATTAACTGAGCTACATAAGAACAAAATGGGATGAAGGAGAATTGCAAGGAAATTACTGTTTTTTTTTTGATATTTTTAAATCAGTACATTGAGTGGGGACAGGATGATTTCTGAATATTCGCAACAAAAACTAGCAGAGAGAGAGAGAGAGAGAGAGAGAGAGAGCAAGCAGATATCAGACAGTACTTATCGATGACACAGTTTCAAAATGAGCCGTTTATTAAGGAAAAGTCTAGGTGATTTACAAGAGAGAGCGGAAAACAAAGTTAGGCGTTCAGCGTACGCAACATAAAAGTATTGAAGCTATTGAATGAACAACACGCGGACATGTGTACAAAGAGTTTCAAGGCTTCTAGAAGACACTTAGAATGAGAACACCAGACTTAACAACAGTAATCGAGGACATCACAGGCTGCTATTTCCCATGTCATTCGACTTGCCATGGAAATGACTAGAGGAGACGGCCTATGGCATGCCATATTTGATGTCATACCATAAATGGCAGGCCATATGATATACCATTGCTTGGCTATCAGCCTGGTCATATTTTGACAGTTCTTGATATTCAAAATGACGTTGAACCGTGGTCATGCTCCGTTTTTTATAAGAAAATGTAGGAATTCTGAATTTACAGCGATTTTAAGATCTTGTTAAGGGTTAGTCCACTGTTAAACTGCTCCAAATGAACTTTTTTCTAAACAGCTACCAAAAAAAAACTATTCAAGATATCGATTTGAAATTGTACATACATCTTTATTGAAGTTAAAAATTAACATTTTCTTTGGAAAAAATTATTAGAAAACAAAATGGATCGACGCAGCACCGCCGAAAAAAAAGCAAATTGCGCCTCGTAAATTCCTGGACAAAATAAGCACCTGTGAACAAACTACCAAAAATATTTCATTAGTTTCGAATATAAAGGACTGCACGGGCCTAAATTTAGAGCCCTAAAGCGATTAAAAAAAATTTGGTATACTTTTGAACATTGGTTATCCAGTTTTTCGCGTTTATTTGCGCTTATTTTGTCCAGGAATTTACGAGGCGCAATTTGCTTTTTTTTTCGCCGGTGCTGCGGCGATCCATCCATTGGGGCGGTCAGAATTTTGCTTTCTAACAATTTTTTCCATTGAAAATGTTAACTTAAAACTTCAATAAAGATGTATGTAAAATTTCAAATCGATATCTTGAATGGTTTTTTTTGGTAGCTGTTTAAAAAAAAAGTTCATTTGGAGCAGATTAACAGTGGACTAACCCTTTAAGCAATCAAAATAGTTTACAAAATACGGAACGGTGAGAATTTGCGAAAAAATCGAATGATGATGGGAAAAATTTACGCAATAAAATTAAATACTTGTTATTTTTGATAGAAATATTTTTCAATTTTTAAGGATGAGTAAATAAATGAAACTGCCTATTGATGATCGCCTGATTTTTTTTAATGACTTCTACCCCATTGCCCTTCGTACCCCAGCGAATCATCTAATAGTTTCACCTTCATCTGAAATTTCACCCGCTTATCAAAAAAAGGATTTATCCTACACGCGGTGTTTTCATCAACAGCAGAATTATTTCGCTCTCCACTTCAACTATTTATTTGTATACCAAACAAGGTATAATAATATTACATATAAATGAAATAAATATAAAAAATAAAAAAAAACTAAACAAATTTAAAAATAGATTAAAAAAAGGTATAAAATACAAACAAATACAATATAAATAAATAAACACTCGATAAATAAATACATAAAGCTAAATTACAAGTAGGTCACAATATTAAACACGCAAAACGCAAAACGACAATTATAAAACATAAAACAATTATAAAAATAGTCTTAGGTCATACGAGGATACTACGCCGGTAGACTAGGGAGGGTAGGATAAGAGAGCCCTAGTAACTTTCCTTTTACAGGACACTTTGGATATCGTGGGGGAAAGGTGTTGGCACATACTGTTGAATATTTTGCAGCATCTGTAAATTGGCTCATTATCAGCATATGCGGTGTTATGTTTATATTCAAATAGCATTTGTCGGGATCTAGTAACTCTCACGGACTGATTAAGCACAAATCTTTCCTGTATATAGTCGACATTAAATTGCTAAAAACACTAGGATAGTAAAGACCTCTTAGAACGAATGGCAAGAATTGCTTCTGAATAATTTCAAATCTCTGGCTATGAATTTCGAAAACTGGCTTCCAGATAATGCAAGCATACTCAAGAAGAGGGCGAACGAGCGCGGTGTATGGTGATTTTGTAACCCAAAGGTTCTGAAACTCTTTGGCGCGTCGTTTAATGAAGCCAAGTCGTTTACTTGCTTGAGAAATAATTTTGTCGTAATGAAAATTAAAGCGCAGCTTTTCATCCAGCACCACAATGAGGTCTAAAATATTGCATATGACACCATCTAGCCGCTCCTGTCGATGCCAGTGTTTCCAATATTGTACGCCATTTTCGCCAAAGGTTTTATTATTGGAGGACGACCTTCGGAACTAAGCAATGTATCATTTATAATGGGTCGAAAGCTCTGCAAACGTAGATAATTCACAATGCACGGAACTACTCGAGTTGCATTGTTGGTATTTCCACTTACCTCTCTGTTTCCGTTCTGGTGCGCCGACAGTAAAATTTGGGCCCGCGAGAAACTCAACCGAATCACGCTTGGCGCCGAACGTGTTAAAAGGTACGTATATTGTACGCGCGTACTTTTTCGAGAAAAGCTTATCACATGACATTTCGAAATGTTGAGAGGTAGGTTGTTCATGCTGCACCAATGTTCGAGCGAATTTTAAAAAATAGCACAGCAATGGAGGTTGAAAAATAGATACATGCAAAACTATAGAAATCAAGAAAGAAGCGAGCAGCAAAATATTTTTAACCCTTTGGCGGCAGCAGGAATTATAGTTAATTTAAAGATACCCTACATTTTCATTGGAACAAAATATTTGAAAAAAAGTATGGCAAATTACAATTTTTTATGTTTTATATTCCATTAGCATGACTAAAACCGCGGTCCGGTACAGGCCTTTTAGAAGAATTTTTCAACCGGTCCAAATCGCGTGCCGCTGCCATCCAATTAGGAATCCTTAACCTCCTTGGCCAACGCCATTTCTCTAGCACAAACAATGCACATGAAATTTGCCACTAAGTGTTACATGCCCTACTCACCAGAGTCTACCGAACTTTACCTTTATATACATTTCTTACTTGAAAAAGTAAACTTTAAAAAACACACACAATATTTGGAAAGTTATGTAATTTTTATTTAATTGTAAAGATTGTTCCTTGCCATTATATGTGAAATACAACATTGTTCAAATGTTTTCCACGGGATTTCCTACAGAACTCAATCCTTTTGAAATATTTTTCAATGACTTTCCGGCACATTTTCGGAAATATATCGGCAATGACTTGACGACTATTGGGTTTCAGTTCGTCCAGAGTTTGGGAGTTGTTTGCATAAACACAATCTTTCGCGTACCTTGCACAAAAAGGATCTTGGAGGCCAATTCACATCAGCCAAACGCGAAATTCCAAGTCCTGGAAATTTCTCGATTTGCTTGTACTACGTGACTTGTTGCCCCATTCTGCTGAAACCACATATCGTCAAGATTATAATCTTCGATTTTTGTCCAAAAATATTCGTTTAATATGCGGCCCGAGCACTCAGAATTGACGGTGATGGCTCGTCCTTGATCGTTCTCAAAAATACGGCCCAGTCACGTCACCAGACCATAATGCGCACCACACAGTAACTTTTTCCGGATGTAATAGCTTCTTTATAATTTACAGTTCTGCTTATTAACGTATCCACAAAGCGAGAAATCGGCCTCATCGCTGAAGAAGTTTTTTATTCGAAAAATCAGCATCAACTGCTTGTTGTTCCCAACTGTTAAACGATACATGTTCTAAAATGGCAAACTTTCAACTAAATAAATGACAGCGTGGTTGACGTGTAACTTTGACAAATGTCGGTTATGCAAGGTTTTACTTTTACATTCTATTTCTTGTCCGTTTACTCTGAGTTTCTGTGGAGTTTATTTCCTTTGCGTCTGATGAAAATCGCTTGGTTTTTGTCTGGGTTTATTTTTATCTTCCATTTTTGGAAGTAGTCCAGAAGCATGTTAATGGAGGATTGAACAACCGACGTGACGGTGTCCGCTATTCGGGATGTGTGGTAGATATAACTATCGCTTGCAAACAGGGCTATTTTTGAAATGGGCAATTAGGAGATATCTATAGTGCATAAATTATGCAAGAGTAAGGGTAAAGATGAACCTTGTGGGGCTCCAGGGGAGATGTGTGTCTATTCTAACACAAAAAGTGCTGCCCTTTAAGAAAGATTCTATAAGTTTAATTAATAAGTCTGATTTAATTGCATACATTTTGAATATCAGTCGTGTGTGGCAGACTTTGTTGAATGCTTTGGCTACATCAAACAAAATCGAGCCACTCCACTTTCTATAGCTAAGCCCTGTGCGAATTTTTGGTGCCACCCTTGCTGGCTGGAGCTCCGTGGAGAGAAGCCACTTCCCGAAAGTTGGTATTCTCGAACACAATTTTGTTTAAACGAGATAAGAAAATTCGATGCGCTACCTTGGCGATTAAAGAGAGTAGGCTAATCAGCCTTCAGTTTGGAGAAAAGTGAAATTTTTGCCGGGTTTTCACAGCATTATGATTGCGGCTCGTCTCCATGTTTCTGGATATGTCCTAAGTCGAAAAAAAAAGTTTGTAGTATGTTGTTTGCTGCGTAAATTACTCAAAGGTGGCTGATTTGGTCAGCTCCAGGGTATTTACTTCGGTTTAGGCTAACAACCAGGCTCTTGACTTCACCCAGATTGTTTGATATATTGCCTTCCAGAGCTAAGAGTTTAAGATCAAAACAGACCAATGCTCTGTATCAGGTTTTCTCTCTGTTTATTCTTAACATTGCTTATTTGACTGCTGATAGTAGCAGCTTCACTTTCCGTTTTAGTCTAGAGTCACCTGTGCCTCGAGCTCTTCTCCGGATTTGGTTCCTTCCCCGTATAAGCATCTTGATTGACTTAGGGAGTTCCTAAGAGTGTTCTTCGTGCTTTGCGGGAGTATTGATCGTGTTGTTTTCTTTTACCTGTATTATAGCGTCTGATAAGAGTTCTACGAACTTTTCTAAGTCGCTGGCTGTTTCAAGTGTTTCAATGACATTTGCTTCTGGCAGTACGACTTGGAAAACTTGGTGATGATCTTTTGCTTTGGTGGTTCTTCGATGAAGATATTTTCGGTGCGCAAGAATACCGGCTTATGTAATGCTGGCAGTTCGTCGAGGACATTTATGTGCACGTTTTGATTGATTCTGTGTCAAAGCCATATGTCAAGGATATTGCTGCTCCTGGGACCAAAATGTGTTGGCTCATTGGGAATATGCGGGCATGTTATTCATACTGTGATGAACTTTTCCAGCTCGGTTCCAGCTCGGTACTTCTTACAGTTGAAAAATTGGGCACTCGTGGTCGAAAAGTGCAGGAAGGCTTTGAGTGAGTGAAGAGACTACAGGGCTTAGTCTATATACCGATATCACGATAAACTTGAGAAAGTCTGTTGGCACCTTTATGAGTGTGGCTTGAGGATGGCGGCTGCGATGGAATGAGGCGTGATGGTATTTTTAACAAGAATTGCGATACCTTCTCTTGTACCAGTTATCCTATCGTTGAGCATCATAATGGATAATTTACTTAATGGATTCTTACTTAAAATGTTCTTGTATTAAAATATGTACTTAGAATAACTTCATTTTTCCATACATATTATTTCAATAAAATAAGTGTTATAGTATAATTTTAGCATAGGATCTGTTGTATTTTGTCCACCTTGCATCGAAATACCATCATTTTCAAACGGAATAATGCGACGTCCAAATAAGTGGAAATTCGAGGTATTACTAATATTATTACGTTTTGATATTAGCAATATCTTTTCGAATATGAATATATTAGTCTCGCTTCTATTTTTTGATTGATTATGTTGCTCAAAAAAGAAGGTATCACAAACTGTTGCTGGTTGATAGATTCAAATGTTGAAGCTCACCTGACGCTATAAACCAGTTTTATTTCAGACGTACTTCAACTTCAATTACATTTATTTTAAAGCTGTACCTCTTTCGATGCCAAGTTGCAGTATTAAAATGGTGAATTAATATTCAAAGCTTTCCTACTTCAAACACCCAAATGCTACATATATATCTCCTTCCAGACTCTTATCGAAAAACTTTCACACACATGCTAATGCACGAATGGAAATCAATATCCAAAATATTAGAAACTATTTACATACACCAAATATCCCGGCATCAAACTTCTCCAACAACTTGAAAATTGCGAAAATTAAAAACAAAATACCCTCACCCTTTGTACTATCACCACATACTACAAGATAACTTCAACTTTGTTTCGCGCATTACACATTACGAGTAGGTACATTCTACAACAGCATGCTTAAGGATGTTGAACAGGTATGTAGAGTAGTAGGCAAGAGAAACTATTGAAGCCAACGCTGCTAGGCTGCGGAATAATTAAGAAGTTTGCACATTATATAATGAAAGTTTTCACGGTAGTTCAGTTATTTAACACTAGCATTAATGGGCCGGGAGCATATATTTTATGATTGCCAGACGTTCGAATGTTAAATGCTAGAGCGAGGGTACAAGTCTGAGTGGAAGGTGGTTGGTTGGTTGGGTCGCGTGACAGAACGCTACGACTTTCACCAGTAGAGAAGACGCTCGCCATGATATATCGTGGTGACCGAGTATATTTATGTGTATTGTTGTGGTTTTGGTGGTTTTTCTGGTAGCAGGGTGGTCGATTTTCCGTGTAATTACACTCATATTTTACAAGGTGGAATTTTCGGCGGTAAGTGAAAAGTAATTGAGTACGGTAAGTTTCGTGTAGAGTTGCTTTAGAAGCATTAATTTTTGCATTTTTTCAAGCACAAGAGAACTGTATATCATCTCTTTCTCGGATGGCACGTTTTTAGTGAAGCAAAGCAAAAAGGGATCAAAGGTTTGGTCATCATATTCTTTCATAATTGAATTGTCAATTCGTCCAATCCCACTTAACTTTGGATTGAATATTCATTGCATCTTACCAATATGATATTACTATATGTTGCAACGATTAACAAATCGAGTCAAAACACAATTGATGATAAGCCAAAATTGGAACGGATCACATCGGATCAAAATTGAAACATTAGTTTAATAAATTAAATTAAATTTTAAGTATAAAATAATTATTATTATTATTACGAAAAGGGTTAGAATGATCAGAAAACAGATCAGATCGGAAAATCTATAAAGTAGAAGAGTGATGCCGGCTTGTTTGCAAGCCCAATTCAATGATTTTCATTAGATTCACACCCAAGACCGCTGAAAAACCACATGCGGGTAAGACTACTTAAGAGTTCTCCGGAACGCAAGCTTCCACCACAAGAGACCATTCGGAAACGAACGAGTTAACTAACGTTAAATGAATAGTTGAGCGACGAGACCACCTTTGGATGATAGCAAATGTCAAGCAGGAATAGCGCAGGATGATGCCAGCTAACTTCCAATACTTTGGATTAATAAGGACTCCAAGGTTTCAATTTTCAACTAGCCAACTAGACAAAAAGTAACCGTAGGTAGGTAATCGGATTAGGATTGTTGGAAAAAAACATCACAAAGCATTTGGAAACATTTAAAGCAAGGGCGCTCATAGGACATTTCTCAGTTAAAGGAAAAAGATTCGATTGTAAATGAAAACAATCATTGCATAAAGCAACAGTTTGAAAAATCTTAAGATCATCTGCATATAAAAGAGAATCGAGTTTGAAGTTACATAGAAAGCCATTTGTGAATATGAGAGAAATGGATCGACCTAGGATAGAACCTTGAGGAACTTCAAAAATAGAGTAGAAAATAAAAGAAAAACAGCTGTTAAACACAACAGCTGAAATTTAAGATTTAAAAAGACCAAAATTATGGACTTTTTCTAGTATTACAAAATGATCTACTCTCTAAAATGCTTTCTGTGTTTGGTCCCCATAATTGTCGCCGAACGACCCATATTGACCACAGGCCTTTAGAAAACAAGTAACTTCAAGTACTATGAACTCAATCATATAAAAGTACGCTTAACCAATTTATAAAATTAGTGTGGTGGTAATATTACCAATGTCTCCCAACTTTGAAATCGTCAAAAACATTAGCAATTTTGCGGCTAGAAGAAAAAGCATCCGAAAAAACATCAAAAAGAATTAAAGCTATCGAAATTAAGTAACGCTCAGAAAATAAATATGCTATAAAAAAAATTATTGTAGACTTTTCTAATCTTTGATCTTCTCAATAAAATTCAACAAGGCCGAAACATATCCACACCACAATACACCACTAAACCCCTGAGTTTGGTCCCATACCTCAAATAAGGGTGGTTATATCCAATCGAAACGCCATGCGCCAGCAATGGCAACTAACTTGTGACTATTTGAGTGAATTAAATAATTCGGCAACCATGTAGCGTTGATAAATTCAAAAAACCATCGTTGCAACAGCATCTCGGACTCGCAAGAGAAAGGCTTCAAAAATGTAACAGCGCAAAGCCCTCAAGTTCAAATCACGCCACCTTCCTCTTCTCCACCCTGAAAAGGGCTTGTTGGTATTCTCAGCTCATTTCATCACTATGGACTTAGGTGGCACTAAAGTAGACCCCGTTTTTAGAATCTCTGCCAATATCTTACCTACTATGTGATTTCTGCATCCCCGCTGAAGTTTAGAAGTAGCACAGGATTCTGAAGCCTAAGTAATCCTCTACGAAGACAAATTGCCCATAATACTGTTGAAGAACCCTCATCGCTGGGCAATTATATCATTATGTTTCATTTACAATGAGTACCTAAAAGCCCCCATTCAAGAGCAGTGCAAACGGCCTGAGTCCATTTGGCTTGAGTCCGTTTGGTTTGAAACCAATTTAGCTCGCTACTCACGATAGAGCTTTGATCTAGTCAGTCCATTCCATTTTCTGCTATTAATTTAGAAAAAAATTAAAAACCATCTTGATGAAAAAATTATTTTAAATTTATTAATGGATCCGAAGCATATGCACGATTTGTCTCGAAATGCAACTTGCATTTACAGAAAGCAAGGAAAACTAAAAGGAAAGTGGAAAAAAGGATGGCATGCTGAACGTAAATTTGACAAAAGAACTCACACTTGGGCCTTCTGATTGGCAAAATTATTTAAGGGGGTAGTACCGGTTAGAATGCTAAAAAAAACAGCCTAACTTTCAATAATTTGTTTTTCGCCTCCTTTATTTTGTATAAATTTTAAATTTTGCATGGGCAAAATACACATTTTGAAAATTACAAAAAAAAATATTTCTTTATTTATTTCTTTTTTCTACTTATTTATAGAGGGCGCCAAAGTTGAAGTCTCGAAAAATGCCTCGTCAGATAATCTCAGGAATGAAGAATCTGAAACAAAAAAAAACCAAACCGCATTTTAAAGAGGAATGTTTCTTACGTGGTAATATACCACCATATTTTTAAAAAAATTATCAAAAAAAATGCCGGTTATTTGAAAATATTTTTCAAAAATTTTTATTTTTTTTCAGTTTCTTTCGCTTCCCAAATTTTTTTGGGCTAATTTTTGGCCTATATTGTGGTAGATTAGAGACAAGATACTTAAAAAAAGAAGTGCACCAAATTTGACTTAAATCGGTTCGGCCAATCCGGAGAATAAGTGTCCGCAGTTTGAAAAAACGTCATTTCGAGAAAAACGCGATTTAAGTTTTTTTTTTCATTTATTTATTGAATATTATTTAAAAAATCTGTTTTTATCTCCTACAATTGCTCAGCCTGCAATCATTGGACCATACATAAGTATTCTTGAGTCCACATAAGCCAATTGCTCTTGCAGTTGGGCAGTTTTTTTTAGCCAAACGCGCTTCCTTTGCCGCTTTTTCTGCCTAACTTATGTGCTCTTCATCTTTTTTCCCCAGTAATTAAAATCAATAGGGAATTCTTATCCATGCACTTGAATTGCCTATTTCTATAAGACATACAAAAGGATTTCGACTCAGTGTGGCACGAAGAGTGAATTGAAAAAGATTTTATTTTATATTAATATGTACATTCTTAAGATATCTTAAGCACTTTTAACTAGAAAAATGTATCAACTTTATTTTCTTGGCCTGCTGGCATTTATTGTTTTTGTTATTGTTCATTGTTTATTCTTTTTGTTATTGCACAATTTTATTTTCTTACTCACTAATAGTCATACCCAGCCTCTACAGTGGCTAGAGACACCATGGCAATAACTACTTTAAACTACCCTACGCTACGAATTAGATCTGACTTATAGCTTATTACTAATAAGTTAGCCTAAATAGACCTAAATCTTAGTCTAGGCCTTAAATCTAGCCCCTATTATCCGCTGGGACGCCTACATGTCTACCAAATATTGCGTTCCTGAAGACATGCCTCAGGGGTCACTATTAAGTACACACTTTTTTTGACTACCGATCTGCAACGTTCAACTAATTGTAAAATTGCTGTATATGTAAACAATGTCGTTCGTGTACGTGTTTTCCAGCTCAATTAGCCCCAACAAATTTGTCAATATACTCCAGCAGCAGACTACTATTATTAGTGAATAGTCCAGTGAATGGAAAATAATGATTAATTCTGTCCAAAACGCAAGCCATATTTTTCAGTAAAAAGTAAACTTCAAACAATTTTCCTAATCGCTATATGAATATTTTGAGAGCATATGTTTCTTAGACGCATGTAGTTAAATAGCTGAGCGTTCACCTCGACACCAAACTAACTTTTAAAGAACACACTAACGTAGTAGCGGCCAAAGTAATCAAAAGCATCCGAGCCAGTTACCCTCCCATTTGCCAAAATTCCAAACTTCCGGCTGAAAACAAAATTATGTGCTTCAGACCCATAATGCAATCAATTATTCTTTAGGCAGCCTCCGTCTTAAGTAGGTGCGTTTCATGCCATAAAAAGAAACTGGAAATAGTTCAAAATAAATGTCTTAAAATTATCCTTGACATCATAAACTCTCTGAATCCAACATTTCTACCAACCAACTCATCGCATCTCTAAACAACGTTTAAGTTTAAATAGCCACAATAATCTTTTGTACGTGTATAAACTAGGCATAAGTTATTCTAACCTGGTACCAAAGTTTTTAAGCCAAGCCATAAGCTGTTACTTACTTTTTTCCTTAATCCGCACAAAGATGCATTAACTATTCTATTTACATTACTTAGGCTTTCTTATAATTGCAGTAATATAGATGTAAGGACACGATGTTCATTATATTATTATTATTAGTAGGTTTTTCAAAAATTATCCTGCTTATTCCATGAAACTTGCAGATTCTTCATCGATACATGAACGATCTGTGAGTTTCATTTTATTGGTTTCGAAACTACATTTGTACCTGGCAGTGCCTTGCATCCTCCATATTAAAATTAAGACATTTCAAACTCTTGATTTCGAAAATGAAATGTTTTGTTTTCTTCTGACATAAAAAATCTGTTGAACATTTATGGTTTCTTTTCTTTTCAATAAATCCATCAGCAACAAAACAGCACACACAATAGTGAATTAAAATCTTGTTTACAACTTTTCTTTTAAAAAAAATTGCACACAAATATAGATTTTAAGTAGAGCGAACAGGTTCATAATGCTTTCTTTTCTACGCCACGATTATAATCCGGTAACATACTACTTCTGCAAGGTTTCTTCAAAACTATCCACCCAGTTTGTGCTTCATCTCCACTATACCACCTAAACCCACCCACAACAGCTTTACTCCCTCTGATAAAACTCAGATCGAAAGACTGTTCCGGTAATCTCACAGAATTGAAGAAAACCTACAAGTTTGTAAACTCTGCGAAAACTTTATCTGAAAAGATTTTTCTTTTGTTCTTAATCTACTGCTGAAGTAGAAACTGAAATCTCCCAGATATGCATAATCAAGTTCTTTTTACATAATGTTCACTTTTGTCGGACTAGACTGTAGATTGTAGTCAGTGTTGTAGATACGCGGCAAATCCTCAACTATGGAAATGAGTTCCACTTTGTCATTGCCGAGAAGGTGACAACGACGGACTGAGGTGCGGTTCGTGGGAATCATGGCAAGTCATTCGGTGGTTAATGATAAAAAATGAATCTCAGTGGGGTATTCGTAGGATCCGTAGTGGTAAAATCATCGTGATAGCACCGAAATGCGTTCACATGCTTGCTCACATGTTGACATCCTACGGCGGCAAACTTGAGCTACACGAAATTATCAAGCTAATTAAATTTCACGGAGTTGTTTTCGGTGAATTTGCGGTACTGAGTTCAGGGTGCTTGCACTTGTCGCTACCGTTGAAGTTGCTGTTCTTTTTCGCCGCTCATATCCCTGCTGCTACTACTGCTTTCAACCCTTAAACAAAAAGTTAATTTTCAATTAAAGTTTTGTAAGAAATTTTCAATTAGTTTCAACACAAAAACACAATTCGCTGTTCCGTTCTCGTTTCGTCTCGAGACCGGTCCTGTGATACTATGCTCTCCCTCTCCGACTATGTTTGCTTAAGTCATGCAATTCAGCGCGGTGTGAGGCAACGTAGAGAAAGGCAACAGCAACAACGGAAGCTAATACAAAACTTTCCCCATTCAAAGTTTATATTTTTCCCTGGGAAAATAATAGAATGAAAAAGGGCTTTTTATATGCTGCCTGTCGGATAACCCGAATCTAATTAAGGACCCTCACTCTGCACATAGATACTACGTAGATTAATTCAATTTTGTTGCGGTTTAATATCCTCTTTTTGCTTCATCGAGTGAGTATCGACTGTGAAGGTTTTTTATTTACTCTTCTTTTTTCGGATGTCAAGAAGGAGACTTTAGTGAGAGATTTCGAATGATGCTTTTTGTTGATGATTTCTACAGAAGTGAATAGTTTAATTGAAATTGATTGGTTTTTTACAGCTAACCCAAAAACAAACTTCACGGCACAGTTTTTTTTTAATTTGCGCTTCTAAATCATTTTGAAAGCCTGTGGTAAATTCTCAAAACTGCAGTCGGTTAAAGCTTAGTATGCAAATCTAGTAATTTCACCAAATTAATACGGAGTTTCAAACAAAAGTTTAAAATTAATAATAGATTATAGTAGACTGTGCTATGTAAAGGTTTTTCAATGACCGATGCAATAAAATCGAAGTAAGTGTATGAAGTTTAGCTAGAGAGAAGTGGCCATCACCAATTTTGGTGTGAATTTTATGGTGTTAATCATTATATTTTCTTGTATGATGAAAAGATTTTAAAACACATTTGACAAGGTACTTGTTGACAGTCGTCACAATACTTTCAGCACATAAATTTACCACTGTGTCTCTTTGCCTTCGATTTTACTGCTGGAAGACATCGTGGGTTCGTTCGAGTGTTTAGAGGGTTCCAATTTTAAAGTTGTAAAAAACGAAAAGTTGCGAATGTAATCTTAATAATTTTTCAATTGCCGAATTTGAGTAATTGCATTTACTTTTTGAAGACGATTTTGTGCAAATAACCACCGTGACTACCTCTCAAGAAGCCAATTCTAGAGGTTCAATTTTTGATTACTTTTTGACGCAACTGGGATCGTATATCGTCAATGACGCGAGTTATGTCAGCTTCTAAAGAACCAATAGTATCTGGTTTGCCAGCGTAGACCAACGATTTCTGCATATTCTCACAAAAAATAATCCAAAAGCGTTAAATCAAACGATCTCGGGGGTCAATTGACAGGTCCATTTCTCGAGTTGGTGCGATTTGCTAATTTCGTCTTCAATAAGTCAATAGTATTGGTCGATGTGTGACACGCAGCGCCGTCTTGTTAAAGCCGCATCTCTTTCATATCCATACGACGCAAATCCAAGAACAAAAACTGGTTTATCATCACTCTGTACCGGCCACCACTGACAGTAACATGCTCGCCGCGTTCATCTTTGAAGAAGTGACACCAGCATGCGATGCGCACCGTATAGTGAATTTTGGTGGATGCAACGTATTTCTATGATTTGATGAGGATTCAGATGCGCCAATTTTACTTATTGACGCGACTGACCATCGAGCCAGAAATGAGCCTCGTCAGTGACCAAAATTTTCCTGTAAACCAGAGGGTCAGCTTCCAGGTTATTTTCGGACCATTCTCCGAACTTGCGATACATCCGATTGTCATATGGCTTTAGTTTTTGCATCAATTTGATTTTGTTAAACTTAAGGCCGAGATCTCTTCGACAAAATGAGTGGACAAGTCCCAACTTTTCGCGCACACCTATGAATTGACAAATCTGGGTTATCTGCGATATTCTCTGTGATACGCACTGTTCTCAGTCTTTTCGCCGGCCTATGGTTCGACAACGTGAAGTACCTGCAAAAATTTGCAATCACATGGTAAATGGCAAGTGCTGGTGGACAATTATGCAGTCGAAGCAATCTTTGAGTTCGCACCACTGAAAACTGATTTCAGAAATAAATTTCCCCAATTTGTAGACACTTCTGCGGAGTAAATATATACAAGGCAAACGCCAGATCTTACTGAGTTAAATTGATGACGACATTGACAGCTGTCATCAGTTTATTTGACAGTGTTGAGTTTCAAAATGTGACACCTGCTAAAAAACACCCTCTACAAGCAAATATAAGTTTGTGGTTTTTTTTTTTGTAAAGCGTTGTTTCTGACATTTATGCTTCGTTCGATTTCATCCTTTTTGATAAGCATTGGCTTCTAGAAATATGAAGTTTTACACATTTTCAAGGTTGTAGTCTTCTTCAGTCAAGTTTTGTCACCTTGGAGTGTAATTCTTCGTTTGAGTCATAAATTTAGTTTTAGTTTCATTTACAGATAAGTATATTTTGTTTCCTTTGGAAGGACTCAAAAATGTTATATTTGCATTTGAGGTTGAGCATGCCATAATATAGACCTCGTCGTATGTATACTTGGTGTCAGCTTATCGTACACTTGGTGCCAGCTGATGGCTTCCTGATGCAGTGTTGCAGAGAAATATCGAAGAGAGCTAGGACAAGTCCATGATCTTCTTTTAAACCTGACTCAAGTTTGAAGCTGTCCATTAAAACACCATTAACTTTTACCTAACAGTTCGTGTTCAACATTGTAACCTTGACAGTGCACCAAGCATTTTTTTGTACAGCGCATTCCTGTTCGCGCTTTCCTATGCTTAAAGTCTACAACTAGTAGGTGTACATCGAGGTTGTATTTCCAATATTTTTCGAGCACCTTTTTTACTGAGAATAATTGATCAGTACTAGACCATCCACTTTGAAAGCCATCCTTATGTTCCCTGATAATACTTTCACAGTAGGGCTTTAGTTTTCTTTCTATGGTTTTGGTGATCACTTTATTTGAAGTGTAGAACAAAGCGAAGCCTCTATAATTTTCACACCTCAACTTGTCTCACTTTTTATGCATAGGACATATTATACTCAATCGTCAATCATTTGGTAATTGCTGCTTTAACCATATTTTGCATAGGGAGGGTTGTATAGAAAAGGGACCTCCTCTCTGAAGCAGTTCTGTAGTTAATAAGAAGAATAGTGCTGAAAATAAATACTGGAAGTATTGTAACCATTTGTTGTTGATCTCGATTGGGTTGCCTATAATGGATCTTCGTAAACTTTTGCATAGACTTTTTTTGTGATTTGAAACCCTCTAATAGTTGTTTAATAGAAGCGTACTTTAATCTGGCTTCATTTAGCGTCATATTCTTTTTCATTTGCTGGACTTAGAGTTTATGGTCAGTCGTTTCTTTCTTCTACACACTTTCTTTCTTTGTCGACGGAGGGTGCTATAATTTATTTGGTGCGTATTCAATGCAACAGGTAAAACGCCCTTGTTACAGATAGGATACAATCAAAAAATAAAATAACAAAAACTAAATAAGAATATATAAATATAAGTATTTAAAATAATTAAAGTTAGAATAAAATAAAGTAAAATTAGCGAAAGCATAGAGAGAAAAAATCCATTACAAACACAAATACCAAATTAACAAGAAATCAGCCCTATAAAAGATAGGATACAATGAAAAAATAGTAAGAAGTAAATGAGTAAATATAAATATAAGTGAATAAAAAATAATGAATATGGTAAATGAAATAAAGTAACATTAACAAGAACAAAATAAAGTAAGAGTCCATTAAAAACAAATAGAAAATAAAATTAAATAGAAACAAACAAAAACCAAGAAGAAACCCAAATCAAATTAGAAGTGGAAGAGCAAACATATATATAAGTATATAGAAAAATAAAAAAATACAAAAAATTCTCAAAGTATTAAATAACATAGTAAAACTAAGTAGAGCAAAAAAGAAAAGAAAGAATCCATTATAAACAAGAAGAGAAAATAACATTAATTAATTAGAATCAAAAATTTTATTACGAACCATATTTTTGAAAATGACAATAGATTGTGGAAGAGGACCAAATTGAAGACTATTGTGAGTGCGTAAGAGTCGCGAAACGGAAAAGTAGAGTAAAGTGTCAGTACGAGCATACGGTACTTCAAATAGAATGGAGGACCTGATTGGCCTTACGGATTCCCGCGCAATGAACAAAAATGCTTATGAGGAAGATAGGTAGCCGCGACAGATTTTGGACAGGAAACTCTCATCCAAGTAAACTCTGCGCTGCTCAAGGAGAGGAATGTTAAGAAGAGATAGACTTTTACTGTAGGGTGAATACGGCAGACTATATTAAAGAAGTAAAGTACGTGGCAGCCTGCGCTGAACTGATTCAATAGCGTCAGAGAGGTATTTGAAACGAGAACACCACATTTGACTGCAGCATTCAAGTACAGAACAGATTAGGGTAGTAAACAGGTGGACACAAATAGAAATACTAAATGGATTCTGGCAGAAACAAACCACGAAGCCAGCAATTCACGTGAACGTGAATGTCGAATTTCAGTTTGTGATCAAATGTGACCCCAAGATCTGAGAAATGAGAAGATAGTGGCATCAATAGCATAAGGAAAGACATGAGTGTGAAGCTTAAGGAAAAGGACATAGAAAAACACTTGGAAACATTAAGGGACAAACAATGTTACGCTCTAGCCTGAGTTAAACGCTGAGCGCATTCTTTGTTGGCTATTATCAACCGTATTCTTACATTCCGTATCGTACTAGTCGTTTCTACCATTCCTTTTACAGTCTTCCACTTAATTTGTATATCGTCCCTGCTTTCTTCCGGCTTTCCGAAGGGCTGTGTTTACATGACTTTTCAGCGCAGACATACGAGTATATTTAAACATTACTGAGCTGTCGTTTAGCTTATATGGCTTGTATCTTGGCGTGACTGCCTTTTCTTGTTTCCAACTCTGAGAGATGTGCCATTGGAAAAGACAGTGCCACAAAACGAACACGCGTCAAAAATGTTGGAGGTGCCTCGATTTCATAGGAGAATGTGGTCGATTATGTCAAATGTGTGACCTTCTGGAGATGCCCACATTCTCTTGTGGATGTATTGGTACGGGAATCAAATGAATATTAATGCGAGGCCAATGTTTGAAGCGAAGCCTTTTAGGCGCTGGTCATTGTCACTGGATTGAACATGTACGCTACGATTACCAGTTGCTGCTCTGTGCACCATTTCTCGGCCAATTTTTGCTCTGAAGTCACCTAGAACCATTTTTATGTCATCGGTTGAAAGCAAAACATTAACGGTTCATTCTAGGGTGGTGTAGAAATCGTCCTTGATCGCCTCCTCCTTGTGTTCTTTGGGGATGAAGCAGTTGACCAGCCAGACGCTAAAAAAATTTGTAGTGATGCAATTAGCACAAATCCGTTCATTAATGGGATTGAATTGGGTGATAATTTGTTTAAACATTGGTAAACTTCCTTGTGATTTTCCACTTTTCATTCGCATGTCAAACATTTTGGTTACGATACTATTCCTGTCATGCACTGCGAGATTGTTCATTTTATATAATTTTGCTTTATCCGGAAGTTGCCATACTACACCCGGCCTGTGCAATGATCTTACTTTCCAAGTACCAAAAAAAACAAGTTGGTTATTCGTTGCGAAAGTCGTTGCCACTTGCCCAATCCGATCTAAGACTTTTGTCCTGTTTCTATGACAATTTGATTTTTACGAGAGTGGATTGTTGATGCCCTGCTCAACCACTTAGCCACCAAATCACTGTTTTAATTGGATTTCAAATACTTTCACTGGGGGTTTAACATACAAGATGTATTACCCAACATCCGTGCAGGGTTAACTCCATCGCTGCGAAAAGGCATATAGCAGAAATTGGAAATTAGAGATGAGGGGAGGGAGTCATTTCCGTTTGGATCATCTATCAAGCTACACATCATGCCCCTTCAGATTCAAAACTAGAAAAGAGTCGAAAAAAGCTTAAAAAATAAGAAAACTATGAGCACTATTCCCACACTGGGCGCCAATAATAATGTGCATTAGTTACGTATGTTTTGGCTCCAATTTGCAAATTTTAATAGACATAATATATATTTTAAGACAATGTCAGATTCGCAAGCCTTTAATGGTCAGGCAATGGAAATTTTAAGTTAAAATTCTATTTCACAAGAGACATGCTAGATTAGAGTAAGACATCTCTTAATATTTCAATCACAATTGATTTTATAATCTCTATTAACTGCACTACAGTTTCAATGAACGGCACTGTAAAGAGATTCCATCCAAAACGGTTTACTTACTTGAAGCGAAACAAAACAAATCATGCACAAATCGCCATTTGCTCTGCGACAACAATGTAAGAGAAACTTAATCGACAAGTCTATTTCAATTTCCTGATTCGAAATTCCAAACCACACAGCCAATCATTTGTTCCAGTTTTCATCAGTTTCACGTTGAATTTTCATGAGAATCTCACTCAAATGGAATTTTCCACACCACGCTACCAAACATAATACACACCGTTCTTTGGTCATGTTTATGTTTGCGTGTTTGTTTAAAAACAGCAGCTTCATTCAGTGTACTTCACAAGTATCTACACGATTTCGTTTCAGCTTTCAAACAAAAAACAATGCACCTGAGCATCTCATTCGCATCCTACGTACAGTACAAGCTCCTCCTGATTTTCATTTTGCATAAAACGGGGTTTTTTGAATGCGAGTAGAAATGTGTAGTGGTAGCTTTGTGCTTGTTGCAGGTGTGTTTATTCTATTCAGGGTTGATATAGTTGTGATTTTAGCAAGCACAAAAACCATCCGAAGAAGTTCCGCAAAATTACTCTCGAACAATAAAGTACTAGTATTGGTGAAAGGTTGCGAAAGTTGTTTGCTTTTCTTCTACATTTGCACATAAAATTAAAGCTGCATTTTGTTTGAAATTGTATTGAAAATAAACATGTACGAAAATATCTACAAAAATGTTAATATATACAAAAATCTATAATTGCAAGGAGGAAATAAATGATATTTTTATTTTCAGGTTAGCTAGTTAAACTTATTTCAGTGCAAACAAACAATTGCAAGCTACGACTAACTTAGTTTAATTCAATTGCTTGGAACAAACCGAAACCAATTCACTCATGATTGCATATTCAAATAATATTATTTCCCAACTTCCACCAGAACATCATTCTCAGACAAAATCAAAATCACCCATTTCAAAACCGACATTTTTGTTTTCGTTTCCTCTCACAGATTAAAAATTCAATTATAGAAGTACCCGCTAACAAGCGAGGTTTATTCAGTATTATGCAGATAATATAATTAACTATCCAGCTTGGAGTGCTCTCTATCATCGACCAGAACATGTACGTTGATGACCCATTCGAAGGACACGATTGACCCTTTTTCGCAGGACTACGAATTTACAACGCAAAAACCAGTGACAATGCTACCGAAGCTGAGAGCTTATCCAATTTGTCAGAATTACAACAGATATTGCTTCGCTGTTTTCGTTCATCCTGTGGACACAGGAGGTATAAACGTAAGCATACTGTTGTTGAAGTCATTGTGAATGTTAATTAAAGCTGGCGACAGGAGCAAATATTTGAAGTGAAGCATCTTTGTCCAATGTGATATTTACTGACAAGCATGAAAAATGTGAGCAAAGTGGAATATGATTGCATTTGATAGAATATGGTGTTAGGAAAAGTTGCAGATTGTGATTTAACTGTGTGTGATTGAATTATGTAGAGTCTAACAATCTGTTTTCTGTCAGAAGTGAAATAATCACTAGTCTATTTGTAATATGTTGGTCTACTGATTTTGTTTTTATTTATTAGTTTGTTTATTCATTAATAGCCACAACTTATTTAATTGTAGTTTCGGATTTTGTGAAACAATTTTAATAAAAATATGATTGTGATTAATGATAAATATGATTGTGATTGTGTGCACACGATAGTTTTGTATACGTACAAAGAGGTGTGCAATATGACGGCTTCTGACGATCGCTGTTCACTTCGTGTGAGCGTATACATGCAAAGAAATTTCCAACATAACTGTCTCGGGCAATCGCTGCACCCTTCGCGTGAGTGGTTGTACATGCAAGAAGAAAAGCGATTTTCAGAGGCCGCCATCTTAAAAGCAAATCTCAATCGATGCGTGTTTAAGCCCGACTGCCGAACAAATGTGTACCATCATCATCGGGGCACTACAGCCCGAATTGAGCCTTAGCCTCCCTAATGCTTCGCCTTCATTCATCTCGGTTCAGTGACCGCGTCCTCCAGTTCGGTGCTCCAAAAAGCGACTTGCTGTCAGTATCTATCGAATCCTCCCAGCGCTTACCTGGTCTACCGACTGACCTGTCTCCGCTCGCTTTCCCTTTGAGAGACCGCTTGAGGACTCGATTGTCGCTCATTCGTTCGAAGTGGCCAGCTCATTGTAGTTTTTGAAGTCGTATGACGGTAGAGACTTCCGGCTCGTCATATGGGTATTCAACTCGTCGTTGTATCGGATTCGCCATCCATCTTCTTCCCGTATTGGACCGAGGATCCTTCGCAATACCCTTCTTTCAAACATCTGCAAGGCTTTTTCAGATGCCTGGGTCAGCGTCCAGGTTTTGCTTCCGTAGCATAGCACACGTCTAATAATTGTTTTATAGAGGCGAAGCTTCGTATTCCTGTGTACGCATCGAGATTTCAAAATGGGAAGCACCGAAAAGAATGTCTTATTGGCTAATTGAATCCGTCGTTTGATTTCATCAATCTCATTCCCATGCTTCGAGAGGTTCATCCCTAGGTACACGAAGTTGTCTTCGTTTTTAAGGTTATATCCCCTATTGTTATATTTTGTCTTATTGGCGTCCTTTTCATTGATCGTGTCATAGCTTTTGTTTTTTGTTCGTTAATTTGCAGACCAACTTCTTTGGCGGTTTTGTCTAGAGCTACAAATATTTCCTTGGCGTCGTTAAACGAACGTGACATAATTTTGATGTCATCAACGTAAGCTTCTAGCTGTGTCGACTTAAATAATAGAGCTCCTCTCGTGTCAACGGGGATTTTTCTGATGACATACTCAAGCGCTAAGTTAAAGAGTACCGGACCTAATCCATCCCCTTGTTTTAGCCCTGTATTCGTCGAAAACGAGTTGGTTGTATTATTCAAAATCAGCACTTGTGACGTGGAGTCAGTCATGGTCATTTTCACCAGTCGTACCAACTTTGCTGGGATTCCGAACTGCAGCATGATGTTTTATAATGCCGTTCGGTTGATGCTATCGTGCGCTTGTTTGAAGTCGACGAATATTTGATGAACATCAATGTTGAATTCCCAGCAAATTTCCAAAATTTATTTGACTGTAAATATTTGGTCAGTTGTCGATCTTCCACGTCTGAAACCACCTTGATATTCCCCAAGAATTTTCTCAGCGTGATGGGAAATCCTTAAATCTAAAATCTTTGCCAAGAGTTTGTACGACGTACAAAGTAGTGATATGCCCCTGTAGTTTTCACATAGCAGTATATCTCCTATCTTGTGAATGGGACATATATATATATATAACACTTTTTCGCCACTCATCCGGCTTCGTTTCTTGTTGCCAGATGCCTGTCACTAATCCATGGGTTGCCCTTAAAACGGAAATCCCGCCTGTCTTCAGGAATCCCGCGGGGATCCCATCGATGCCCGGTGCTTTGTTGAGTTTCAAGCTGTCCATGGCCTGTCGGACTTCATCTAGTGTAAGAGGGTGAGATGAGGCTCTGTCAAGGTATGTGCCAATTAATGATAGCGATTCGTCGGGTGCGGGGACATCTCCGTTCAGTAATTGCTGAAAATAGGACGCCCATCTTTCCTTATGATGCTTCCATCAACAGCCCTACATAGACTAATTCGTGGTTTAACGCCTTGTTTTAAGTGCCGCACTACTTTGTACGCTTGTCGATTGTTGTTTGCCATAAAATTCTCATTCATGTTATTGAGCATGTTGTCAAAATGCTTTTGTTTCTTACGTCGAATTATTCTATTATCTACTCTCCAAAAATTGTCATATTTTTCTTTCTTGGCTCTAGTCGGTCTTTCAATGTTGATATTGTAGGCCGCATTCTTTTCATTCAACGCGGCTTGACATTCCTCATCGAACCATTCATTTCTGCGTTGCCCAGCTGTTTATTCCGCTACTTTTTTGGCTGCTGCGTTCACTGCGCTTTTGATAGTAGTCCAGACATCGTTGATAGACGTGATGTTAGGCGTGGAAGCTAGTTCCATTTCCAGAGCATTGGTTGGTGCCTTGGTATACGTCAACGTTGTATTCCTAGCACTTTTATAAAATTAACTTGACCGTGAAGAGCTGGTCGATTGTGGAGCGACCAGATTTGAAACTGCCTTAATACTCGCCAATGATTTCTTCCATGAACGGTTTAATCCTATACTCCAGGATTTTCGACAGAATTTTGTAGGCCGTACAGACTAAGGAAATGCCTTTGTAATTCTCACACCACAGTTTATCTCCCTTTTTATGTCCGCGACAGATGATGCTTCTCCGCCAATCGTCTGGGATCACCTCATTCTCCCATATTCGCAGCAGTAGTTGATGTAGCGCACTTAATATACCCGCCCCACCAGACTTGAGTAGCTCAGCTGGTATCTTGTCAGCACCCGGCGCTTTGCTCCTTTTTAGTGAAAAGGCGAGATCAACTTCTTCTTCTGTCGGGAGATGTGTAGATGGGGGCTGACCAACGGTATCATCATGGAGCTCAACTTCTGCTGCCAGGATGTTTGATGGCGGATTCAGAAGCTCTTTCAAGTAAGACGCCCATCGTTTGCTAATACTTTCGGTGTCGCTGATAATAATTCCATCTTTGTCCTTACAGAGGCTAGTCCTGGGTTGGTAGCCATTTTTGATAGTGTTTACTAGTCTGTACGCTTGTCTGGTGTTCTAGCGAACTAGGTTGACATTAATATTCAGCAACTGCTCGTCAAAGTATTATCGTTTCTTACGCCTACTTATTCTATTGGATATTCGCCGTAGCTCGTAATATTTTTCCTATTTGGCTCTGGTTCCACGTTGGATCCATTGTCTGTAGGCCTCGTTATTTGCGTCAAGTGAGTTTCTGCATTCTTCGTCAAACCATTCATTTCGTGCTCGTCAAACTTTGTATTCCACAACGTTTTCTGCCACATCCTTGATTGTATTTTTGAGCTCTTCCTAGAACTCGTGGACACCTACGTTGCTGGAGTCGAACAGCATTGGTGAAATTCTTTCCTCAAGCGCGTTCGTATATGCCTGAGTCGTATAATCGTTCAGCAGATTCTCAATCGCGAAGAATTTGGGAGGGCTGAATCTCGATTGGTGCACTGAGGAAGTTCTGCACCGGTATGTTGTTTTCACCAGGTAATGATCGGAGTCTCAGTTAGCTCCACGGTACGATCGAACATCCATAACACTTGAAGCACATCTCTTGCTAATAAGGACGTGGTCGATTTGGTTGACCGGTATGTGCGTCTGGAGAATTTCATGTATGTTTGTGAATGCGACGGTGTGGGAAGCAAGTTGAGCTTACAACAAGGTTCTTGCTGCAAGCGAAATCAATTAGACGATGGCCGTTATCGTTGCATTCTTCGTGGAGGCTGTGTCTTCCAGTGGTCCCCCGATGCCAACTTTAATTCCCAACTTTTGCATTGAAATCTCCCAGCAGCATTTTGACATCATTTTCTGGAAGTGAATCGAAGAGAGTTTCAAGGCAGGCATAAAACTCGTCTTTTACAGAGTCTGGCATAAAACTCATCTTTTCCCTGTTCAATATTACACAACCAGAAATAATAGCCTTACTTTTATACGTAAATAAAAATGTTTAAAAAAGAGTTTTCGGTGTAGTTCGTATGTAGATATATACTATTTCGCTTATTAAAACAGTCACCGACTTGAAAAGAACGCGATGAAAATTGAGTTAAATAAAAACCAAAGTTTTGAGTGTCAAACACACCACATAAAACTAATTTTCCGTGCTCCTCCTCTGCCAGCCAAAGAGAAATATAACATCGTGATCTGCAATTAAGAAAAGAGTAGATGGTTGGAAACAAAGCGGAAAATGACGATATCGATTTGTTTATGAAAAGTATGGATACATTGACACACAAGACAAAATTGCCCGTCGAATATTTATGTCTCCCGCTCCAAACCACCTCCGCTTCCAACAGTACCATAAATATTTGCCGAGAACAAAAAAAAACAATATTTTCACCATACAGAAGGCTCTATGACATTTGACATCAATTAGAATGAAGTAATAGACATAAAAAAAAAACTCTAGCGCACCTGAACCGCTAGAAACACTAATGTTCGAAGAACAGTAGAAGAATCGTGCAGGTTTTGAGTGCATATTCCACCACATGTGCTGATTATTACGGCCAAACTGTTTCAAATGCCACGTTTTACTTTGGTCTCAAGAATGCATTATAACTCATATGGTGGAAGGTTTCAGATATTACCACTGGCATGAATTTCAACGTTTATGAGAGCAAAACACGGGTTAATTATATTCGTTATCATTTGCTTATTTCACATAATTTTGAAAGCAGCATCTCACATAACATCAACGAAGAAAATGCTCAGTGCCTGCAGCACTGTAACTGAAGTTGGTGTTTGGGGCTGCGATCCGAAAAATTTGCAGAGCTTTGGGAATTGAAACATTGGTTATTTATTTTCATTGTAAATGTTTCCGGTATGAATACTAACTGTAAGCATTTATTGACACAAAAGTAGCACAACCGACTCGTGCTGGCAACCTTCTGCCAGTATCAAAGCCAAGAATATATCACATCTGCTTCACGTTGTTATATTACATTCGAAGTTATAGGAGTACAAAGAAATTTAGGATTACCTGTAGCGAGTTTTTTCAAATAATCGAAAACTTAATATTTGCTGTTTATTGTCACTACAATATCATTACCATTTGAAAATTCTACGATAAAACCGCTTAATAAAGATATTGCAATTAAACACATAACCAACAATAGCTGGCAACCCTATAGTGGCTTTTCAACCAAATTTGGCTTGAATAATGTTTATGATAAGTTCCATTAATTGTATGAAATTCGTTTTGATTTCATGACTGCACTGGAAGCTATAGGGCAAAAAGTTTTATTTTCCTGAGCGAATTTTCAAAACCAAAGACACAAAAATTACCATAGCTGGCAGCACCAATCAAATTTTTCAACCAAATTTCCACCAAACAGAGATTAAAGTAAGGTTCAGCTACTGTGTCAATTTGATGAAAATCTGGTAACTAATTCACATTTCATAGGGCAAAAAGCAGTTTTTTTCTTTGTAATTTTTCAAGATGGCACCACTGGCACAGAGTTGCCCACAATTCAAAATCGCTTCTATCAAATCTGGTCCTACTTAAGTCCAATGCATTCCGTAAATTTCAGCTGTATGTGATTATTGGTTCGTGAGTTCCCGTGAACAGAAGTTTTTGATGCTAAAAATATAGGTTAAGGGGTTACACCACAGTAGAGAGCGAAATTTTAACGTTTTTCTGCGATTTTTTTTTAAGTGGAAGGAAAAGTAAAAAAGTAGTTCTCTTTAAGGATGTTAGTTAAGCATATTTTGAAGTTTTTTAAAAAAATTTGTTAGTTAAAAAATATTACAAAATGGCTGCCCAACAGCCGTTTCTGCTGAACGGTTTTTTTTGGAGGGGCTCCGCGGCACGCAGTAGAAGTGCACCAAAAATTAATCTGGAACAAAATAAAAAAAATTTTCCTAAAGAACATTAGTATAGCTAGAGAAATACGTAGGGGATTTTGAAAATATTTATTTTTGTAAAATTGGCGAGCATTTGAAAAAAAAAGTGCATTTTCCTTCAAAAAAACCCGCACTTATTTGTAGCTAAAAAATCGATATATTTACTTATTGAAAATCGGCTACGTATTTCTATGCGGAATGTTGTTTTAAAGATGTGATGTTAATTTGGAGTGAAAAAATAAAAAATTGTTTGAGTAATGCTGCGTGCCGATTTGAAAAAACGTGTTTCGAGAAAAACGTGTTTAAAGTTTTGACTCGTGTTTCAAGTATGATAAAATAAAAAATTTTGATCATTTAATTTTTTTTACCTTTAATCAATAACCAAATTTACTTTATACATGGATAACGTCAGAATCCACTTTCAATTTTTTTGCCGAAGCGCAGAATCTTCCTCCGCCTCATATCTGTTCAACGGTCGTCGTTTCGTCACGTTGGTCCGTCGCCGCGTCTTATACGATATTTTTGAGCTTTTAGGGCTTGCATACACTTTCTTTTCACTCATTGTAACTCACATAAATGTAAAAGCTACAAATAACGTGTGAGAAATTAGCACTGCAAAAAAATCGTAATTCGAATAACTTCCACGCAAAATTTACGTCTTCTCTCAACGTCAAAGGACACTGTACTACTGAACTTTGTGTTCAACATGCTTGAAAATGTTTCTAACGACTTATTTTAGTGTATTAGAGAAGTTGGAAATCGTATGATAAGACATAATGCTGTTCCCAATGAGCAGGGGTCGTATCTATCGCAGGTAGTCATTTTCGAGCAGTCGGGAAGAGTCGAAAAAGTGCTCGAAATTTCTTTGAAAATGATTTCCAGCAGGTATGAAACCGTTTGCCTCTTATTCTAGAGGTTTCAAAGGATATTTTAAGCCAGTAAAAAGAAAATCAATTTTCTCAAATTTCTACTGTGGTGTAACCCCTTAACTGGGAGAGGGTTACCGTTCTTGTCCGACATTAAATTTTCAAAGTTTTACTTTGAACGTGTAGATAAAGTATAAAATTTGTATACAGATTGGTTTTATTGTAAGAAACGGACATTTTTTAGGATATTCGATGGTTTGAATGTTTTCACTTCCAAATTTTTATTTTTTCAAATTTAAGACACCAAAATTATCATAGGTGGTAGCTCCAACCGAATTTTTCAATCAAATTTCTACCAAACGTGGTTTAAAGTAAGGTTCAACTACTGTGTGAATTTCGTCAAAATCGAACGATTCAACCCGAATATATAGGGCTAAAAGCAGTTATCTTTTTTAGTGATTTTTCAAGATGGCAGCACTGGCACAGAATCACCTGCATTTCAACATCACTTCTATCAGATCTGGTCCTATTTAAAACCAATACATTCTGCAAATTTCAATTAATTCTGCTCATTGGATCGTGAGTTTCCGTGAACAGAAGTTTTTGATGCTAAAAATATAGGTAAATTGGGCAAGGGTTACCAGGCGTGCCCGTTATACCATATCAAATTTTTTTTATTATCTATGTAAACAAAGCACAAGCTTTACATATGAGTGGCTTATTTTTGAAGAAGCGGCATTTTTTCAAGAGAGACGATGATTTGGAGGTTTTCACTTTCAGTGCCTGCCCTAGCTACAGATTTGCTAGCACGCTCATTAAAAGCTACACAAATCTACAACTAAATAATGCAAATATGTTCTGAAAATTTCGTAATGATTGAAAAGCTCTGTCAAAAGTTATCGCAATTTAAAAATTTTCAAATTTTCCCGTTCTCTTTTTAGGCACCCAGCGCACACATGGGGTTAAAAAATTCCAAAACATTATTCGATTCACATGTAAAACACGTTCGAAATTTATTTCGTCAACTTTATTTTTGCGAAAATTATTCGTGTACGAAATAATAGGTATATTAAAAATATCACTTAAATAGCCGCCGGCGCCAAAAGGTTAACAATAACCATTTAGTGAGACGTGGACCTATTCTGCATATACACCAATGTATCCTGAAAGTTTCAGCTCAATCGGATTTCGCGTTCCCGAGATTATCTCACTGAAATTTTTTGATGATATATATATATATATATATATATATATATATATATATATATATATATATATATATATATATATATATATATATATATATATATATATATATATATATATATATATATATATATATATATATATATATATATATATATATATATATATATATATATATATATATATATATATATATATATATATATATATATATATATATATATATATATATATATATATATATATATATATATATATATATATGGAAATATGAATTTTTGGCCGAATCGATTTTAATACTAATGTTCTTCGAACATTAGTAACAAGAGTAAAGTGTGAGAGTCCATAAATGTTGTTAGATATTTTGTATTCTCCATTTATGAAAGATGTCATAAAATTTGCAGCTGCTCTTTTTAAGCTCCCTTGACCATGATGTTAGGATAGGAGTCTCCTAACCAGTCCCCAACTGGCAATTTTTCGTGGTGATGAAAGTTTCAAAGAATATACAAAGCGGTTGCAGTGGACAATCGCAACACGCCGACGGTCTGCTGTTTAAGTCACCTACTTAGTACCTTAAGGAATACTGAAACGTATCACCATAGCACCCAGAAGAAGGAAACAAAAATACAATGCCATCAAATTTATCTTCACTCTAAGAACACTCTAAACTTACTATTCTACTTCTTATACCAGCTCACATAAAATATATACTCTTCAAATACAATTCACTTCAAAACTATAGAATTTAAAATTCCTACAAATTAAACCCAAACTGAGGGTAAAAATCGAATATGTTAATCGAACCTTCGACAGTCCAAACCATACAGCTGCACTATGCTCTGGCAAGAACTACTAATAAACTACGAGAGTACGAGCCGAAACGACTTTGTATAACATTTGGCCGTACGCCAACGAATTCAGCTGCGGTAAATTTGCATATTTGGTACTTATCTAGAGACTGTCATCTAATTCATTTTCTGTTCACTACTTTACCTTTGTGTCTCTTTTACTCCACCCACCCACATGCCACAGTTCGCTCGTATTAACCACATAACTGTGGGAGCGTTACAGAACTGGAATTTTCGTAAAATTGATCATAGAATGTATGGCCATATCCAGAGGAAAATATATGGATGGTAGGTTTGCATAATATATTTGTTATGGAATATCGTGAAACTATGATTTTGAAAGAAAATATATGGAGAAGGCTGTATAGTTTAAGGGGTACTTTTTTCACTTGTGAACTTCTTTAGCTGACCGTTGCTGTTCCACTTGTTGTGTTGTTTAGATGCTGCTAGCTTTTTATATATTCTGAATTCAATCAGCTCATAAATTCACAAAGCTTACTTTTAATGCCCTTATTTCAACTGACGTCGAGAAGAATTAACCCACGCAACTCAGATGAAGTCACAAAAGGAGTCACATGTATCGATTTAACTATTTCACAGGGTGCAAAGAGAATATATCTCTTTTACTGAACTTCATGCCATTCAAATTTCTCAACTTAAATTTATTTTCAAAGACTATGAAATAAATAATTTATCATTTGAACCATTTTTATTGCACTGATTTTTTGCTATTTCATTCTAAATGATCGAACGATATGTTTCTTTTTAATTTGTAGAGTTTTCTAACCGTTTTCTTTTGATTCATGACATTGATTTCGTTATAAGTGCTTTGATGGTATGAATTTAAACTTCAATAAAATATTAAGCACATAAAACATATTTTTCACAAGCTTCAACAAACAAACAACAGCATACCCACGTTGGGCGCAAACATTTTTACACATTTTAAAGCTATTCATCAATAAATTTTAGCCAATATTAACGTAATATATTATTATTTTATCGAACATCCATATTTGATAACTCTACGCAACAATAGCTTTCGTTACTAAGTTATTATTTGAACATCAAAATATCGACATGGCTATTTCAAAAACATATGAAATTGAAGGTCATAAAAATTACTCTCCTTGACCTCTGAAATCATTCACAAAAATCATACATCAGGCATTTGACTATCAAACAAAAATATCCAGCCTGCATACACATGATTTTTCCGACACATCCCTTTCACTCTTTCCACCAACCAACAAAAATAAATCCAAGCGTAAATTTATTCAAATCTCAAACATGAAAAAAATATCCATACAAGTTATTTATTCCTAGAAACACGAAGAAACGAAAAACCAAGAAAACTTTTTCATTACCTGCATAAATATCCATTCAGTTCGCCTAGTAAACTTTCCTCTTTCGCACTTTTCTCTATATTACAATTTATTCCCGTAGGGATAACATATCATTTCACACACCTCGCATATCTTTCTTTTTCTTCGCCTGTTTGGGATCGCTGGAGTCCTACCGGCTCGTACTACTTCACATTTTTTTTTCCTGGTTGCCGGGTCAGCGTCGCCTTCGAACCAATCTTATCTATCACATCGATGTAACCTTGAACTAAAGCAGCTACAAATGTGTGAAACTTATCTGGCACTCTATCGTCCTTATCTTTCCGCAAAAGATATCCGCCCCGTGGCTGGAATATATCGTCATCGCATAGTCTCCGTAGCCGTAGTCGTTGTCGTATCACATTCAGCAGTTTTTCCTTCAGAACTTTTTGTGAAGCTTCGATCCGAAGAATTCCTCCCTCTCTATTCCAACAACTGCCGTTCGATCGAAAAACATTTTTATTTTGTGTTGATTTATCATACATACTCCAGTTGAGTTAGAGAAATGATTTCTGTACATGCCCTTAGCACTATCGAATAACTTTTCTTCTCCGATCATGTGGAATTCATTCGATTCGTCTTTACTGCTGAGACTTAACATCCTGAGGATTTGATGGTATATGTCGCATTCCGGATAGGATGATAGTCAGCCGGTATGCTGACGTTTTTTTTTTAGAAAAAATTTAGAGACTCATTCGGAAATTACAAATTTTGATTCAATAGAATATTATTTCATCGTGAGAGATTAGAAGCTGTGGTCGATTGTTTGACAGCTGATGGATCCTTCTAACATAATGACTATGGCTTTTGACTTTTTAGTATCATTTCAAGGAAGCGTTCAGGTGAAGAAACCACTGGAAAATACAGAATTCCGCGAAAATAAAGGTGAAATGCAATGACGATATGAGTGTTTATTTGAACTACTTCATAAAAAATCGATTAAATAAAACTCGGAGCAGTAGATTAGGTTTACTTAGTGATGGGCAAAATGACTCTTTGCAGTGAGCCAGCTCCATAAAACTCACTCATTTTAAAGAGTTGCTCTTTAAGAGCCACTCAAAAGAGCCACTCAAAAGAGCCACTTCAAGCAACTTTTTTGTGGCTGCAAAAGTATAAAGTAAATTGGTTTTTTTTGTTGTTTTAATAATAATAATAAGCTTAAATCTAATATAACATAGCATTGCTTTAAAAATATAATATATCATATAAATTTAAAAATAAACCTTAAATTAAAAATCAATCGGATTAACAATAATCATATCTGAAAATCTTTCCATATCATTAATTATTGTGTAAAAATAGCACTTATGTTATTCGTTTTGGCGATAAATAAGATCTCTTTTCAGTGAGTACATGCCCACTTTTTGAAAATACTCGCTCGCAGAGGACTGGAGTGGCCAGCTTACCCAATCGTTGCTTCACCATCTCAAAATTCTGGGATATACATATATATATATTTTCCTTCCACCATTTGAGAGGGTCAGCAGTTCTGGGTATATTTACATGTTGTAAATACTTATCCGTTTCGTTAATGCCAGCAGCTACATAGTTTTGCTGGCTTCTTACACTGTTGACTTTGTCATCAAATTTTCGCCATAGCGAATTTTGCGTTCCTTGTGCTGTAGGTACCGAAATTAGATGTATGCAAGCAAGTTTGTACGTGGATTCATTTTGAAATGCTAGTCTTTTAAATCGTGGATCTAAAAGAACGCTCTCTAGGCAAAACATATTTTTTTTATATAACTTAAACCTGTTTGAAAGTTCTCTTTGGATCACATTTAAAAAACTGCGTACATCAGCAGTTTCATTCTCGTTCAGACAGAGCTCTGAAATGTAGCTTCTAATCGTTGATATAATAATATATATTTTCGAAATCGATACCGTTTTCTCACTGTTTATTTCTAGAGTAGCCTCATTGAAGATGTTCAAGATATCAGAAGCTCTTTTCATAATATTCCATTCATCAGGTAGATTTTAGTTCAGGACACCTAAGGTGGCTAATAGTGGCTCTTTTACTTCTTGTATGCGCACAAGCATAGAATACGTAAAGTTCCACCTTGTAACAACATTAAGCTTTAATTTAAGCTTTTCTTTTCTTTTGAAGTAAGTGATAATTGCTCGTATTTTCAAAAGAGTAACCTCTAGCTGCAAAAATGCGTTCTGAACTATGAGATTGAGTGTGTGAGCAAAACACGAAATATGTTTCCAATCGCATAAGCGGACAGTGGCGACTATATTGTACGCATTATCTGTCACAGCTAGTGCTACTTTTTCTAAAATACCCTATTGCTGAAGTACTTTTTTCAGATCAGAAGACAAATTATAAGGTGTATGTCGGTCATTGAGCTCAAAACAGTCTAAGAGATGTGATTTCAGTGCACAATTTATATCTACATAATGAACTGTCACTGCCATAAAACTTTGGTTATTAATCGAAGTCCAACTGTCAGTAGTGACTGTCATATCTTACCTTCCTCGGTTTCGTAAATTTTACACCTCCGGTAGGCTTGGAGACACCTTCGTGGTGACCTGCGGTTACGAGGAAGGCCTCAGCACAGCCGGAGAAGCCGGACAAGCCAACTGCCGAACCAAAAACGATCTCAACCTTTTCCTCGTTAGCACTTTTAGTGCTACTTTAAGTTTTTCCGGACGGTTTTCCGTCAGATTTCATTTTGCCGTGTCTTTGAAATTAGGCCACTTTTTCCCAGCCTTGTATGGAAATTTCGCCCGAAACAACTCAGAGAGGTCCTCGAATTTATGCTAGAACAAAAAAAAATTATTTGGAAAAAATGGACGTTTTGCCCAATTTCCCCTACCAAAAGTTGCTTTTTTTCGCCCTGAAAATATCACTATTGTACTCCCCGACCACTTTCAATCATCAAAAGCGCCGTAAAGGCATTTTTTGCCAAACTATGGCCAAAAAACCTCTTACTCCTCTACAAAACCGAAATGTTTGTATCGCAGCAATGGGTCTTGGCCCATTTTGTCCCAAACCCCTCTAACTCAAAATTGGCCGATTTCAGCTACTTTTGCCCTAAAAACTTTTTGAATATTTGAATAAAATACTTGCAAGTACGAAAATCTTATATAAACTCACAATCTCTTTTAACTTTCTACTCATTGTGAGGCTTTTTTCTAATCTTCTAAAAGATCAAATCTTCCTATGAAATGCACTGCCTTATAGCCAAAATTTGGCAAATAAAATACCCATGAACTAGAGCAAAATATATGCACGGAAACGGTTCGTGTGTGCTCACAAAATGTCACCATCAATAACCGCACACGATCAGTATTCATCATTCGCACAGTTCTTATCATTCACACAGTACCATCATTCACATAGTGCTTTCATTCATTCTACATTCGCACAGTGCTGGCTCCGGGCTTGCATTCATTCTTCATTCGCACAGTGCTGGCTCAGTGATTTCATTCATTCTTCATTCAACGGAGCTGGCTCTTTTCACCGAGCAATACGATAGTCGTACACATATGTTCGTGTTCCAACGTTAGAATAGCCTAGATTTCGCTTCAACTATACACGGTAGTCTAATGACCCAACGGGAATCGCGGTAATGTATGCTGGCGTAATGCATGAATCAAACAATGCTGGTAATGCACATTTCCGACTTCCAAAGCTATTTTCCAGCAATTATAAGATATACTCGTAAACATGACTTGGAGCATGGAAAATGCTGCAAGGGAGAAAGCTCATATGTTATAAGTCCAAGACTGGCCAATGAAATTCACTCGCAGAAACAAGGGGAAAAGAACTTGCGAGCATACATCGGTTATGAGTAGTCTGCTATATAAAGCGGAAAGATGAAAATTTCGAAGCATTTCAAATCATCACGCACGGGTAAGTAAAATGTATGAAGACAATTCCTCCTAGTAGCAAAGAGCATGCGCTATTGGAATTTCCAATAAGCGTCAGCATGCAAAAACCACACATGCAGAGATACGATCGGCCGCCGGCCAAAGCTTTCATTCATATTGAGGCGTATAAATGCGAGAATACGATGTCGTACTTTCCAAAAAGCTCTTATACATAAAGCTATAGAGCTAAAAGCACGAGTTTCCCCTTGTATAAATCTTCCCAGCCTAGGACATGCAATGTTAAAAAGAAACAACGCGTAATGGTCCGGTAATGCTTACACGCATTACGCGTAATGCTTACCGAATATATCCGTAAGCATTATTTTTCCCGTTGGGGAAGTATTGCCGTGTGTATATGTATAAGCTCTATTTGGTCGGGTTGTTCCCAACGGGAAAAATAATGCTTACGGATATATTCGGTAAGCATTACGCGTAATGCGTGTAAGCATTACCGGACCATTACGCGTTGTTTCTTTTTAACATTGCATGTCCTAGGCTGGGAAGATTTATACAAGGGGAAACTCATGCTTTTAGCTCTATAGCTTTATGTATAAGAGCTTTTTGGAAAGTACGACATCGTATTCTCGCATTTATACGCCTCAATATGAATGAAAGCTTTGGCCGGCGGCCGATCGTATCTCTGCATGTGTGGTTTTTGCATGCTGACGCTCATTGGAAATTCCAATAGCGCATGCTCTTTGCTACTAGGAGGAATTGTCTTCATACATTGTACTTACCTGTGCGTGATGATTTGAAATGCTTCGAAATTTTCATCTTTCCGCTTTATATAGCAGACTACTCATAACCGATGTATGCTCGCAAGTTCTTTTCCCCTTGTTTCTGCGAGTGAATTTCATTGGCCAGTCTTGGACTTATAACATATGAGCTTTCTCCCTTGCAGCATTTTCCATGCTCCAAGTCATGTTTACGAGTATATCTTATAATTGCTGGAAAATAGCTTTGGAAGTCGGAAATGTGCATTACCAGCATTGTTTGATTCATGCATTACGCCAGCATACATTACCGCGATTCCCGTTGGGTTGCTTCACTGGCTCCGCAATATCGCTATTGCCACTAAAGTGAAGGTATGAAGTGTGCGGAACTATTCTAAATGATGGCTCACATAGCTCTTTCAAAAGACTTGCTCTTTTTTCTGAAGAGCTGGTTCACACAGCTCCTTCAAAAGAGTTGCTCGTTTTGATTGGCTCGCTCCTGAGCGACCCATCACTAGGTTTACTTTACTTTAATAATTTACATCAATCTATTTTCCAACATTTCAAACTTACATTTTCTATCATATTAAGCTCATGCAACATAGAAAAAGTTTTCTCTCGGACTCAAAACTCAATTTCATCCAACTCAATGAGCCGATTATTTTCATTTTTCAATTCAAACTTTCACACTTTCTTTTCCATATCTTAACACTTTCCCAGCACGTAGACGTTTCAGGTTTTGTAAGTATGTGCATAATCTTACAATAGCGCAATATTCTTATAATACCACAATCCTTCCTGAATGGAAAACTTCGAAACGCATCACTCCGACAGAGTACACTTTCAAGAAAATGATGGTATGATGAAAAATAGGATTTTATTCCCGGAAGTGTACTTTATCTGACGTGAAGTTGAATATGAAAAGATTTATTTTGGTGTAGAGATTTCGATTGAAATTCATATGTGCATGTCAGGGGCTTTTAAAATGCAAGCATGTGAGAATTGTGATTAGTTTTTTAGAAACATCATTATATTAAGATCTGAATATATAAATTTGGCTCACTTGCTGGATAAACAAGCCATTACGATTGCCATACAAGTTTCATAAATACTGCCGTTTATGTAGATTTATGTGTACAAATACTTTTTTTTTTTAATGTCATTTAAACACATAAAGCTAGGCTCGAAGACGTTATACTAATTGCTAAATACATAGTTTTTGAAAATTTAATTTAAATAACAACGAAGAAAAGAACAATGTTCTTAAGTCTAGCTTACATTATTTTTTGGCTCCTGTTAGTTTTTTAAGAAACAGCTCTTTTAAAATTGCGCAAACGTTGATGATTCTAACTCATTACTTTGTTGATAAGCTGCCTGAGTACGTATTCTCATTATTGTCCAGGGCTTTTTCATCGCTAAACATAAAGTGCAAAACGATTAAATTGACAAGTGCCTTGCATCGCTGCTTCAATTTAGTAGTATGCGGGTGTTGCATAGATCACTAAATCCAAATGAAGTGCCGTTAAACCTACTCCAGTAAAACTGCATCGCGATCCTTATAAACTACCGAACTGTTGATCTACATAAAAATTTAAAGCAAGTGAGTGACTATTAAATAATACAGAGGCGATTAACAGTTTTGTTCAATGCGCACTAAACTATAAAAATTCCGCAAAGTATGGTGGGTATAAAAAGAAAAATAATTAAAACTCCGGAAGCATTGGCCATAGCCAAGCTGATAGCAGACAAGAAAATAATGGAGGATTTTGAAGGCTACGAAAAGGAGAATCGCACACTGTGGAAAACAGTCAACGAGCTATGTTTGCAGATGACGTCTTTTTTAGCCATTAACTAGCAGCAAAGTGAATCAGACCTGCTATTCAAAAACACGTAAAGCAGCAGACTTAGCTGCAGCACCTCTAGGGTCCTTTTTATAGCAGCCTATAAGATGAACATTTCAAAGTTCTGTGTTACCCTCAAGGAATCAAAATAATTATTAAAATTTATCCAGTGATAGATAATACATCTTTTTTTTCGAAAATACACTTTATTGATGCATACGTGTGAACAATTCAGCTACAAAAAAAATTATCTGTTTCTAATAGTAAAAATACAGAAATTATAAGATAAAGTGTTTCTCACTTGAGCATAAGGCTTGTGTGTGGGAAATTGAGCAGTCGTATCAATGTCAATACTGTAAGTAATAAATTGCAATGTTTAACTATTGATATCTGGAAATCATGTCTTAATTTGATTCATAATTTAATTCATTTAACTCATAACATTAGTGTAATTCAAGTGAAAATAATTATTGTATTACATAACTCAACACATAAAAATGCTGCGCAACAAAAAGTTTAAGCTTCAATTTGTAGTTAGTCAGATCTAGATTTGTGTGCAACTCTGAAGGAACTTTGTTATATAATTTAGATCCCAAGATACTAATGTGCCTTCCAGTTAGTGTTTTCTTCGTTCGTGGGATATCTAAAGGGGAATTAACTTGCAAACGTGTTGTATAGGGTGAGCATTATAGTGGAAATTTAGCAATATTTGCATATATGTATGTACGTATTTCAGAGCACTAACTACATACAGTTGCCACACTATAAGTACACTGAAATCTGCGAATGCCTGCGAAGTTGAGTAGCTAGCTCAGACATAGGTTAATCAATCTACTATGTGCATTACTTAGGGCCGGTTTCACAGTTCAAGTTTAAACCAAAGATTAGGTTTAAACTTGAGTTTAAACAAAAAACGCGTTTCACAGTGGTTATTAAACTCAAGTTTTGGTTTAAACCTAGGATTAAGTTAAACAATGGTATGGCCGCGGTTTAAACTGTAGATTAGCATTTTTTGACAGTTCGTGTACTAATCGGGCCCGATTTTCAATTTTAAATTTCAATAAATCAAGTTTATTGAAAAAATGTATTCAAGCAGTGATGAAGATGCAAGTGATGAATGTGCTTCGATTGCGATGAATCATATGAGGAGGAAAAGGATTGTTAGAACTTGTCCAAATCACTTCAACGAGTGGGACGATGTTGATCTTCGCACTCGTTTCCGAATTTGGAAGCTATCCGCTTATATTCTGCTTGAATTGAGTGGATCGGATATAGAACATTCAACAAATTGGTAAGCGTACACTTATTATTTATTTATTTATTTATTTATTCATTTACGGAAATTGTCCTTTTACAATCCATGAAATTATAATAAACCTAAATTATAAGAATAAATGTAGCTAGCATTGCAAATTAAATCTAATGGCGATTTCTAAATAAAAAAGAAAGAATAATAGTAAAGTTAAGACTATGCCTAAAAACTGGAATAGTTAAAAAAAATATAAGGATAACATTGAGAATCGAATTAGTTGACTGAATATAAGTTGACTTCAACACTTTGAAAGTAGTCGTAGGCAATTCTTTTAAAAATTTGTAACTCAACATTAAATATATCCTTTTAAGCCTTTCTATTGGCGAATTCTGACTGTAATTCGTTTTACTTTTACTTAAGGAAAATATAACGTTACTTCGAGTTGTTCTCATAGGAACTCTTAAAGGTAAAGCATTTAAAATATCGGGTGCATCTAAGTTATTATTTAACACATTAAATAAAAATACAGCGTCAGTAAAAATTCTTCTAGCCTCAAGTGTGGTTATGTTCAAAGTTTGCATTATTACGGGGTAGTTGCTAATATTTTCGGATGGTAAGTGCAGCTTGAAACCTATGTAGCGCAGAAATTTATGTTGAACTTTTTCAATGGTTGCAATGTGAGCTTTATAAAATGGACTCCAAATTACTGAAGCATAATCTAATTTGCTTCTAATAAGTGAGAAGTATAAAGTTTTCAATGTGTTAATGTTTGCAAACTTCTGCGTATTTCTAATTAGAAATCCGAGTAATCTGGTCGCCTGTGTGGAAACTTCGTTAATATGGTTCGAGAAATTCAAACGAGTCGAACTCCAAGATCATTTGCAAATTCTACACAATCAAGCGGAACTGTGTTAATAGTATAACAATGAGAAAAATTATGCTTTGTGCGATTGAATTTTATATATTGACATTTCCTGACATTTACTTCTAATCCGTTCTGGACACAATAATCATAGAACCTGTCTACATTCGTTTGCAAGATGCGTATGTCAGACTGTGAAGCTATTGCTTTGAACATTTTAAGGTCATCTGCAAACAGCAAGTACTGGACGTTGGAAAATATGTGCTGTATATCGTTGATGAATATCAAGAACAACAAAGGACCTAAGTGCGAGCCTTCTGGTACTCCAGAAGAAGGGAAAATGGGATTTGAATAGTGGCTATTAATTTTTATAATTAAAGAACGATTACGAATATAATCACTTAACCAGGACAATAATGTACCACCTACTCCAATGTTTAGTAGTTTTCTAACTAAAAGTACCCAATTGATCTTGTCAAATGCTTTACTTAAGGAGAGATATCCACCTAGAATGGTCGGCAAAATCGATTTATTTTTTATTGCATTTTCGTGAAGATACAGGTCTCAAAAATATCTGGTGAAAACACCAAGTTAATATTTCTATAAATAAGCTAGTTACAGCCGATATAATCAAACGTGTTTTACGAAGTATGATACGATAGTTAATAACATTCATTAGGCTGCTTCAAGTATTGTTCAATTGGTGTTAAAACATGCTGTAAAAGAAGTACAACGGGAAATAAAAGCAAAATTCGAGTGCTGGGATAACCAAACTAACCGTTTTTGGAGATAGTACGGGGCGAAAACGTGGTTTTACCTCATTGTAGAGAGTTGAGGTTCTCATTGGACAGTTTACAGGAAAAGTTTTTGATATTCTTGTAAAATCTTCTTATTGTGCTAAATGTAACTATTGGAATAAACTCGAAAATACTGAGCAATGTGAGGAATGGAAATCGAATCACGATGGAAATTGCCAGGCCAATCATGATGGATCGGCAGGTAAAATGGAAGTAGACGCCATGAAAGAATTGTTTTCACAATCTGCCGAAAAGTATAGAGTTATGTACACTAATTACGCCGGGGATGGTGACTCTAAGACGAACACGGGATTAGTGAATGCGAAACCGTATGGTAACGAGATTGAAATTACAAAAAAAGAATGAGTGGGTCACGTTCAAAAGCGATTGTGAACCCTTCTTCGCGAATGAAAGAAAAAAGTCCTGGAATCAGCAGCAAAAACAAATTGAGGGCTAAGTTTATAGATATACTGAAGATTTACTATGGCTTAGCTATTTGCAGAAACTGTGCCTCCCAGGATGAAATGAAAAAAGCGATACGGGCAACATTTTACCATTACGGCTCAACAGACAGCAAGCCTCAACAACATTTCTGTCCCGAAGGCCCCGAATCGTGGTGCCAGTTGCAATGAGCAAAGGCTAAAGGAGAACTGGAAAATGTTCGTCACAATTATTGAGCATTGGCAAAAATGGCGTTAGATGTCATCAAACCAGTAAACGAAGACCTCAGCAATGAAAAATTGTTGGAACGCTGTGTTGGTCGATATACCCAAAACTGAACCAACTTATTTGGACAATAGCCCCAAAAACGATGAACAGCGGGGCCAAAATCGTTAGCATTGCAGTATATCTTGCAACATGTACATTCAACAATGGTTTCACCTCATCGCTGGAAGTCATGAATGTGTTAAGAATATCGTTCGGATCGGGAGCGCACTTGTACGCAGCGCAAGAAGACGAAACTTGCATAGCGAAAGCCGAACTGCAAGCGCAAGAACAGACGAAAGAAGGTTGAATACGGCGTCGGCAAGACAATTTAGAAGCCATGAATATTCCGTAAACAGTAAAAGACTTACACTATGGGCCTGGTATCGATGATTCCATGTTAGTTGACAAATTTAATGATTTATTCAGTCCTAAATTTTCAAACGCGTTTTTCTTAAAAACACGTTTTTCAAATCGGTACCCAAAATTTCTCGGAAACCAATTAACTGATTACCTTAATTCTTTTTGTGATTATTTTATATAACATTATCTAGTTCGTGTCATAGGATTTTTCTTTTTCGTTACTTAGTTTTTGTTTTATAGCCAAAATAATATCTAATTTTTGGTCAAAAAATCACTATTCATGTTCAAAAGTCCGCCATTTTGTCATTAATCGATATTTTCAAAATCGGCTATGACACGAACTAGATTATAGTATCTAATTTAATAATCTTTTTCCATTTTTTTCTTCAGATAATTTTTGAACAAATGCCAGTGGGTACCGTTAACGCTGTTTTTTTTACAGCGCTCCAAGGATCATACAATATCCTTGTATATTTTTTATATTTTTAAATAAAAAAAAATTAAGCATACTTTTGAATGTGTATACTTTTAGATAATTAAACTCCCAATCCGATATTTCAAATAGTTTTCCTTAAAAAAATGCACAAAAATGACCGTTTTATCCGGCTCCTAGGTGTATATATCCCCTTAAGTCAGTATATATTGAGTGAACTTGAAGAGATGACTCAAAGCTTGTAGTTATGTAATTATGGTAGAACAGAAGGTTAGTGACAGTAGATTTCCCCTTGGAAAACCCATGCTGATTTGGAATAATGAGTGGTCTTAATATTGGTGTCATGTGATCAGTGATTAGGCTTTCGAAGATTTTTGGGATTGTGGAAAGAATACATATTGGACGGTAGTTTTCAATATTACATTTATCTCCTGATTTATGGATTGGAATAACGTAAGAAGACTTCCAGGCACTTGGAAAGCAGCCTATTGATAACGATTTATTAAAAATGAGCATAAGGGGCAAATATAAACTGTTTGCACAGTTCTTAATGAAAATTGGTGGTATTCCGTCAGGCCCTGCGCTCTTGCTTGTATCAATGGAATTGAGTTTATTTAGGAGTGATTCTGGCTCTATGTGATATTGATATAAATTAACAGTTGAGTTTACTTTAGGAGGTTCGTATTGCGTTGGACAATTTACATAAACTCTCGAGAAGTTAGAGGCAAACATATCGGCAATGGCTGATTTAGTTGAGCTGCGTGCGTCGTTGAGATACATACTTGATGGAAGAGAGCAATTTTTCCTAAGTGAATTTATATAATTGAAAAAGTATTTTGGATTTTTAGGAATCTGATACTCAATCTGACGAAGAAAGTTTTGATAATCTATTTTTAATAATACTTTACTTTGTGATCTTAAATATGAAAAGTTGTTATAATCTTGAAGACTTAGCAATATTTTGTAGTTCAAATGCGCAATTTTTTTCTCAGAAATAATTTTTCGTAGATCAGCTGAAAACCAGCTGGGAAAGCTACAATGATCGTTTATGCGAATCACTGGAACAAATGTTTCTATATGTTGATTTATGATGTTGTAAAATTTACTAACCATATCGTCAAGTGAGCTACTATCGAGCTCAGCAAGCCAATTGGTTTGTGATAAATATGCACCGACAAGCTCGTAATTGGTTTTTTTGAAATTAAAAACGTAACGATATTCTGATTGCTGTCGACCCCCATCAAAGTGTGGAATTTCAACTTTAACATCGAGAGCAGGATGAAAATTATCTAAGGGAAGCAGCGGATTGTCACAATTCGTAACGAGCACACGTTCGTAAGAAGAGAAAATTAAGTCTAGACGTTTATTGATGAATTAAAAATTGAATTATGCTGATAAAAGTTCAGAAATGAGAAGTCTTCAACTACATATGAAGATTTGTCGCAGCTACTAGTCCAATATTTAAAGTCCCAGTTAACATTTGGTAAGTTGTAATCTCCAGTAATGATATAATTTCCTTTCGGATGTAGTTGGGAAATCCGTAAAACATCATCGGTGTGCTTCTTATAATTATCAGAATCTGAATCGGGTGGCAGATATACGGTGGAGACAATAACTTTCGTTGAGTTTAGGTGAATGATGACAAATAGTTGTTCAATATCCTGATTATAACAAGGAATAAGCTCTGATGTAAAATTTTTGTGTACAGCAATTAAAACGCCCCCTCCTTTTCCTTTGGTTGAAGTAAGGCTGTCGCGATCCCGTCTGTAGGTGACATAGTTCGAAAATCCTAGCTCTGCTGATGCTACATGAGGCTTTAGCCACGATTCCGTAAATATAACAACATCATATTCTATCAAATTGATTGAAGTACGTAAAGTGTCGAGTTTTGTCGTAAGGCCCCTGACATTTTAATAGTACATGGTTAATGATGGTTTTTTGGCGCTGTATTTACTATTTTTGGAGTTCCATTAATGTGCTTGATGGTGGCAGATGGATTAGATTTCCTTACATCCGCAAGCTCAGCACGCAGTTTGTTCCAATATTCCCGTTGCCGTAGCGTCCTATCCGGGACTATATTGATATTTTTGGATTGTAAAGCGTCGATAACTTTATGTTTCCCACGCAATATATTTAAAGCCATATCACAGCTTGCCGTGACTACTTTCATCGGTCTTATGACCCCCAACTTAGGTTTACCGAGTCGAGAAACTATAAGATCGGATTTGGCAAGTGAAATTGGGTCAAGTGTTTTATTTATCAAATCAATTGCATAGTCAGAATCATTTGGAGATTCTGGTATGCCATGTATTATCACATTAGCCGATCGGCGCCGTCTATCCTCCATTTCCGTCAATACATCTTCCATAGTAAGCTGCACTGGTTTATCAGTTTTAAGGAACTTAATTTCCTCCTTCAGTACATCGACTTCTTCTCTGAGTTTATTCACCAACTCAAAGAGATTCTCCCACTGTGTCTCTTTTTTAGTGCAATGTGTACATAAGAATATCATCTTGCTGTTCGGTGTCTTCAAAGATAAAATGGCTGTTCTTGTTAATTGAGTACACGTAGAGTGTTGTGGTCGAGTACATTTATTGCATATTAGGTGATCATCAGAGGCTCTCAGATCCTTCGTGCATGAAGAGCACATATTCATGTTTATCAATGACATTACTTTTGTCGCAATAGGTGAATGTGATTAGATAACGCCTACTGTATTTATTTTGATAAAGCTCGAAATAGTGTTTTAGTGAGGACAACAACCAGTAATGAGAATCTGGTAAGATGCGTCTTACTTGAGCCAACAACCCGACAACTATTAACTTTCGCTCGGTGGTTCTCTCTGATAACAAAGTGGAAGTTAAGGTTTCACACACACATGTGTATAAAGCAGTTGCCGGTAGCGGTTAAAAAAGCAAAACTTTATTTATCTTCGAAATTTTGCAAATTCAATACAGGCAAACCACTTGCATGTGAGCCAACAAGTCCTGGACAGACGAACTCCAATGAACCAGCAACCACCTCGATCGAAGAAAAACACTCGAAACTCCGTCAAACCCGCACGAACGCCACCAGATATGAGGCCGAAAAACAACACTGCTAGCACCTATGTAACTTGACACTTGACTCTCGTATGTGATTTCCTACATTTGCATCCTTTGAATAACCAGGAACAATGCTATGTCTCCAGATAGCATGTTGCTCCTAACATTACGGCTTTTTGCAACTGGCTGTATGGTAACCGCCGTTGGGGACTTTTTCGGGGTTTCAAAGTCAACGCATGCAGGGTAGTGAAGAAAGTGTCGGATTCCATTGCTCTTTTGTGACCATTATTTATTAATTTGCCAGCAAATCAGGATGAAATAAAACGATCAAAATCTAGATTTTTCGAGATAGCGAAATTTCTATTGACTGCACCCATGTTAAAATTCTATCGCCAGGTATTTAAACATATTAAAATTGAGTTCATGAAACCTAATTCATATAATTTTTGCGTTTAAGGAGGTAACAATGCGGAAGTTTTCCGAAATAGAAAAGGTTTTTTTTCATATAATGTGCAAACATTATGAGATGCCAACATGAAGATAATAGATACTGTTGCGCGTTGGCCAGGCTCCACATATGTTTCAAAAATATTCGACAACTCCAGAGTTTGTGCCCGGTTAGAAGCAAACGAATTTCCAAATACCTATGTTGTGGCAGACAGTAGCTATGCAAACCGCAAATATATGTTGACATGCCTGAGGAGAGTAAACCAGCCTGAAGAAAATTTGTATAATGAAGCTCTTATCCGGACAAGGAATTGCATCGGAAGAAGCTATGGTGTCTGGAAAATACGATTTCCTATATTATCAATCGGTCTCAGATATTCACCGACTAAAAACCAAAGTGTGATCGTTGCAACTGCAATTATACATAATATATGCATAATGGAAAATGACTGTATTCCTCTTCCGTTAAGCGAAGATTTTGAAAATGCGGTCAATTTTGTTCTGCAAGTACCGTCTGAAAATCAAACTGGTTTTAATGATGATAATTTGAATAGACTTTTATTGATAAATGATTATTTCGGAAACATTGTTAACATGTAACATAACAAAAATATTTTAAATAATACAACAGACTTATATTCAGACTTATAACAGACTATTCCAAATAAATTGCGTATAGTAAATATTTATAGTAAATACAAACCAAATCAAAACAAAGTTCCATTCAAAAAGTAAAAACTAAGGAAAATTCACGTAGAAACCCTTTCTTTGGTTTATTTAGTTCACAATAGTCGTAATCATGGCATCACAAATAAATAAACTACAGTTTAGTTAAACCGAGGATATATCAGCACTGTGAAACCGAGTCAAGTTTAAACTCCGGATTAATCTTTGGATTAAGTTTAACTAAACTCAAGTTTAAACTTTGACTGTGAAACCGGCCCTTAAAGGTTTTAGTTTCGATGTAAAGGCTGCATCCCAGACGATGATGCCATTTTGGATGGTCGATTGAATGAAAGAAAAGTATACTGATCTGAGTAAATCAAGATCAAGTATATCTCGCAGAATGTGGAACTTATAATAGGCTTTATGAATTCTTTGGCATAAGTTAAGAATGTGATTTTCCCATTTCAAATTACCCTCAATGATGACACTTAGGTACTTCATTTCGTGAATACATTTTATTTTGACTGTATTCAAAACTAGACTTAATTGTATGCCAGGGCTATAGCCAAAGGTAATATATTTTGTTTTTTCTAAGCTAAGTGCAATTTTGTTTTCACAGAGCCAGTCATTTATTAGTTTTATTCCACGGTTTGCTAAAATAGTCACCGAATGCCAGTCCTTGCCTTTGAACATTAATACAGTATCATTTGCATATGCTACAATGCGTCATTTTATATGATATTCTAGGTAACATAGATCGTTTATGTATATTAAGGCCCCAAAACTGTTCCTTAAGGCATGCCGTAGTCCAGACATAGAGAAGTACTTAAAGTCATATCATACCTATTTTGACACACTGAGATCTAGCTGATATATATCATCGTAACAGCTCTAGCACTCTTTGGCGAATGCCCGCTTCGTGTTATTTCTTTAATTGTAAAGTGTGGTCTACGGGGTCGAAAGCTTTTTTCGCATCAAGCACAATGGCCACTGCTTTTTCGTTACAATTGTGAGTAAAATTTATGTAGGATGTTACATCATAAAGTGCATCAGATGTACTAATATTTGTTTTGAAACCATATTGATTATTAGCTAGACTATTGCAGACAGTAAAATATTCTACTAGCCTAGTTTTTATACACTTCTCGAAGATTTTGGATATTACTGACAAGGTCGAAATAGGGCGATAGTTATTCGGGTCTAAAATGACATTACCCTTATGTATTGGTACGACAATAACTTTTTTAAGGGTTTGTGGAAAAATTCCAGTTGAGAGCGACAAATAAAGATGTAAGCAAGGCGCTCAGCTGTACGGTTTCTTATTTATTTGAACATAAAAGGTGTATAGTTATCGTGGCCGAGTGCCTTATCATAACGCATATTATTTATATGAAAGAGTATTTCGCCTATTGGTCTCATTTTCGCTAGTACCTGTGTATTGTTACTTAAAATTACTACATTATCCGAATTCATTTCAGCCGGAAAGATTGAACAAGAGATTTGTTCCCCAATAGTTGCAAAATGTCGGTTCATTTTTTCACAAATTTCCATCTGATCATTAATTATATTACCAGTCGGATTTCGTATACTTTGTATTATATTTAAAGGTTTATTTTTAGAAGTAATTTCATTAATTACTTTTAACAGTTTTTTAGGGTTATTTTTGGCGATTTTAAATCTGATTCTCATAATACGCTATATTTGTTTGTTTTATAATCTGTAACGAGATACTGATTGAACGGTTGCGCTAATGCTTTCCTTGCAAGTTTATTTCTGCGTCTTATGGAGGTGATAGTTCCCACTGTGGCCCATTCCTTAATTGGATTAAAAATTCGCCTGCACCTTGAATTTATATTAGCCCTGTTAATAGCAGTGTTCAACTTTTCAATGTAAATAGAAAAATTTTCAATTTTAATCATCCCGCAAAAACAATTCAAATTTGACTCTGCTTTCGGAGGCTGATTCCGCAAAACGATCGAGTTTTCCGTATCAATATTCTCTGCTTTGATAAGCTTTAGAGACGATATACGTTGTCTATACTGATTTATAGACAAGAAGGGACCCATGATCACAATCAATAACCAACCTTTATATTTTTAAAAGTTTCTAAAAAAGAAATCAGGCACAGTTAAGTCTGAAAATCCCATTCTCGTACTCAGCGTGTGCTATGCAGCTCAATCCTGTTGTTCCTGCTGTTTTTAACAATCGACATTTGAAAACAATCACCATATTTGCCACTTTTAATTGATTGATTCGGAAAAATGCTGGCAAATTTAATGTAGATATTCATCTGTGACAGTCTTTATATGGAATACTCTAGATTATAATTCTCAAATCATTCACAATCTTTAAATCTCTTACATATGTCACTTCATCCTTACATAATTCTAGTGAATCTCTGCCATCCGACGAACGAATCCCTGATTTGAATCATGTTCTCTCAGGGACCAAATTAAATTGGAAAACGAGAATTTTCAAGGCCTTTAGATAAATACACGCTTTAAAACATATGACAAACCACCCACATCAGCATCATCCTAGCTGTCATGTCATATGCTTTAAAACAATGTCATAAGATCTGAATAGAACAATGTTGATAATGACACTAAGAACATGTTCATCAGGTCCTTTGGACGCCACCGCTGCTTCTGCTGCCGCCGGTGATGGTAAGGTGTTCATCGGCATACTTGGCTGGTTTAACATAAATTTGCATATAAATTCAATAGAAAACTTTCGCAGTCTACAAGTCATATGCTGATAAATGTACGCTCTCATATGTATTTATGTATGTATGCAAGTCAGGTGAGCGGAAAAATTGGCCAAGTTTTACTTTTTGTGATAAGATAAAATAAATGATGATATATTATATAATTAACTTGTTCTTTATCGTTCGGTTGCGTTTGGTTGAGTTTGCCGTTGAAAATTCATATGCCTGACACAAGAAAGTATTCATGTTAATAGAGATTAGATGAAATATTAGTTATTCACATTGGTTATGAAGGTATTTCGAACCCTGAGCAACCAAGTGGGTGGAGCAGTGGTCTTTCACTTGAGTGGTCCTCGGTTCAAATCCAGCTGTGGGCAAAGTTCGATAGTTGGTTGAAGTTAACATTGAGTTTGTACCTGAAGCAAAGCGGGATCGAAATAGGTCCTTATTCTCCCAAATTCATTTACATTGACTGTGACTGAAATATCTATGAACTTTAGGTGCAATCCCTGCTATGGGTTAGTTGTATTGCCATAAGTTAGTGCTTTCGATAAATTTCAAATTTTTGAATTGTTTTTGCTATTGAGAGGAAATAGCCATCGGCTGGTAATAAGGTTGAAGTATGTATTAGTGCTCATTGTGAAGACTAATGTTCAGGCGAAGAGCTATGAATTGTTTAAGGTTTCCATTCTAAATATTAAAACAAAAGCAAATAAAAAAATTATTTAGAGTCTCAAAGTACTCACAGAGCTATAAATAATCATAAGCTATGCCTTAATTCCAGACACCTCTTCAATGTCCCAAAAAACGGGAAATTGTTCAACTCCTTTAGATTCTACCTTTCGGAATAAAGAATTACAGTAAACATTCCAACAATTGTAAAAGTCCAAACATTTTTCACTGACCATTCAAACAGAAGTACCAAAAACTATTGTTCATTTCCCGTACCCCGTTTTAAAATCTCGACTAGCACACTACTAGCCACGTCTTCATTCCTCTTTTCCATTCCCAATCTTTGTATTCGTCATCTCCGGTAAACTTCTCGTCGGTTTACCACAAATATCGTAGAACGGTAGGTACCTTAGCCGTCTGCTCGTACAGTCGGAAAAACTCCCTAATACTTTTGTGGCAAATACTTTTTCGGTGAAAACGATTGCATCGTGGTCTAGTTGTATCTGAAAAGGAATTTAAGCCTTATAACGCCCATTTGCACAGGAATACCTTTTACCGCTCACACAGATTGCCCACGGCTGCCAGCCGTCATAGCACGAGAAGTGAAGAGTTCAGTAAGGGGCATGGCGATGAGAGCGAAAATCAAGCGAGTAGTGAGCCCATAAAAGTGTTTAGTTGAAAAGCTTTGTGTAGTTTCTCACAAAACACAAAAGGCGGTGGCTTAAATGAAAAACCAGAGCTACGTATGAAAAGAAAACGACTAACAGCTCAGTCGTAGGACTCGGCAACAGCAACAACAACTTTCAACGACCGAAGGACATGAGGGACGCGCGAGACAAGAACTGAAAACGGTAACGGCTGAGGAATGGAAAAAGTATTTTCACAAGCACGGTGGCGAATTCTTAGACAACTATTCTTCAACAATGGAAAATTCAAATGTTAGAGGATATGTGTGTGCGGTGTATTGATGGAATCGTGGTTAGGAGTAAAAGATCTTGTACGTAGATTCGATTGTTGTGCATGACCTCAGTGGATTTTGAATGGGAATAGGATGTACAAAGGAAAATGAAGACTATTGGATTGCGAATGAACTTTTCGACTTACGAGAAACAGGTAAGGTATTTGGAGCATGTTAGTCTCGAGATAGGATTGATCAAAGGCTGCAGATAGTGGTTTGGTACATTAATCTAAATAGAAAACATAGTGGTGGGAGATTTGTATATAGTCGGACACAGTTCTGAGAATTATGATAGACAGAATAATTCTACAAACTAACTTATGTTAATTGCTTGCATTAAACTTTTATAGGAATACTGATACATGTTCAAGAATTCTTCGAGTCACTGCTTGGAAAATGCACAAAAAAATTAATTAATTCTCAATGTTGCGCTCATGCAATACAACTTTGCATTATACATGAAAACTACAGGTAAAATGCTTTCAAAGAGCCTAGGACTGTAAATCAAGCCTATACCGAAATGTTCATACTCGCCGTCTTATTGTAAACAAAAACTCTTACCTACTGATCCAGTAATAAAATGCAATAAACAAAAACAGCAATATAATTGAAACGTATACAACAAGATCTGGATATTGCCATAAGACAGTGGAACCGTCTAGAAGTTTTGCGTGCGAGTAGCATCTCCTATAAATACTACGGAGGGGTACCAGCGAATAAATTAGCTTAAAAACGAAAACCGTGTTTCACTTTTGTATTACAACTGGTTCTTTGATACTGTAGATTACCAATTTTACTAGCAAATATAGTTTCCCCGTGTCTATGTTGGATAGTTGGTAAATATAATTAAATGCAATAAAAATGTAGGTGCAAATGCGGTCTGAAACAAACGATATTCAGAGATATTTTGAATTACTGTGACTTGGCTGAGATCAATTCCCCTCTCTTATATCTCTGCCAGCCAGGAGCTTGCTGTTTGCCATCCACAGCTGCTTTTGTTCTCTCTACGTGATTTTACTTGCAAAGTAGTTTTTTATCACGGTGGAAATCATCATGCCTAATTTTAAAGAACAAACAATTTTATAAAAAATTGTTTAATAGGAAAAACGACCACCAAATTACTTGAAAAGCTTGCGGAGAGGAAGCTCTTAAGGTCCATTCATACTAGCAAACACGTAATGTGTTAGATTTCGGTCGTGTCAGACACGAAAGATCGACCGAAAGTTTAAATTCTTGACATTTTATTCATCAGAAATGAGCAGTGTTTCCGCTTTACTCCATTGTTGAAATTTTCGCTCGAAAGAATGACCAGATAATGGAGACTTGTCAAAATTTAGCTTCACGATTAACTCAGTACCAGCCTTTAATCGTGAAGCTAAATTTTTATTTTATTAATTAGTGGTCCGTCTGTCTTTATTGCTGAGTGGTCCGTCTCCCATAAAAAGATTTGGTCCTGCCGCATACTAGTACAACCACCAGTTGTATAGGTTGTGTAAATGGAAGCCTCGCCCGTAACCGGCAGAGGAGCGCCTTTCTCTAGAGGTCGCGAGACCCAAACCTGAAGCATTAATGAAACTAAATCTATGAACCCAACCAAAGACGACGAAAAGAAAATCGAAGAAAATCAAACCCGCCAGTACTACTGGAGGGAAGTCACTAGAAAAGGACCCCATTCAAAGGAGTTCAAACGTGATACGATCACAAACGACGAGAGGTCAAACGGCACAGGGTCAAGCGATCGACAGATTCTGGTCCTTAAAGCTGAATGGAGAAACTGTAAGTCCGATGGATGTAGCGGTTCCCCTCAGTCTGGTGGCCTCTACCCAGCAGTCTGGCGGCAGTTCTAAGCAATCGCTGGCCTGTCCGACTGAAGTGGCAGTTGAGTTGGCATTGACCAGAGCAGTGACCAAAAACGGAGGCAGCAAGCTGAAAAGATCGCAGGGCACGGTGAAAGAAGCCTTGACTATACCACTTAGCAGAGCTGTAACCGGGACTGGAGGTGGTGGTTCTGAAGATCTGCTGTTAACTGTTAAGGTGGCGTCAGCTAATCCTACTAAAAGGAGGAAGCCGAATGCTCAACGCATCAGGAGGAGAGGGGCAAAACGATCGGCCATGAGTACGGTGACGCTACGATACCCAAGTGACTTCTACTGCTATGGCGGAGAGCAGGTGCCAACGCTCAGAGGAGCAAACCAAGCCGAGAGGCAAGTTGTTGAATAGGCCACGACAGGAGACAATATCTTGGTTCTTTAGGGACGTAGCTGCTAGTCAGCCAAAGCTGGCCGTCATCGACAAACAGGTGCACCTAGAACGGATACTCGAGGTTGACGTGGCCAAAGTGATTTTGAATTATCACCGCGGAACTCCTCCATTCTGCCATGTTGACAAAAGAAGGGTCACCTTGCTTTGAAGGATGAAACAGTGTTCGCGACCACCGTCCTGAAAGTTTCCGGAGACCATCTAGGTTTTGGCGTGATGGAGGAGACATCCATGCCAAGCTACAGCTTAGGTAGCGGTGCCCCACTCAAACGCTTCAGAGGCTCTGTCTTTGTCAAAGAGACTGAACCCCGATCTGAAAGTTTCTGGCTGGAGATTCTACCTATCGATCAAACTCAGCAGCCAATCGACGGAGCCTAATTTAACTGGTGCAGCAAAATTGGTGCTTGTGCTAGGAATTGGTCGGGAGTCCGTGGATCATGCGCGTGCTAGCAGAAGGTTGATTCACTTTGGGCTGAAGAGGATCACTATGAAGGCTGGAGCGGGAAAGGTGCGTAGCCGAAGTGCAGGTGATCGAAGCAAATCTGCACCACAGTAGAGCGGCGACGGCTAGTCTGCTTCGGCACTTTAGCCGGGGGCGTATCGACATCACGCTAATACAGGACTGTATAAAAATGCATTTTTGGATTCGGCTCGAGTCTCAATGTGTTCCAGCGAACAGGTAGGAACAAGATAAGAGCTTGTATTGTCACCAAAAAAGAGGTCAATGCAATCTTGATTCCGGAGCTTTGTGATGGGAATACAAAGACAGTGTGTTGGGAGAGGAAGATCACTGGTAGCGGCACGCAGCAGCCTGCTATCGGTGGTGTTTCTACCATTCGACAACGATCTCATCACACCTGGAACAAGAAAAGTGGCAAAAGCGGCTTGGACAACTGATGATGTCATCGGATGTGACGCAAATGCGCACCACAAAATATGGAGAAGCACCAACATAAACGACAGAGGCAGATATTTGCTACAATTTCTTAAGTCAGCGAATCAATATAGGTAACAAACCTACATTTATTAATAGGAACAGTGCTGAGGTAATTGATATTACCCTGGCAACTCTAAGTATAATGGAAAATGTTAATTGCTTGCAGATGTCTAACCTGCGGTCGCTCTTGGACCACCAGTGGCTATGCTGAAATATCGGTAGTTCTGGTATCTTACTCAAAAAAACTCGAAACTCAAAAAACAGTACAATGGGAAAATAGGAAAACTTGACAGGTATCTTTAGATCAAATAACCCAAAAGAACAGACTGGAAGAAAAAGGGAGCTACTGCCGATGGTGGTGTCTGTATTTAAACGGGCAAGCCAAAAATGGATACAAAAGTTGGCTCGGTCATATTTTCAACAAAGTTGAACCTTCACCGGTGGTGTAGACTGTCCGACCAAGCTGTTGGACTAGTCTGAAGTATATGCTAAATGCATGACAGTTGAGTCTATTAGCGGAACATCAACCAGCCATTCACGCTCTTGCGTCTTACCGATGTTCTTCAAAAACTGCTAACGCTTGCACAGTAGTTTTCAATAAAAAAGCAAGGCATATTCATATCTGGAATATGGGCGTACCAGGGCAAAGTGGGGTCATAGGCAACGAAAAAGGAAAGGTTCAGGAGCCAGCAATAGCCCCTGCATCACTGTACCACGGTCAATTGCTGACACCACAGGCAAACTAGATGCTGCCATATGAGCCAAACTAAAGTCCAAATGAGAAAACAGGATGGATTGCAAGGTAGCCAGGACATTATGGCCATCACCTGATCTAAGCAAATGCAGGAAACTGCTCAAAAGGGCCAGGAAGTGCTTGAAAGCGACGTTCATTTTGCTCACAGGGCACTGCCTTACCGCATCTCATGCGAACTAAATGGGGCTGACATACATCAATTTATGCAAGATTTTCAAGATAGAAGAGGACACCATCGAGTATACTCTCTGTAATTGTCTAGCCCTAAATAATAAACGCCTCAAGATTTTTTGTGTTTACCACTTCCAAGAGTTAGCAGAGGTGGCTAGTACCATCACGTTGAGTCAGCTGTTTCAGTTCGGCAAAGTGATCGCTTAGCCACTCTAACAAGCCAGCGAAGGAGCTCCCAATGGTCCCAATCTGGCAGTCTTATGCTTGCCACGAAGTCGTCAACCCTCTTTACAATTTACTCCAACCTAAGCTCCTTGCCAAAAGTTACAAACATCACAGCTTAGCGTCGCTGTCATCCAGCTCGGTATCTTTAGCATGCATGGATTTAATCCATATAGCACTAATGCAAGAAGCAGCTAAACTGCCCAGTCGGCTACTCTAACTCATGTAAAATCATTAACAAAGCGTTTGAAAAGTCCTGCGGCTAACAATAGAAACCCATTTTTCGGGAGTATTCTCTTATATTCATCAGTACAGTCTCCGTCTAAAGTGATTCAATCATTTAAGCACCACTCTAACATTTGTCCAACCTTTCAAAATACGCTTTAGTTTCACCAATCACTTCTTCATCGATGCAATATCATCTTTTGCCAGTGAGGTGTTTTCCGATGTCCGCGAACATGCAGTAATTGCTCCCTAAATTTGGGCCATTTTTGGTAATTTGTTTATCTGTGAGCCAACTAGTGATGGGCTCAAAAACGCCAAACCGTTTGAAAAAAAAACGTTTGGCTGCAAAAAACGAATGAACGAATTTTTTTTTCTAAAACGAACAGCATTTCTCAAACGAGCCGTTTTTCTACAACGAATAGTATTTCTAAAACCAATTATTTCAACTATTCTACAACGAATAGTTTTTCTAAAGCCAATCGTTTTTCTAAAACGAATCGTTTTTCTTTTTCTAAAACATATCGTTTTTTTTTAAACGAAATGTTTTTTTTAAAACGAATCGTTTTTCGTTTTTCTCAAACGAATCGTTTTTTTTTAAACGAACTGTTTTTTAAAACGAATCGTTTTTCGTTTTTCTCAAACGAACCGTTTTTCTAAAACGAACTGTTTTTTTAACGATTTTTTTTTATAAAACGAATCGTTTTTCGTTTTTTTAAACGAACCGTTTTTGGTTTGCTAAAACGAACTGTTTGGCAGTGGAAAACTGTTTAGTTGCGGAAAACAGTATTTTCGTACTTGCGAGCATTTTCGTACTTGCAAGTATTTTATTCAAATATTCAAAAAGTTTTTAGGACAAAAGGAGCTGAAGTCGGACAAAATCGGCCAATTTTGGGTTAGAGTGGTTTGGGACATAACCTATTGCTGTGATGGGACATGACCTATTGCTGTGATGCAAAAATTGCGATTTTGTAGGGGAGTAAGGGGTTTTTCGCCACAGTTTGGCAAAAACTAACTTAACGGCGCTTTCGATGATTCAAAGTGGTCAGGGAGTACAATAGTGATATTTTAAGGGCGAAAAACTTTTTTTATAGGGGAAATTGGGCAAAAACTTCCATATTTTCCCAAAATGTTGTTTTGGTCAAGTATGAATTCGGGGACCTTTCTGAGTTGTTTCGGGCGAAATTGCCATGCAAGTCTGGGAAAAAGCGGCCTAGTATCGAAGTAACGGCAAAATGAAATCCGCCGGAAAAACTAAAAGTAGCACTAAAAGTACCAAGGAGGAAAAGGTTGAGATCCTTTTCACCATGTGGCGTCTCCGGGTGTACGGAGGCCCTTCTCGTGACTGCAGGTCGCCACGAGGGTGTCTTCATACCTACCGGGGTTGTAAAATTTACGAGACCACGGGAGGTAAGGTGCCCCTGGACTCATGCCCAGCCTTACGGAAGAGGTTGGCCCACTAGTGGGTGCATGTTTAATAAACGAAACATTTTTTTTTTATTTCTTAGTAAAAACTTCATGCTTCAGTGAGGCGAAGTGGTAATCCGACTGGTTTAGATTATCTTAGTAATTTTTTTTACTTTTGTCATTTGAACGAATTGATTTGATGAAAATGATTTTTGCATACAATAAAATGAAAAACAAATTAAATTGATTGAATTTGATCGTTTTCCTTTAGATGGCCCCTAAATTGGAGAAAGACTTGCCACATAAATGACCGACCATTGGAAAGCTACGGAAAAGCTGCACAGTCTAATGACTCGGTATTATTTGAAGGTCATCTTGCACCATCACCATTCTAGCTTGGGAACGTTGTGTCTGGAGGGTGGGGGAGGGCATATCAGTCCGTTAGTCCAAATCGAATGCATTGTATGTACATACTTCAAACAAGTATTTGGGACAGGTATTTTTTCGTGCTCGTACAAGTTATACCTAGTATGTGGAAATCCTAGAACGACCCAACTCTAATTGTCGTACAGCATAAAATTTGTTTGTTTTCGTTAATTCAAACTGTTTTTTTCAAACAGTTTTAAAAAACAGTTGTTTTTTTTTAAAAAAAACCGTTCGTTTTCATTTTTTGAAAATAACAGAAACCCCCATCACTAGAGCCAACACGGTAAGCACAAGTATAATTTAAACGCTCAGTTATCTCACGCATTTTGATTTTACGATCGCTCAAACCAAATTTGTTGAATTTTTATGTTTGGCAGTTTAATAGCATCATCATACAAAAAAAATGGTTAGTTCCAATGAAACAGAGTCCAAAAAATACTTTTCAGGTCATTGAAAAAAACAGATACAAAAAATAATCAAGAAATTCGAACGAAAATTAAACTCCAAAACATTTTAAGCATGCTAACAATCCGTACTCTGTTCATTCATTTTAAATCAGCCAGTGACCTATAAAAATACCACATTTCTATTATTAAGCTCAACATAAATTCAGCGTCAACAATATGAACAACAAGGACCATGAATAAATTTATTCTGCTTCGAAACAATATTAAGTTTGCGCAACTCGAACAGCAAACAAACTCGAGCCCATAATTCTGTGGCGGACCACTAGGGCAACAGTATTCCACCCACGGCCACCCGAATGAAAACAACACACCTCACTCAAAAATACATACCATTGTAAACTTGACTTTTCTTAAAGACGATGACTAACAAGGCGACGACAAGTAGAACCCATTGCTCTCATCTACGTTTACGTCTTAATGAATAGAACTCCATGCTCACGACTCGATCCATTTTCAAGCTTAATCCAATTTAGTGTCAAATCCTGTCCCTTTCGTCGACAGCTTACGAATTTACTGGCAACCCTGTGTGCTGGCCTGCCTGTTTGCTTCGCTCAGTCAGTCACTTGTCCGGGCGGGAGAAGAGGAAGAAGGAAAACGTCTAATGAGGAACTCATTTGCAGCATGTTTTAATGCCTTAATAACTTCTTGAAACGATGAAAGGATTAAATTAGAAACTGTTTAAATTCGAAAAAGAGACTTCTCTCTCATGGTCGACTGGAAGAAGGAGTCGTTGCGAGACCCGAGAGTATTTCTTTTTAATTGTTACGCTAATCTACTGTCGACGTTTGGCTGTTTCTTGGAACTGAGCTGGGAACGGGGATCCATAGGCTGATACGACTCGAAAACAAGAGGCAGGGATTCTTTCGGCGCAATGAATCTAATTAGTTGTGTTTCTCGTAAATATTGAATATTTTAAAGATCTCTGCTCAGCTTGCTTGGTTGGTTTTTATTAAGAAGACTGAAACAACATCGTCGAGGATTTTAAATTTTGTATCATATGTCTCACTAATTAAGCGCCATCTGAAGACATTAATATTGATCAAGGCAGACTGTATGGCTTGAAGCAATTAAGAGTAAATTGAAACGAAAGCAAAATGAATATTTTGAGCCTTGATACCAAGAAAGTTTCAAGCAAAATTGCTCTACTTTCAAATGTACAAAATAAACTGAATTTGCCGTCTTATTCACTTTGACGTTCTGTTGGTCTTCAATAGGACTGTCACGCTGAAGAATCTGAGCTCTTGAGCACAAAGACTTTCCATCGCTCCAGCGCTTTTAACCTTCGACGACATTTTCTCAAAGGGCTCAAAACTCAAAGTGAATCCATTTTTGAATTCAACAACATTTTTATTAGCCTTCAGTGGAGTCGCAGTCCAAGTCCTTGTACTTCTGCTTACTCGAGTGCATGTCCACAATGCCCGGCAGCACTTCAAAGTAAAACGACACAAAAAAGTAGTAGAGTACAGTTTGCATTTCTTCCCAATTCAAGAGCCAACGACAGGAGATATGTATATGTAAATGGAACCGAAATAGCATTTTGCCCGGGACAAAAGCTAATCTCTTTACAGTGTCAATTGTTCTAAAGTTTGCTTTACGTCTGCACGTCACAGTGAGCTGAGCATAAGCAGTCTTAGTTCTTCATTTACAACTTTATGAATTTCTTAAGGTGCTTTACGATGAAGTAATCCAGCAGCATTGCCATGCCGTACTATGCCTGCGCGTCCTGCTTGCATGTACTGGAGTCCCTTTCCCAAACAAACTACGATGTGTATATCGTTAAAATAATTCGGGTGCTCTGTATTGTACCGCACGACGCTATTCTAATTGGGCACAGTTAGTACGGATGTACATAGTTCGAGTTCTCGTACCCGATGCTAGCGCCGCATTAAGCAAGGATAGCAAAGTACGGGGCACGTCCTTCATCTTATCCTCGATACAAGTCGAGGAGCTTTATTCGAAGGAAATGGATCCCCCGAGTGCTCTTCTACTTGTCATGACTTATTTATGCCCCGAAGCTATTGTTGAATCTGCACTTTGTTGTACAGTACCTGACGGCGCTTGCCAGCTAGTTGCTTGCCTGGTTGCTTGCTCGAATGCCAATAGTGCTTGTCTTCGGTAATGAATTATAAATTTCGTTTCTAGTTTATGATACCTTCCGAGCTAAATGAGTTTGTAATTCATTTAAGATTATCATAACTATAATGGATTTACGATAAATTAGTGAAGAAGAGCTATACGTCCAGAGGGTTTTGGATTTTCGCACGAAGGTAGTCAGAGTGGAATGAAAATCAGATGACAAACGATTCTAGCTGTCCTAGATGTAGCATAAATTACTCAAGTTAATAGCAATTCTTACAAAGGGTTTAAATATCAGATTGAAAATTTCAATAAAACACCTTGCCATTTTTTCTCAAGCTAAAAACAGCTTGTCATGGCATATAATGTATATTAACGTATTTTTCACTGTGAGTTCATTTTAAAAATTCTTGTTGATGTCACTGTTTACTATCTTTTTTCAGTAGTAAATTTGAATTATTATAAGTAACTGGTAGAATAGTGTTATGGCCATATGCTCGTGGTATTTGAAACTCATTACTTTTTTGGTGTGGATGGGAAAAATATAGTCCAGCAGCAGACTAATAATAACTAAGACTTGGTACGGATTTTTTAGTCCCTTTTGGAACTATATCAATTATTCGAATGCGACCAAAATCATTAAGCCTCAGCATTTTTTTATATTTATTCGAAAAGATTAAAAATGTTTTACTTATTTTTCGGAAAATTCTACTCTACACACAAAGAAAACGATGCCTATACCAACACAATTACACAATACTGAAACAACTAAATAATTATCGCCCGTTTGCTTTATTAACACGTATCAAATATCTTCGAAAATATTATTAAAACTAGACTGGGCAAGTGATTCGATAATGCTGTTACAAAAGACATACATTGGTATATAAAGGGCTGGTCACAAACCTTTCAAATCATTCTTATTCTCATATCCAAGTTAGTGCGGATGGACCAGAATATTTATTGGAACCGATGTCGAAAAATATTTGCAAGATTTCCTGCAAACAATGTAGGATTATTTGAGGCTCCTACTTACTTAAAACATCAACCCGCTGACCACAAGAGCCCCAGCCAAAACCATTTTCGCATTACACCTATCAGGTGCCCCCACGACTACTTTTGGTCTGCCAATCCTCTTCTCTTTTCAGCTGCAATTACGTGTCTACATATACTGAAGCACATACCTTTTTGAATGAAACATCGCCTCCACAGTCGTGCACAGCGTTGAAAGGCCTATTGCGGGCAAGAGCACTTCTTGTTTTTTTTTTTCTGATCAGGAGGCACTTGGAAAAAGTTTGCAATACATTATCAATTTCCCTAACGCAGTATTTGCAGTATTTCGCCTGACTTTCCCTATTCTATGAAGGTATTTCCTAGAGTTTCCGTGACCTTATAGAAATTGGCTCTGGAATAAATTTATTTTATCGTGGTCTCGACTAAGCCAAGGTAAGCTTCTAAAGTAGAATTGATTCTGGAATACTTATGATTTACCGATAGATCGCTGAGCCCTACGTCCGCACGTTGGACTTCTTCACCACAGTTTTACTGTCTCTTCAGTCCATCAATAAGCCTGTTGCTTCCCAGCAAATTGTCTCTGGTGTGTCATCGAGACATCACACGCTTTTTTGATTTCCTCCATGGTGAAGTTCACCAGCGTATCGATCCCTGTTTAATGTGTCGCTAATCCTACCCGACCTGCGCTTCCCTCACCAAAAGCTGCCCTTCTAAAGCTGAAAATGATGTGGTTATGATCGCTTCCCAAGTATTCCTCCACCACCCTCAAATCCCTCATCAGCGCTGACAATATACCTGCCCCCGATCTGAGAAGCGTAAATTCTTAGCCCCTTTTTAGTACAACCACGTTCAAACTAGCCACCATTTCCAAAATTTTTTTTCCACGTGTTTTCTAGGCTGGAATTTCCTCTCCAAAGCTCTCGCGTTGAAGTCTGAATGCACTACCAAGACACCCGGCATATTTCATAGGGTACCTTGCCATGCTTCTATCTTCCTACGGAACTCCCCAAATTGATCTTTTCGCAATAAATAGAAGCTGACGAAATTGATACTTCGGTTTTTGGATACAAACATACACATCATACATCCAAACATACTCTGATTCACTCGAGCCCTTCGAACATCTGCAACCTATAACGCTGCACAGCCCAAAAAGTCTGTAGAACAAGTCTCTAAATTTCGCGTTCGATTAACTCACCAGCTGCGTAAAGAAATCTCCCGCCGTACGACACCCCTGAGTGTTCCCTTGGAAAACTCTCATCTACGAACCTCCTTCTTCTGCGCTTCAAAGGTTCTCTGAAAGCTTTTCGCTCTTAACTACAGAAAGTGATTAGCTTATCGTGAATGAATGAGTATTTTTTTGCGAGATGCACCCTTTGTTGACATTTCCCACAGTCACCGCTCCAATCTGGTTCTTCACTGTCTTTTTTGTCTGGTCGTAGCCTAGGCACTTCCTGCAACGCACTACTGCTATTCCCGATCCTTTAAAGAGGGAACCGTAATTCATATTTCGATTTCATTTTCCCGAATCGCTTTCACCACTTTTACCTCGAAGTCAACAATCTTAGTTTTGGCCTTGGAAACAAGTTTCTTGACCTTTCCAAGGTTCTGTACCCCAATTCAATAGATATGCTCACATTTTGCGAGTGTCACCAGCACTTCGCCGTCTTCTTATTTGGCATACCTTTGCTCTTCCTTAGCTTTCAGATGAGGCTTATTCTTTCGATAGCTTTTCGCTATTGCCACTCAGGGGCTCTGATCTGTGGCTCCTGTCTCGGTTCGCGGATTAGTGGTGCTTCCTCCATTCTGGCCAGGTGCAGAAGTCCTTGCCCATTTTTCACCCTACCCTTCGCAGCATGTCGAGCTTCAGTCGGCTCTTTACTTTCAAGATCTTTGAGCAAATATTTCTTTTAGCTAATTTCCAGTTCACAATTTTTCCAATTCCAAACCACATCTTCTCTTCTTGCATTCTTTCTTTTAGAGATTTAACTATTCTTTTGGGAAGTACGTGTCGTAACCCTTGGAGAAGTGCCTACTACCATGCAGTGACTTCGCATAGACAAATACGCGTTCCGTGCGTGGAGTGTCCTCCTCCACATTTTTAGTGTGGGTCTCGCTCGTCCCTACTAAAGAGTTCAAGTACCTTCGGCTAAGATCTCTTGCCATCAGGTTGCGGCTTTTGTACATTTGGTCATCCGGAGAAGGGATTTATGTAATTTATTGCTGACGCATCACCATACTTTTCGTTGTTGTTTGGTGTATTTGCTGGATGGACGCTCAACTTAATGATCCCGTGATTATATATGCAAGCAGGGAGGCCACGTGAATTTCATCAAATGCTCTTATGCCCGTTTACACTCGGGCGTCACTTCAATTGTACTAGGTCCACAATACCACAACTGCCAGCCCAAACGCATTAATTTAAGACTTTGACATACATCTTTGTCCACGTGAACATGCCAGAGCGTTCCGTTAGAGATATGTCATATCCATGTAGAGATGGGCAAAATAGCTCTTAGCTCACCACTCATGACTCTTTTTTACAGTGTTGCGCCGTACTCTCAGTATACTTTTCGCTGCACATTTCACTAAGTTTAGTCAAACCAGAGCTTTCGTTCGCAGACTATGCTTTGCTTTTTTCAGGCGCTGCACTGTAAAAGTGAGTGGTGAGTGGTGAGCTATGAGCGCTTTTGCCCATCTCTATATCCATGTGATCTATTTTCACATTCAAATATGTCAAATTCAGTGCTGCATCACATCAAAGAGGGGAAGGGAAAAGAGCGGCTAAGAAGAAGTGATGGATAAGAGAGAGGAGGTGGCTAAGAAAAGCGACGGGTAAGTATAAGAAAATGAAGAAAAATGAGAAGACCGTGGGTAGTTGCCGCTCCTGGATGCACGGTTTACGCATTGCCATAACAATTAAATAATGCTGGCTACATTTTCTGGGAGCGCAAACATGCAGAAGAGGGGTTGGATCCTAGGTTTTCTTGGTTTTGGTCCTCGACTGCTTATTCGCATGATCATTCAGACATCGAGTCGTAGTCAATGTCTACATTCAGATATGCCAGTGGTGTCATCTTTCATCACAGTGACCAAACAGCTAAACCGCCCTCCGCGCTTAACTTAATAGTTCCCCGAAGCCGTCTTACTATTGCGGGCTGGCGCTATTCGCCAATTGTGGACGCGTCCAGTAGCAGATCACAAAACTATCCGGTAAAAAACTGTTCTGCCCAGCCAAATAAAATCGTTGACACAAAAAACAACGTCATTACTTATTGGTCAGAGCAAAAACCTTTAATACAACGGAAAATAATGTAAGCAATCAATATCAAAACCTTCAGTCACATAACAACGATAGCTGAAAAAATATACCCAGATCAATATGTGTGTATGTTACTCTCAGAACAAATCTTTCCCTCTTCCAAATAAGCTAGCATCGTAGGTACCAGTTCCAATCATATTGAAGTAAATCGAATTTAGTTGTATAAAAAGGGCTGCAAAATTAATATAATTCTGCCAAAATATTTTTCTAAAAAAAGCTCATAAACTTAGGGATAGAACCAACGTAAAATGTCTTTCACAGTCCTCACTATCACTCCAAAAACAACTCTCGAAACGAGACACGCACGTTTTCCTACTCATCGGCGAAAGTAAATAAACATGTTTACAATTTTCTAGCCTTTTGTCGTAAATAAAAAAAATCCTCTTCAGCCCACTCAATGCCAGCATCTTTGAAACTTTTTCCCCATATAATATTCAAAAATATTTTCTGACTTATTCAGTGCTAAATTGGCTGAGTAAGTGAACTCAGTTCGGCGCATTATATCCCTGAAAATCACATCAAAGACTTGTCTTTTTCGTAATAATTGCAAATCTCTCTTTCATCGCAATGATATCATATGAGAGTCAGCTTTATTTAGGTCTGTATCGGGCCATAGCAAGTACATTCTGCTTGTTTGCCTTGTTTGCCATGAATGAAGCCATATCGTAACAAAATTGCCACAAATTTATTTCTTCGAATAGAACAAAATACGTTGCTAGCTATCGACGTCATCGTTGTCGTCGTCATCGTCATCCTAATTCGGCTTGTCGGTCGTTGTCGCGGCAGCAGCTGCTCTGTTGTCAAAAGAATGTTAAAATTCATTTTATCTTGCGACGCGCAAACTTCAAAGCAAACGACATTCTTTAATCCTTTCGATTTCTTCGGACTGATAAGTTGTCTGACTGAATTGAATCGACCGGGATGCAGTGGCGGCTCGTCAGGGTGGGCCCGGCCCGCCTGGCCCACCCTGACGAGCCGCCACTGGGCCCGCTAGACACAAAAACACTATTATAAGGTATACGTGGATACCAACAAGGAATATTTACTTTACTTTAACTCAGTAGCGGCTCGTCAGGGTGGGCCAGGCGGGCCGGGCCCACCCTGACGAGCCGCCACTGCCGGGATGGTTCAAAAAGAGATACTTGTTCTTATCATTTTATCAATGATAACATTGAAAAATGAAAAAGAAGAGCACGTGAAATAATATCTTTGAGCTTAGCATCCATTTTGTTTTTTTTTTTTTGATAATATTTGTTTTCTTGGACTTCAAATAGTTCTCCAAAGAGTTAAAAGCGGTAATCTGCTTCAAAATGAAATTGAACCTTTATTTTAAATTACGACTCATAAATTTATCGATTTAGCTTGTGATTTACCGTTGAGTGTGAAGGTTCTGTGGATAGAAAAGTTTAGAAGACACTAAACTTTAATTTCAGGTGATTTTTCAACTATCCGAAAATTAATTGAAAAGGATTATAATGAGCTGCTAGCGAGCCATTTTATTAATACTAAAGATTTTATTTATTCATTGTATAGATGCAATAATCCAATTAAAAATTGTAAAAGTGTAAAAAGTGGAAGTGTAAAAATAATAAAGGAAGTGTAAAAATAAGAAAGAAAATAATAATATAATGAAAATTCAGTAAGGCAAACAAAACAGACATATTTCACAAAGTAAATTAACGGAATAAAAACAGTAGAAAAAGAACCAAACTAGTGCTCATCGTGACTTCTAACCATCCTGAGGGGGACAAAAGGGACAAAAATAAACTACGCTGAGTTCTAATACGATGATCACAAACTAGTACGAGGAGGAAAATGTGAATATTGGAGGAAAGTAAATCAACATAAAGCTCATAAAGGACACTTTCATTCAAGATAAACCTACGAGTACGCAACAAAGAAAGGTTAAGAATTTGTAAGCATTCGTCATAAAAACAATAAAGAATAACAAAAGAAATTAGGTAAACTTACGCTGGACGGATTCGACTGCAACTGACAAATAAACAAAACCAGAAGACCAAACTTGAGAGCAGTATTCAAGTGTGCAACGTACAAGTGATGTGAAAAGACGGACACAAGTAGAGATATTGAATGTACAACAAGTACACCATAGAACAAATCCTGCCATTCTTGAAGCGTGTTATATTGTACATGGAGATCAGATTTTAGATGAGGATCGAAGAAGACGCCAAGGTCTTTTTTTTCTTTCTTTTTCTTTCTTCAATTAACACGTGACAGCAGACTACCAGAAAGTGGGTCGTCAAAGCAGATGGGAACAGGGTTATTATTAAAAGACATTGCAACACATTTGGGAATATTGAGGGAAACACAATTTACAGTGCACCAAATGCTTAAAGCATTCAAGCCCAATTTAAACCGGAGACAATGGCTGTCTCAGGTTTCAATTGCAGCTTTAAGAGCTCCAGTAAAGGAGGGAAAAGAATCTGGGGAAACTGTGAAGATCATTATTGAATAGAACGAACATGAGAGAACCAAGAATGGAGCCTTACGGAATACCAGACGAGGGATAAAAAGGTGAGGAAACGAAACTTTTGTAGTGCGATTAGCAATTATGAAAAAAGTCCAGGTGTTGAGGATATCAACGTTGCCGCATTACCGAAGTTTAGCCAGCAACATACCATGATGGACGCTGTCAAATGCTTTTTCAAAATCCATGTAAATGACGTTAGCTTATTGTCAATTCTTTCTTATTGTTAATTCACAAACTCAACCAAGATGTAAACTGCTACTTAGAAAGGAGATGGGCTATGGCATCATAGAGCTTAGTGAAGACAATTTGTTCAAGCAATTTCGAAAAACAGGGGAAAAGGGATATAGTACGGTAGTTGGAAACATTGTCAACATTCCCGGATTTTAGGATCGGAAAAATAGTAAAGACTTTCCAAACAGAGGAAAAAAATTCAGTAAACAAGCTTCAATTGAACAAATTAGAGAGATGAAAATATAAAGATGAGATATTTGGAAACACATTTGAAATATCATCTGGCCTACTTCTGGAATTAGGATCTAAAAGGGATAGTAACGTTTCAAATTCAGGAGAAAAGGTCATAAGAGCTTCAAAACAAGCTGGTAAAAGTGAGAAAATATTCCTGTAGGAACAACTGGGAGTGCCTGAAGCTATGAAATTAAATAACTCACATATTTCTTGGGGACATGCGGCAGAATCATCGTTTAAAGTGGAGCTATCCGGCAAGTATTTAGTAGTTCTAAGGAATCGAATGTATTACCAGGATAGTTTAGAATTACAAGAAAGGAAAGAATTCTCTATGTGTGCAAAGTATCTTGGCTTAGCTAATGCGATAACTTTTTTTACCTCTAATAGAAGGTATCTTGAAAAGACTGCATTGAGTTGCATAAATATTAGACACGTGCCTTATCTTTTTTGTGTAGAGCAATAGACACAGCAATAAAGTTTTAAAGCGAATGGAACGATTTGCGTCTGCGTGCTCTTGGAGTGTAAAGGGAAACTAGATTCAAAATAAAAGCATGAAAGGATGCAAGAACTTTGTCAACGTCTAGGTCATGAACCTAAATTAACCTAGCTCATGAAAGACGGAATTCCAATTGTTGAAGCACGGAAAGTTTAAGCACGGAAGAAGAGAATTCCTTTACTGGTTTGAATTAACAAGCTTTATATTTAAAGATAAAGGAGAATGATGAGGATCAGAATCAGAGAAGTTGAAGTACTGTTGAAGTAGAAAATTAGGTCCAAAATACGATTATTAATATTTGGAACAGAATTCCACTGAGTAATAGACGCTGGATTTCTAAACACAATTGTCAAAGATGACAAATTCAATTGAATAAGTGGACTATTGACAAATCCACAGATAACCACTGTGAAATGAGGGAAGTTAATTGAAATGTAACTAGCAGAACACTATCAAAACACTTATAAGTCGATAAATGGGTATTACAAAGAATATATTTATTTATTTATTTATTTATTTTCCAAATCCACAGAACAAAATCCAATTATAGATTAGACAAGAAGAAAAAAATAAAAATACATACAAGTATATAAATATGTAAGAAAAAGAAAATAACATGGAAACCAAGAAAATTAATAAAATTCAGAATGGAATAATAATACGAAAAAAAAAGCTAATCGAAACAAACAGCTAAAACAGCTAATTAGGACGTATTTCGATTATAAGAAAGAACGTTATTTTTTAAAGTACTTTTAAACACAGATAACGTTTGAGGCAGAGGACCAAGGTTATGGCTACTGTGCTGACGAGGCAAACGCAGAAGGAGGGAAAAGAAATAGGTGTCGGTACGGGCAAATGTAACATTAAAGTTAAATAATGTTCTATAAAGACGGCCCGGTTCCCTAACTGAAAGTTGAATGCTGGGGTCAACCAATATACTGCCTTTAAAGAGTTTAAAAAGGAGGCACTCGTCGAGGAACACTCTACGTGACTCAAGGGAAGGAATTTGAAGGATGGAGAGGCGCATACTGTAATCACAATACGGAATACTGTACTTATAGAACAACGAGCGGGTGAATCGGCGTTGCACGGATTCAACCGCATCGATCAAGTATCCGTAATGTGGACACCAAATTTGGCAACAGTATTCAAGAACGCTACGGACAAAGGAAAAAAACAGATAAAGAGAAGTGGAAAGATTAACAAAACGTTTAGAGAATCTGATAATGAAGCCGGAAAAACGAGAAGCCTTGGCAGTGACGTGAAGAATATGCAAGTTGAACTTCAATTTGGAATCAAAAATCACGCCAAGGTCCTTGATATTAGAAGCAGAATTGAGAGGAGAACCAAGGACACCGTAGGAGAAGAGCATAGGAGATATTTTGTGGGTGAAAGACATTTGATGACTCTTCGCAACATTCAAAGTGAGGGAATTAGCAGTGCACCAGTTAACCAAAGTATCCAAATCGCTCTGCAATATGGTACAGTCACTAGCGGATTCAATCACTCTGAAAATTTTAAGATCATCAGCGTACAAAAGGCAGGGTGAGTTAAAGAGGGAAGGAAGGTCGTTAATAAACAAAAGGAACAATAAAGGGCCAAGAATGGATCCTTGCGGAACTCCTGAGGTAGGAAAAAAAGGTGTTGAAGAACAAGAGTTAACAGTAACGACACAAGAGCGATCATAAACGTAGGAAGAGAACCAACACAAAAGGGCACCAGAGAGACCAAACCCAGTTAGTTTTGCCAGAAGAATATCATGGTTCACAGAATCGAAGGCCTTGGCAAAGTCGGTATAGAGGACATCAACTTGCTTTTGCTGATCGATTGCGGAAGCAACGGTGTTTGTCAAAGTCAATAAGTTTGTAACCATTGACTTACCTTTGATGAAACCATGCTGTTCCCTGGCCAGCAAGGGCTGGACGAAAGGGTACACTCTATCGTAAACGACTCTTTCGAGAAGCTTACTAAAGCATGGCAAAAGGGATATGGGACGGTAATTAGAGATAGAAGAGATATCACCAGCTTTAAGGATGGGAAATATGTTGGCGGATTTCCAAAGGGAAGGAAAGGTTCCTGTTGAAATGCTAAGGTTAAAAATTATTGACACAGGAACACACAAGGAAGATGAAAGGGATTTGGTGAAAAAATTTGGAATGCCGTCAGCACCGAAGCTAGTGCTGGCGTCAAGAGACAACATTAACGATTCAACTTCTAAAGGATTAGTAAAAAAAGTAGAAAGGGTACAATCAGGAAATGGAAAAAAGGTTGAAGGCGGAGAGCTACTATGATGGGAGGTGAAAGAAGAGAAAAATTGAGCAAAGAGCTCACAAGAATCTTGAGGTGAGGACGCAGACTTATCATGAAGATACATAGCAGAAGGAATGCCAGAGTAGGTTTTAAGGGATTTAATGTAGGACCAAAAAGGTTTAGGATTGTCAGAAGTAATAGAAGTTTCGACATACTCAAGGTAAGCACGCATAGCGTCGTTGGCTGCCCTTTTAGCAGCAGCTCGTAATCTTTTAAAATTCAATAGGTCATCAAGTGAGCCAGACCTTTTGTATTTACTACGCGCTGCATCTTTGGCTCTAAGAGCAATCGCGACATCAACTGTGAACCACGGAGGGTCGGAACTTCTTTTACAGCGAAAGGAAGGAGTGTAGCAGGAAAGGAATAAAATTTGTAGATAGCATCATCCACACTTAGCCCTCTGAAGAAATTATACCAGTTAGTACAATTTATTTCATTGGACAAAGCAGAATAGTTTGCTTTTTTAAAATTGAAACGAAGTCTAGAAGCAGGTTTGTCTTTAGACGAACGGTTTAGAGTTAATTCTATAAAAATAGGAGGGTGATGAGGATCAGGGCGCACATATGGAGATAAAGAAGGACTTAGGCAAAGTGAGGAAGGGTGAAAGTTAGGTTAGGTTAGGTTACAAAGAATATAAACAGTAATAACCAATTAGTAGCGGTCATGCGAGAGAGGACATCGCCACAGTTTAATTTTCGGCTTCGGATTGATCCCGGTCATTTCTAAACACATAGTACAGAAGTAGAATTACCTCACGGAAAATATCGGCAGAGAGCCAAGTGTCCGCTTTACAGATGAATTCATCAGAGGAAATGGAGCAAGAAAGCTTGAATTATTCCAGTTTGGTGCTAACTCCGCAAATATTCTGACAGCATAGTTTATAATTTATAAGGAACGTATTTTCAGTAATATCTATAATGCTTGGTTGACTGAAGCTGGGGTTCGATCTTCTCGAAAATTTCTAGGACGCCGACGATGTTCAAAGGTTTTGATTAGAAGGACAGAGAGGCAGAATTCTAGGCAACCAACATCACTCTAAACAGCTAAGAGAGTTAGTTTAAACGAGTTCACAAAATGATCGTCCAAAGTAGTCACAATACTTGTGTGTAACTTCTCAGTCTCCAATGCATATACTTAACAATGTCACCTATAGATATATCCGCAGATACTCAAGATAAAAACAACTGCGGAAGAAACGCAGACTATCAGCACTGAAGTCATTTTCCTGAACAGGATTAAATCGTTATAGAGTCGGATTGATGCTATTACTTGAACCAGGGAAAATCTGTGTCTGAAACTTACGTTTCTCATAAAGGTTATTAATTTGTGATCATGGTTACCTTCTTATCAATAAATCAGCATAGACAACGTTAATCGTCTCCAAAGCTTATCAAAGCAGAGAATAATTGATCGTTTTGCGGAATAAGCCTCCAAAAGGAAAACCAAATTGCAAGTGGTCACATCAGTTAAGAATGCACTGTGAGCTGAAGTCTGATGAGAATCAGTGCATTCTTTCGAAACCACTTAGTTAAAAAAAATTATTTCAATTTTAATCATCCCACAAAAACAATTCAACTTACGTTTTTCTTTATCAGTTAAAGGCATATCGGGCTGCAACGGTGTCACCAGATGTGGCTGTTGCAGCTGCTGTGGCTGATCAAGATGAGGCTGTTGAGACTGTAGCTGTTGCCATTCGTGAGAAAGTTACGAGAGAGAGATTTAGGTTGAAGATTTTGCTGCTGTAGCTGTGTTCAGTTACATGTCACACGTACATCAGGTCCGGAGTAAGAATTGGCTGGAGGCAAAACCTCAAAGCAGGTGGGAAGCGAAGAGTTACTTACTGAGAGATAGTTGGAGAACGTGAACTTTCCTTCCCAGCAGAAACTGTAAGTAACTCCTTAAGGTAGTTTTTAGGGGCCACCAATAGTTTTGTAAGGATACAAAAAGAGATATTTAGTTTGGTGATCGTGTCGGTAGCAGAAAAAATGTTGAGCGTAAGAGGCCATTGAAAGTCTTCTACAGGATTTGCAAAACCAGTGATAACTGCTTCTTCAACCAATGTTTTCAAGCCAGCACACCTTGAATGCCATGTCAGACCGCAAAATCTTAAAGTTTTTTTTCGATACAAATAGTGTACGCACCAAACGATATTATAAAAATTAATTTGAAAAAAAATATTGCATTTTTTTTAAGCAGCATATAATAGCAACAATTATATTGTGTGCTCAAAGGTAATAAAAAAATGTTTTGTTTTCTTCACTAGCGTCCATTAAAAAAAACCATTTAAAAGAGAACAGTTTTTCTTCTAATAATTTTTTGCGCCCAATATGGTTCAAGATCTTTGAACATTTCACAACATATCATTTTAAAATTTTCTTTCAGTGAACTCACGCTATATTTAAAACAAAATTAATTAGCCATATTTAGCTTCACTTGACTATTACTTCGGTGCTAAATACAACGATGTCTGAAAGCATCCATTTTAGGCATTGTCATTTTATTGAAAATTTAAAAAAAAAGGCTTACAGTGAAGCAACATTTCTAGCTACAACTAATTCGCCATCTGAAAAAATCAATCTGTCTCCATCAAATCGAGAGGTGGTTGAACGAACAAGTTATTGAAGGCTATAATATCGAAATTTCTATCTCTGTCTCTTTCCTCTGCAAAATACACAAAAAAAAACAGAATCGTGCCCCAAGGACACATCAAAGATTTATCTTAGCGACGTTTTCTCAAAGAACCGTAACCCCATATCGGCCAAACTCAAATATCTCGAATGCCGACGTCCGTCATCTAACTCCTCTACCAATAGATAAAAGAACAGAGCGGAGAAAAACGACAAAACTGAAGCTATCTGATACTTATCAAAGGAAAATTTCTTGACGTTTCCCGCAGAAAATCAAGATGAATTGGGTGGATTTGTAGCCACCGAACGATGTGCTAGGTAAGAGCAATGAATGTTGTAGCCTTTCATATTCGCGAAGAGATTGGAGGGCAATGTGATGTAGGCAGGACAGGAAACGGTATTTTTTTTTCTTTCTTTTCTTCAGTAATCAGTCAGTGCTGCAAATGAATCGTGGATAACGCGCAAAGACGCAATAGACACGTGGTTCCTTTTACCAACACCGATCGACTAGCTGGCTGACTAGCTTTGCACGGAAACTTCCTCCATCATCTCTCTTCTGTGAACGACGTGATTGATAGTAATCTTCAAGACAATCTTATAGCTAATGGCGGTTGACAAATTGCACACGATTTCGTACGCTGCGTGAGCAATTGACGACACAGACGAATGGTTAATGAGAAAACATGAACAGAATGTCGGGGATCATTTTCGTTGAGCAATCAATTTGTAATTGAAAGGTATTTTGACAAATTTACGCAATTTGATTCAGATGATAAGGCAGCTGACTTGCCTACATTTTGCCTATAAAAAGAATAAATTGTTTTATTTGCGTTTTCGTCTACCCTCCAGCTGTTTGTCAATTACATAGCAGCAACGAAAGATAATTAAACTTCTGAGAATGACCGAAAAACCCTAATGCTCCTTTGCGATTTTCTAAATACGAATATTCCATTCTACGAGCTCCAGCCACTTTGACCGCCTCTCCCTTATGGAGTACGGATTATTCATAAGTACCTACACAGCAAATGCCACCATGAGAAAACAAGTATCCCATTTGTCGCTGTTCTGATCAAGTGACTTTATTAAATTCTGATGAGTTCATTGTCGCTTAGACAGATGAAAGCTGATGGATATGGAGTGATAACGAAGGAAAATTTCTGAATAAACACGAAATTCCCACTTATATTTAAGGCATGGCTTTCCTTTGTAAATATGTATTTGCGAGCGGAATATGAGCTCCAACAGACTTTCTAGTTATTTCAATATCTCATTAAAGATAGTTGGCGGAAACTAAATCACACTGTATGCCTGAAAATTGTATCACTTTTTTGGTGTCCAGTAAAGCTGGTTGGAAAAGCTTTGTCAGAAGATTCACATTAATAATCCATTTGCTACAATGTAATATTCTCAAGCACAAACAAACTCCCACATAGGAACCCTTTTCCAAGAAGCACTATACCCAAGCCACTATCAGACACATTTTCTCAAATAAAAACCAGTGTAGGTGTATGACTCATGGAAATCAAGTATTTTTATAGGCTAAAATATATTTTGGTCTTTCGGGAAGGGTTGTGGGGCTTATGTTCAAATATGTGTACACGTGCAGTCGCCAGTCATATGAACATACATATATATTTTTCATATTCCAATAAAAGCAGCCACTTCTTATGCAACTCAACGGCGCTTGTGTACATCGAGTGAAGCAGACACTAGCGTCTGTGACCAATTTGATAGCCAAACTTATATACGACCTAGAGCAAACATTTTCTTCCAGGAAAAGTATTTTTAGACAAAAATTTCCACTTTTTTTACTGTCTTATTTGAGAAACGGATGAGTAGGGAAGTAGGAAAATACACACTGAGTGTGAATACAGTCATAGGTTTTCATTGAGTCAATTTGACTAGGACTTTGGCCTTGGGCATTTATTTCACCTCGATGGCTATTGCAGATAATAATAAAAATCTTAGCACATACATATGTATGCATGTATTTATGTAGGAGGAACTAGAAAGATTGATTTTATAAGAAAAGTTGACGACATTTACACTCAGAAAAATTTCATCACTTAAAATTTAATAGGATCAAATTTAAATCAAATGTTGAAACACTTTTAAATAAATAATGAATCTTATTTGAATTAAGTAAGCCACCACATTCAATGAAAATGATTCCACTCAGGCCCGTGCGCAAGGGGGGGTTTTGGGGGTTCGAACCATTAAGAAAATGTAAGTACTGAATTTTTCACAAGTTGAAATGACAAACCTGGTAACTCGAGTTCTATGAAGTTTCTATAAAATCCCTTATAAAATTTCCAGATGATAACAAAATTTCGGTTTTTTATAAATCAAGTTTTTGAAACTTATGGATCTCTATGAAACGTAGCTAATTTTAATAATGAATTTCATGAAATGTGAAAATTTTTCACAAAAACTTTATAAAGTAAAGAAAACCTTTATAAAGCATACCTGAATTTTCAAAACTCTCAAAGGGAACTGTGAACTTCTTTTCACTCATATTGCTGACTATTGACTGCTATCGACTTCAATAGTGTCTTCTTTAACTAAACTAAAATCAGGATCTTGGTGAGGCTGTTGAGTTAGCCGATGCTGCAAAAGAAGAACTGACAAAAAGAAGAGAAAACGCCACAGAAAACTTCAGAAAAATTTTCAAAACTGTAAGCCAAATCAGCGAAGAATACGACATTCAATTGCGAAAACCAAGGACAGCTTCAAGACAAACGCAATGTTCTAACGTGCAAACTGATTCAGTTGAAGATTATTTTCGAATTACGATTTATATACCATACCTTGATTCGTTTGTAACACATTTACAGGACCGGTTTCTGAATCATCGCAATATTTTATCGAATTTCGCTTGCCTTTTTCCGAACAAAATGAAAAAATTTGATGAAGAGTCATGTGAAAAATTATTCGAACCCTACTCTTCAATTTTGCACGATGATTCGCGTGACGCATGGGTGAATGAAGTCATACTCTGGAGACGACGCATTATTGAAAAGGACATCAAAAATTCTCTCGAAGCCCTTGAAATTTGCAATGCAGACGCGTTCCCGAACGTACACCAAATGCTTCGCATTATGGCCATTTTACCCGTGACGACAGCGAAAAATGAACGCTCCTTTTCAACATTGCGTCGTCTGAAAACGTACATTAGATCGACAATTTCTGAAGATCGGCTCAACGGCTTAGCCTCCCTCAATATACACCGTGAAATTGAGATAAATGTGCAAAAAATTCTGGAAGAATTTTTTTCGTTACCTCGAAGAATTAATCTGTTAAGTAATGAGAAATAAATATGAAGTTTTTACATGCAAACGTCTTTAAAAAATAAAATAACAGTTTGTGTGTTTTTACATACTATTGAAAAAAAAACTTTTATTTCAAAACACACCCCTTACACAAAAGTAATCTGAAACATATTAAAATAAAAGAAGAAAAGTAAAAACGGCAACTAAACAAAAGAAAACCACCCATAAAAGCAAGCCCTATTTAAATAGTGAATATTACAAGTTAGAAATCTTGACGCATGAAGGGAAGTAGCAATTGTAAAGCAAATGGATATACTGCTTGGATTTTCATCATTCCCACAAAACTTAACCAGGCATTTCAACGAGCTGATAACAACCCTAAGAAAATCGAACACACATAGACCTATGTATGCGTTGCTATAGTCGTGTAACGTCTCGTGAGTTTTTACTTTTTGTGTTTGAATACGAAATATGTAATCAAAATGTAAAATGCAACTACAAGAAAAAAAACACAGTAAAAGAAAAGCAAGCGCAATATTAGTTAATTTTCCCCGTTTTTATTCTGAATTGGTTCTCGTCCTCCGTTCTTACGACGTCCTAACACGTGTCGTCAATGTAATGAGATCATTGCTTGATTACTTTCACGCGGAATTTAATTGTAAAATTAATCGAGGAAATTCTTGATAGTACATAGACCCCAGACCACCGAGGTCAGGGCTCCGCCACCATCGGGGGCCCAGGGCTGTCTGCCTCACCCGGGTTCCTTTGAAAAGAGAGGCAGTGTTTTTCCCTTTTTCCTCTTTTTTAGATTTTCAATTTTCTGGCTCCGTGCGTCGTCACGAGCACTGGGTCTGCTTAGTCAGCCCATGTTGCAGAGCCACGGGTGATTTCATTAACGGAACAATGCCCCCTTTTGTCCCTTGGGTATTTCTATATACCCGTTTGTGGCTACGATATTATGACGGATGAATAATACGTAGCATCCCGTTTTCTTGAGAGCAAACCAACTCCATTGTTTTAAGAACCCACCCCAGCCGCAGCGAGCTATCAAAGTGGCACCCCAGCATCCGTCAGGGTTGGTTAAAGAGTGCTCCACTAATGCGGACGAGGGGCCTTCACGGCCATTTCTAGGGCACCCTGCTCCCGGGGCAATTCTTTTTACTAATGTTCGAAGAACATTAGTATTAAAATCGCTTCGCCGAAAATTCGTCATATATATATATATATATATATATATATATATATATATATATATATATATATATATATATATATAATCATACAAGAAACTTAACAAAATTATAATTCATTCGAAAATTGGAAAATCGGTTAACTAAAATACGACTAAAACCATCCGATTAGAAAGAAATGTAATATTTGAACATATCACTCCCCACACCAATTAACTGTATATATGTAAATAGGTGAAAATTCTAAAATAAAATAAAATGTTTAACACTATCAAATTTACAGTTTGTTTTTTTTTTCTTGCATCACTTTTTCGATTTGCTATTCACTAGTCAATTTTAATTTTAGATTAATTAAATTTAGTTTTTTTTCCTTCATTACTTTACCAAGTTTTTTCTATACAAAAAGAACAAATCTTAAAAATGTTCCGACTGGATTTATGAAGTTTTTGTATTTCGGTTCCGCCTTTTTTCGAATTCGAAAGGATTTGTTGAATATATGAACGCCTTGATTTCTTCAGCTTCGGCTTAGTAACTAAATGTTGTCATAAAATTTCCAAATGGGAATGATCCTGCAATGACAATTAACAACAAATATTTACGTTTCAAAAATTTAAAAAGTTTGGACGATGGTAACCCTAAAATTTAATTCACTCCTATAACTTACAGCGCAGCCATTCAATCGAAACGAAATTCAGAGGCTGGGTTTAACACAACGTGAAGCAGCTATGGTGCTAGCACATGATTGCCAGCACCGGACAATTTCGTAAATATCACACCAACAGATGCTTCCATTTTCTATTCATAAGCAAACCATTTACAATAAAATAAGCAACCGATATTTAAATGTTCCGAGTTTTGAAAATTTTATTGTTTGTTACTTGAATCTATAACCAACTTTATTAGCTTATTCATCTGCACCATCCCCCTTCTATGGTAAGCATAATTTATGACAAACGACTTCGATTATATAAAAGCACTAAAAGAATATATAAAAATAAAGCATCTAAGTTATATATCTATATGCTTTTAGAATCGAAAAGAAGAGAAGAAGAGAAAATTGTTGTTTATATAATGTTATTTTATTTGAATAAAGCTCTTTGCCCTATAGCCTCCAGTACAGTCATGGTATCATAACGAAATTCATATGGCAAATTTAAATTATTGTCGACAATATTCAGTAGAAATCTAGTTTGAAAAACAATGATAGGATTGCCAGCTATGATTGTTTTTGTATTTTTTGACATAGCTTTAGTAAGCGATTTTATCATAAAGTTTTCAAATCGTAGTGGTCTTGTAGTGGAAATACACACCAAATACTAAGATCTAGAAAGTTTGAAAGCTCTTGCGAATGGTAACCCTAAATTTCTTTTTATCCCTATAACTTCTAATGAAGTACTCGGATCAATACGAAATTCGCAGAGCAGGTTGACTTCAACTTGAGGCAGATATGACATATTTTTGGCTTCAGTGTTAGCAAAGGACTGCTAGCACGAGGTGTTTTTGTTATTTTCGTACCAATAAATACTTGCATTAAGTATTCACATCGCGAATATACAATATATAACAATATATATGACAATACATACAATATATAATATATAAGACAATAACAACAGTATAACAACAATATATAACAATACACTCAAAATCTGCACAAATCCTCTACTGTTCTTTGACCATTTGTATTTGTAGCGGTTCTGATGCGCTAGGGTTTTTTTTTGAATTTGCCTATTGGATGGCATTATCCATCCCACTTTTGTTGGACCTTAGCCATCTTGGTTCTTCGGACTTCGGTCTGGTTCTGAGTTGTGTTAAGGCCAAACACTCCCCAATACAAAAAATCGCTACAAGTCCGGTGTAATATTAACCAGAACTCAAAGCACTAACATAGCTCCGACTGATAGTACTGGATTTCAATATCCAGAAAAGTTACAAGGATAGTTTAAAGGGTATTTATATTTACAATAAAATATCCTTAACCTTTTGGCGACAGTAGGTGTTTTAGTGAATTTGTAGTTATTCGTATAATTCAGTAGTAAATAAGTATAGAACATAAAAATTGGTCCAGTTTTTCGCTCGGCTATTATAAGCGCCATCCGGGCACTAAGTGCCTAAAAGAAGGCAAAAATTTGTAAAATTATGAATTCCGATAGCTTTCCAGACAGTGACCAGACCATCATGAAGCCTAAAGCAGACATTGATGGATGTATGAAATATGCGAGGATGCTTTGCTGAAACAATCAAATTAGCACTTTTAGAATTTCTCACCGCACAAGAAAAGTAATCCCTCACCAATTTACCTTTTTTTTATTAAATTCGCAGGATGTATTTGTCTTGAGTAAAAGCAATTCTACTAGAAGTTTAATGAAAATGCTAAGTGTCCTGTGATAGTGGTATCCTGTTGAAAAATTGCTCAGCATAATAAAAGCTAAAAAATACCTAGAATTGGCCAAGCCATCAGAGTAATGGGGCTTGAATTTGCAGTAGTGCAATCCTTCAACTGCTTTGGGTCAATTTCGGCAGCCAAAAGCCATGTGGAGGAAGAAATACGTGGGTGGCAACAAAACTTACAACAGTTTTTCAAAAGCTCTTCAAATACCGAAATCTCACCCGAACGCGAAAGTTTTTACTCTACAAGATAATGGTCTTGTCAGATCTTACGTATGAATCTTAAACTTGGTCCTCAGCAAAAGGCACTCTGACTTATTAGCAGCAATCGAGGGGGAAGCCTTGCGGGTCATTGGTCCTTTATGTGACGAAGGGCAGTTCGGGTGACACTACCACCATGAGCTGTACGATATCTACCTGGTAGCAGATACAATTGAAAAGATAAAGATCGGTAGACTCCCGTGGACAGGGCAAGGGCACCTAGTCCGTATGAGCGTAGAGGATCCTGCTTTCAAAACTTTTTGTGGCAGATTTTACGGCAGGCGATAGCGTGTGGTGGAGGGATGGCGTTGACCAAGACCAGAATTAGATGGGAGTGACTTGCAATAGAACCGATGGAAAATTGGTTGTAGGAAACCAGTTTCAGAACCCGGTTGAAGCACCGATGGTGATGTTGAAAATAAAATGAAAATAAAAGTTGATTGCCCTTTAATTTCATTCATCCAAATTATTACGAAATTCACACAGTAGATAGGCCTTAGTGTAAGTCAATTTAGTTGAAAAATTTGGATGTGACTTTTCGTATTTTGTTTTTTTACAAATTTTCAAATGCTGAGTTATGGAATTCAATACCACATGGTTTAAATGTTTAAAATCTTGAGGACGCCATTGCTACTAATATTCAGCTACTATCACTCTGCATTTTTGCACCACTTCAATTTCATCTGATTTTCAATCTCGTACCTTTAAACATCTTGAAGTGTCACTTGATGTCATTCTCATATTTAAATTCTCCTCATGTATTTTCTTATTTTTTGTCTGGTTATTGCTCAGCATTTTATATACCTCTTACGCCTAGGTCACTATTTCCAAGAATGCACTATGTTTGCACACATAAGTTTTAAAATCACTCAATTTTTTCCTGTTTTTGTCTTCTAAAAGTTCTTATTTTTGATCATTTTTCATTTATTGACGCTGTATCTGTAGAGTCCTTGTAAGTGCACATGGTCTAGGATAGTTTTATTTTGAGCATAATAAATTTCAATATGTAATCGGTGAAGTAGTTCTCCGCTGAAGGATAATAAAGTGAAATCAAAGGAAGAGCAACTTAAGCCGCATTCAACGTAAATAAGCCGCTTTCGATACAAGTCTGCTGTAACAAATATCACTTTATTGCCACTTTTCGTATTATTTTCTTTTAAGGTCTTAGTTCTCGACATCCAATTTCCATTAAAAAAAATAGTATATTCACAGTCATTTCAGGTGAATTTTAACGCTTTTTTTGTAAGTATGTGCTTGAATTGCCTGAATAAGTGATTTTAATTGACTTGAAGTTTAAAAGTTTGAAAAAAAAAACTAAAATAATCTGACTGAAACTGAAAAAAGTTTGATTTTATTAGTTTCTCTAGCAGAATCGTTTCGTCAAAACATGTATTCTCTCATCCGTCATTCACAAAAAAAGCATCTTTCTCACTACATCCACAATGATTTTATGTTTTCATATGAAATTGTTTGTAAGTCAGATGTGGTCATCCTAAAATCACACTTCATATTTTTACTTTAACCACGACTCTGCCCAACCTCAACCAAAGACCCTTTCAAGCAAGGTAAACTGTAATCATGCTGCAACCGTTTTCTTCGGAGCTCAGCACCCAACAACATCCCTGAGCTTTACATGGGGATGAAACGTACATTTGAACGGTTCACGAGCGAAATATATTAAAAGTGACCCCCATATTGTTACTTCCTACTACATCCACCACATTCGTTTCGCTCGTTTCAGTCTCAGTCGTATACACGCTCGAAAACATCGCCCGTAGAAAATAAGCGTGATGAAAACGAGTGGTTATGGTTGCTGCCACCGATGCCGTCAAGTGTGTTGCGAGTTGGAAAACAAGAAGTCAAGAAAAAAAAGGGTCACATCCTGACAGTGATCAGATCCCAAACAAATGAAATGTGAAATGGTGAGTGGAGAGTATTGGCTTCTGTAAGGGTGGTATATTATTGTTTACTAGTCGATGACGATATTTTTATGGCACGTAGTTGATTTCCAGGACTGCAATAAGGGTTACAAGTGTTATTAGAGGTAAGTCAAAGTAAAAAGAGTTTGTACTGAAATCGTACCGCAAATCGTACTGCAAATATCCATAATATATTTGATTAATGAATGGAAACTAATTTCAAAGAACATCAAATATTAGTAAAACCAATTTCTTGTGTATATTAAAAAAGAAAAAGCACTAGAGTGCCATGCTACACTCAAATAGGTCTAAAAACTAAATTTGCATGATTCAAATTACAATGTGTTATCAAATCTTATATTTATTATTGCCATCCTTTTAGATTCATTATTTAGCGAGCCGCTACAAAGATTCATCCATATCAGAACATTCATACCCACATTGGACGCTATTCTTTTTTAACATTTTCACTTCGACCCAAGGTCTTCTAATAACCTAAACATGCATAAACTTTCAAAATCTCACGATTTTCAAATATTTTCAGTACATCCCTACTCCATCGCATCTTCAATATACCGAAAAATCTCAGCAAAACGAAAAGCGCCCACGGCAGGTTACTACTCTGCTATTCAAAATTTACCGAACCGACAAAAAATTGAAAAGGCCTTTAATAAAGATATCACATCTGGATCCGGTTCGTTGGAAAACCGTTCGACTAACGCAGTAACATTACCATCGAAGAGTGGCCAACTAGTAGTCGGAGGGTAGAAAAAAGGCTCACTAACGCTCATAAGGGACGACTTTTCAAGAGATTTGCATAATAAAAACGCCGGATTTTGACGTGATTTCTTGTAAAATATCACAATACAGGGATATCGTGTCTGTCCGTGAACCTTTTAATGGACCACTCTCTTCAGTCAGTCAGTCAGCCGACTAAGAAACTGAACAGGCGAGGTGTTTCCCAAACAGCAGAGTCAGCGGGTTGCGAAACGATTTTCTGTTCAAATTCAAAGAATTCTAGAAACTGATTGGATTACAAGTCGGCTTTTGTATTCTAACTGTTCTGACTTGTTCAATCCGGATGGGAAAAATCATGAATTATTACCACCGTGAAATGCATTGAAAATTGTTTTACGTTCAAATATTGATCGTATTTGAAGTATGATATGAGGCAATTGATGATGCCGTGGTTTATTGGAGACCGGAAAATTCAGAAAAATTGTTTAAATAAAAATTAGAAATATTATTAGGGAGAACTTTGATGCAAATGTTATTTTCTAAATATTTATATGAGATAGTTTCCCAAACTGTATCACACAAATCAAATGAAAATCAGAAGGCTTTTATCGCAGGTTTTAGAGCTTCAATTCCGCTCCATACTAACAATCGGACCCACCGCCCAAAACTCTTCTACTTCAAGCATTATCAAAGACCATATGGTGAATTCCTTTTCTCGAAACCTCTTAAAAATATTTAATGAAGACGTAGAATCATTCGAAACATGAACCCATGCATAACATTCGATACTCTACTTTATACCGGCATACAAGCAAGCCAGCATTTGATCGTAAAATTTAAAACGCTACCGGTTTACGACAAGGACGTACATTATTTCTATTCGAAAATATTTTTTCCTCTTATACAGCGGCATATTAAAAGGCCATCAATGCTATGTATTTGTGTTGTATGCTGCTAAAGTGTAGGGAGCGTCTATGAATACCATTGTCGACAGCAGATGAGCCATTTTAATTGTGTCAAGTGTGTTATGAATAGAACTGTAAAAATCTGGAGAGTTTTATGTTGCTGTTGGCGCCGCTTTGATAGGCAAGGAGCTACTGTATTAAGCTACGATAAATGATGATATCGAGTTGATGGCGATAGGCAACCGGGATACGAAAGGAAGAGAGTTTTATGGTTTTGAATATAATTTTATCATCGTCGTCATCGTTGCTGGCGGTGGCAACAGGCAGATGAAATAGGTCGCGTGTGAAATGTACTTGTTACTTGCGATGTTCATTCAGTTTAATGTTTTCAATGAAATGCATTTTCGGTAGTAAACAATCATTGAATTTCTTTGAATTATAAAATTTTTAAGATTATTTGGGTATGGAAGCAAACATATTGAAAGGATTATCTGACATAAGTTGATTTCCTCATAAAATTTTAAAATTGATTAGAAGAGCTTACAAGCGAGGGCGCTGACTGATATTTCAAAGGTTGCAATCTGATATCGCGTGATTGTGTATCCATGTGAATGTGGCGGAAATCTCCGCAGTACAACCGTAGATTATTTTGAAAGATCAAAATGCGGCAAAAAAGCATAGTAAAATGTTCGAAAAGAAACCTATGTTCGAAAAGAAAGTTTGTCTTACAAACAATTTATAAATGAAGTAAAACATTCCTATTATTCTGGAAAACTCCAGCTACGAGAAAATAGGATGTTAAGTCAGGCAACCGAATGTTGAATGATACACGCAGCTGAAGGAACTCTGCAGTGATATTAGCGATTGTAAGACCCTTGGGCCAGACGGAATCTCAAACGTAGCTCTTAGAGCTAAGGCCTTCCAACCATCCTTAGATGAAAGATCATTCCCAAGCCAATAGAAGTTGCATCAACTCGTACTTATATTTAAAGACAAAAAGTTCCCTGGCGGACCGTCTTCTTACTGGCCCATAGGTCTGCTAAACTCGTTCCGTTAAATCCTGTAGTGCGTTATATACAATCAACTACTAGCAATCGTGATAGCAAAAAGTGCTCTCTGCAAACAAAAATACAATTTTTAGACAGAGAGGACACACAGTAACCGAAGCAATCAAGGAGCCGCAGAAATTGCTGCTGTTGGCGCCACTACCAGTGAGAAATGGAAATGGTGAAAAGAGTACTGCGCTGTGGCTATACTTGCTGTGAAGATCACCTTAAACTCGGCCAATTGGGAGCATATTAAATACGTTTTCATCACTAGGCAGACCCCAAACTACATTCTGGTTATTTTTGTTAAGCTTCTTGCAAGATAGGAAACTTATGTCCGGAAGTAAGAATGGAATGGGCTCATTCTTATGGAATATAATCATCCACCAAGTTGAAGCTGCTACGGACGCTGCTACTAATCAAACGAAAATATGGCTAGACCCCGCGTACTTGGATCTACCTGAGCACAAAACAAAAACGTTGCTAGTCAGAAGAGGGTTAAGTTTATGAAGGTGCTAGTTGGCTATCAAGTCAATAAATCAAAGATACTACTTGGGGGGTAAGTCTCAGTTTTGTTATCCAAGTGCTATCAGTCTGTTGTGCAAGACAAACTTGGGGCTGTCTTGGATAACAGATTAATCTTTAAAGAGTACCTGGGCTTTGTTAAAGCAATAAAAACACAAGCATCACTTACCACAATATTGCCAGAATTTGCTCAACTCAGACCTTACCAAGTCATAAAAAGGGTGGATCGGTGGATGACCGATCACGGCCTCCAGCTGGCAGTCTCGAAAACAGAGACTGTTATGCTGACAACGTGGAGGATACTAACTCGAGGTCCAGACCAGGAAGTTGGTCAGGTATCTGGGAATGACCCTGAACACAAAGCTGACCTATTAGAGTCATATCCACAGGCCATTTGACAGAGCTCTAGTAGTCGTTACTTCGTGAGTAGGCTAATGGCCAACGTCGGTGGGCCCAGTGAGACGCGACGGAGGCTGTTGACGGTAACGACCGATTCCATCTTGCTATATGGAGCCGAAATTTGGGGAAATGCGCTCCAAACTAAGCGCAGTGCAGAGGAACCCTTTGAATTGCCTGTAGCTACCGCATGGTCTCAGAAGAGGCTGTGATGGTGGTATCGAGAGTAATCCCGATCGACCTACTAGCGCGAGAACGCAAAGAACTGGGCAGAACTGAGGCTCTGACGCACGTGCGTATGTTTACTCTGCAACTTTGGCAACAATGTTAGAGTGAAAGTGATGAAGGATTTGGTCCCAGTGCGCCTTGGCTTAACCGGAGTCAGAGAGAGGTAACATTTTACCTTTGTCGATTCTTTACAGGGCACGGTTACTTCAGAAAATACCTGAAAAGAATGAGTCAGGTGCTCAGATGCTCAGCACACATTCTTCATGTGCAGTTGCTTCGTAGGTTTGAGTCACACCATTAAGTCCACGATCGGCCTGGTAACGCCAGAGACGATCGTGAATGCAATGCTGCGAAACGAAGAGTCTGCAGTCTCAACACATGTTGAAAAAGTGCTGCGCATAAAGCGGGAGGAGGGTTGCCTTATCGACCCATGAACTGTGGTTGTTTCTGAAGTCCGTGGTTACTGATAGGTGGGTCAGCACGACCAATTTGAAGCAGTGCTTAGGTGGGTCCTGATTCGGAACTTCGTGAACTTGTAAATGGTCCTTTTTTTAGTGAGTCAGCCTCACATACCCCGAGTTGATAGGCACCCGAGGATTCGGTAAGCAGATTTTTTTCCAGCCTACACTAGGGGAAAAAATATTACCAAAGCTTGACGGAGTCAAGACGATCAGGTGGAACATTGTGGCTGGAGCTCGGCGATCCTTTACGATTCCACAGTGTGAGTTGATGCTATTGCCGGAAACTCATCTGACAACGGCTGACATAAGTACGATGACTGAGCGTTCTGAGTACAATAAGCGGTTTTCCCGCGGTATCTGCAGAAGCTAATTTCTGTTTTAAATGGTATTATGCCCATCGACAAGATCGAGGTTGAAACACGACGAGTCTGTGACTGGCACGTCGTGATTTGGAGGCACAGCAACGCAATTAAATAAGAAGAGTGAATAGTTGCTTTCTTCAAGTGGCAGCAGCATTGGAATTCAAGTGTGAAAGAAAAGTAGACCTTCATTTGATATAAATTATTCCTCGGGATCAAAGGAAGCATGGTGCTCCAAACTAATACAGTCATACAGCACAAGAGGGTACAAAGCACGTGATTTTTGAGTGTCCTCGCTTTAGAGGTCCTCGTTTTACCTCCGAAACAGAAAGCTTCGTGTGATATATGCTGCAATCAGTTGAGAAATGAGACAAAATAGTGGCATTCATCACATAATGATCCAGCTCAGGAATGGATCTGAGCTCTGATAGAAGAAAGCATCGACTACTGACCACCTAGCGAACTAATACCGAAAAGCAGTTTCGCCATTGAAAGTTTGAAGAGGATCGTATTTATTTGAGTACACAGGTGCCTCGACAAATCGTGAATACCTCTAGCTTGTGCTAAGATACTCTCGAAAGTCTCACACTCCACAATAGCCACCACCGTAAAAAAAACATTCAGAATCCGCCTCAGTTACTGCAATCGGAAAACCACTGGTTTTCTTAATAAACTGCACTATGCTCTTGTAAGATTTGAAAGGAAGAGGGTTTGTTCTTTGTGACTATTTGTTGAAACCAATTCACAATCATTGAGCGTATCGTATGAAGCAGGTGCCCACAGGAATGACCACAACACAGAAAAGAGCACTCCGCTTTAAATTTTATAGTTGCCTGGTGTGACGCGCGTTCATAGAAAGCTAGTACAGTCCTGCAATCGCACAGGATGATTTTTGAACCTAGGACTTCTTAGCGTAGTCACGAGAATTTTCGTCAGATGGCTAGTTTGTCCAATTGACTTCTGGCAGTAAGATGCCAAGACATGATACCTCCGGCTGCTTTGGCGATACAGCTCCAAATCAATTGCACTGTGAAATGTATCGGTATCTCGCAAAAGAATGAGCAGTATTTATCAACAATTGCAATGTAATTGCTGACTTGACTATCTGTGAAAATACCAATTTTTGTTTCTGTTTCAGTCTATTGCCTGGAAAAAAAACAACCGCCACTTGAAAGGCACTTCAATGGTCCGGACGAACAAGAATATAGTCGCTGTAACCTCAAAGATTTGCATGCCTCTTATTCTAGCTGCTGACTCCGATTCTCACCATGAAGTGTGAGACAGCTACAATACAAATGGCTATATTGAAGAACTTTTTGATTGCATCTCTAATTTATAGCCATTCCGTTTCTAATGTTGGCAATGAAACGACCTTCTTCAATTCTAGTCGAAGGGACGCTCTCGACGATACTGATACGCGCACCTCTATGGTGAGTGAAGAATCATCCAGGAACGTTCGTTTTCTGATCTCAAGACATATCCTTTAATCTTTTGGCTGTAGCTCAGTGGAGTAGGAAAACTGTATTAATAGGAAAAGAAAGGACTGAATGAAGTTCCATTTTCTGGTCCGATGCTCACTGGAACTTTCTCCAGAGAGCATCGATTTTCACTAAAATCAGAAACTGGTGGCTAGCACTTGTGCCACCGGTTTCAAGTCTACAATTTTTTTTACAAAAAGTACTCAGTTAAGCCATAGTGTTAAATATTTAGGACTTATCGTTAAATTAAAGCTATTATGGCACGCTGATATAACAGAAAAAAGTGCGGGATGGTTTTGGTATATTTCACTTCTGCAAATGAGCTGTATGAGTGATATGCGGTATACACTGCCCTACTAAGCGCAAAAACGGTGTCTAAAAAAAATCGAAAAATTGATCTTTATAACATTAGAAAGTTTAAAACAATACGCATCTAATGAACTAATCCTTTTAATGGTATCTTATTTAAAACATATGGAAAACATCTTAAGAAAGTTTTTAGATCTAAGTACCCGATGTATCCAAGAGTGGAAGACCACTCATTGAGAAAAGTGGAGTAAGAAGAATCCTCCACCAGCTCCTAACAAGCCCAGTTCTTCGTCGCTTATCACAATTTTATCTTAAATCAACAAGGGAATTAGAGGTTTATCAATATTACTACTTTTACAAAACTTCAATTATCTCGAAACTCGCTTTCATTGGAAGATACCGCTTTTGCACTTAGTAGGGCAGTACAGCTTTTACCACTTTCAGGATCTAGGCCTCACAAAAAATACATCCACTGATCGTCCTTGGATTTCCTGGTCCGATCTCGAAAGACATTCGTTGGGCGATTCCTTAGCTGCTTTGATCTGTGACAGCTAGTGTTTGTAAAAGTTTATGAGGCATTTCGTTTGTCCTTCACCGGAAATTTAGTCGCGGAATTTCCTTTGGCCGTAGAGATTGTTCTGATAAGAAGGACAAGAGTTTCTGCTAAACTTCTTGCAGTTTGAACAAGGTAGCCTGAAAGGCTTGCCAGTCGGTTTCGTTTTTTTTTTATTATTGAGGCGTCAATTAAGACGTTCTCAATTTAGAGAAGCAGTGGCTTGTGATTTGAAAGATTCTTATCAATATATTTCGACAAATATGTAAGCAAAATGCACTATCGGCTATGAAACTGAAGAGGTTCTTCCCTACTTGGTTAATTCTATCTCATTCCCATGCGCAATTATGCCCACTTAAAACTTCTGCTAAAAAATAGGTCTTGCGGTCGAAAACGATGAGATCTTGTGCGTTATAGGCTACAAACAGATATAACTGTGAGTTTGAAAAAACTTGGTTTTATTTCAATGGCCGGCGCTATCAATTCTCTGAGGCTGTAAATCTGTACATTATGACGAGCTCAGACTGCTTCATGTGAAATTAGTGGTGCTGAAGTCCAACGCATTTGACGCACTGAAATCTTGTGTAGTAATTGATTGTGGCATCGCCATACTGCTGATAATTATGGCATTGAGATGACCATCTCAAATTTTCTGTGGTCCGATTTAGCACAGTCAGTGGTAAATAACCTGAGTATTGATAATATTTCATTTTCACTTTGTTGCATCGGACTATACTCTGTCGAGCAGCCGTCAATGCAGCATGTTTTTGTTTTAAGGTCTCCTCAACAAATGGCTCAGCGTGCCTTCTTTTTGCCGACTAGCTTAGTCTGGCGTGGGTGTTTAGGGCAGAGGAGTTCCTTCGTGTTACGGCACGCAAGAACTACAACAACATTTACATCCAATACAATAAGGAGAGGAAAGGATGACTATATGTAAGAATCAATATTTTAAATGCGTTATTTACTGAGTCATTATTTACATCTATATATTTCCGACTTCATTACACTAAAACTATATTCAATTATTCAAATTATAATGTAATTTGTAGTATGCATTTAATACATAAAAATCAGAATATTATAAATTTTACACAAATTTATAATATTCTGATTTTTATGTATTAAATGCATACTACTCTGGTGTGGGTAAATTTTTATACCCAAACCCGGCTGGGATTGATTAACACCAATCTTAACATGTGTTGATGTGATTCCGCACAAGTGAGAGAAAAGAGAAGGGGAAAAATAATAATATAAAGTATAAGTTCCAAAATTTAACATCGAGAAAAAAAATGATCATAAAACAAACGGAATGAAATGAAAAATACAGCAAACCCACACCGTTCACGTTTGATGTAATAGATTAAAAACTGACCACAAAAAAAATCGTGGTTCTCTGTTAATTCTTTATAATTTTTAAATGAATAATTTGGTAAATTCAATTCAAATTAAAAATACATTGCCAATAATTTGTTTTGTTTTTCTTCAGTTATCGACAATTATAAATTTTATACTAATTTGCACTAAGCTGTTATTTGCTGTACAAGTCCTGGTTCTTCTTCTCCAATCTCGGGAATATTTTTATGGCACTCAACGTTCAGCGTATCTGAGACTCCACCAAAGTTTAGTTTTTTCTCTTCTTTCCGTTATTTCCTTGCTTCTTTCTCCACTTAAATAGCCTGCTGGTCCGCTTTTGATATTTATATTTGCTCGTTTTATGCTTCACTGTCCCACTTTCAAATTCACTCAATTTATGAGTTCAATTTTAAATTCCAAATTCTTCAATTTGTTTCGCTTTTCAGATTTATGAAACTGGTGACCACTTTTAGATTTTAACTTCTTCAACTGTCCCACTTTCAAATTTACTCAACTTATGAGTTCACAGATAAATTTTAAATTCTTCAACTGTCCCACTTTCAAATTTTTATCAAAACTTGTGATTACTTTTATTTTCTTTAAGTTCTTCAGCAAATCAGCTTTTCACCTTTTTTTACCAAAAAACCTCTTTCACTTCTTCAGCCTCTCTACTTGCTGGCGAACAAAAGAATGCCCTATCTCGAGATACTGAAAAATTTTTCAAAAAGGTACCGAAATTTTCAAAGCACCGAAATTTTTCGGCACTGTTCCTTATTCGATATTTTCCATACCTTTAGGGCATTACCATTTCCAGTAGTGCAGTCGCGGACTACAATCATCAGCTGATAAAACAATTTATCAGCCATATTGTGGAACGTCTTGACTGTCAGTGGTTTGATAAATATCACCAGCCGCGACGTTGCGAATTCCTCAGGTTTGACACATTTTTATTTTTATTTGAACATATGAATTTTTATTTTGATTTTTTTTTCAGCATTGCAACAGCTTGGGGGAGTACTTTAACTAATGAAGCAGAGCACTTTTAAATTTTGTGTCTCAGCTATCAGATTTAGTTTGGCCTCAAACATACGAATTAGTTTGTTATTTCTTGATTTTGGAAAAAAAATACACCAACGGATCGGATTAATATAATTTGATTCATTGATTGAACTTTAACTTCAAGCAAATTTCACAGCGGTGCAAAAGTTCCATTTCAAGCAAAATCAACTGCATTTTATTTCATTTAAAGACCAATCTACTCTCTTCTTCAGTGTCTATTAGTCTTAATTTAGATCGAAATAAGTCTTTAATTTAGATAAATAAGATCAATAAACATTGTTGCCATACCAATATATCTACCGCAGATCCTTGACATATCGATATCTGTCAAAAATTAACCTTTAAACAAAAATATTTGGTTGTGTAAGCTGTAAAAAAATAAATCAGAATAAATTAATTCGAATTGATCCACTTGAAAATAATATCAGCTCTAACCGAATTCCTGGAACCGTATGAAACGGTAAAATTTACGTAAAAATTAATATATACGGTTTCTCTTATATCAAATATGCCTCAATATTTTATGAAGTGGTGTGCATCGATCCCGACACTGTTTATTGGAATATTGCCAAATTATATTTATATGATCATCTAGAGCAGAAACACTTCGAACGAAATCTCAGTCGCTTTCAAAGGAAATAACTGAAGCCAATAACTGAAGCCATCTAATTTCAATGCAGTGAATTGCTCATAATTAAATATTGCGTCTCTGAACTGCTTTCGGAAGGATGTGATGTGAGGTACTGCACTTTCCAACCGACCGTACAAGTGAGAGTAGTGCAGTCATGCATCAAAGGTAATGCCAATTAAGTTAGTGCTGCATTCCAGTTGTTAAATAACAGTATTTGCACTAGTCCTCCCAGAAATGTCGGAATCATTCTCATACGTGTACATAAATTGACTTGGCACTAAATTCGATCCTGATACAGGTATTTTGTATAGCGAGTGACCGGAAATGTACAAGGATGCACTTAATTCGGTTTATCGACAAGTCATCGATTATATCGGCTTACAATGAAATTCTTCTTTAAATGAAAAATTTAAGAATTTATAGATGTTCATGTGCTGCTACTGAATTCGCATTCATTTTGTAGCCACGATGTATATGTTTGAAAGAAATTTTATTCAAAATGGTAATCATGTTGTATGTACATAGTCATCAAAAAACAATTATTTGAAAAACTTCATTTATGTATGCAAAACTTCTCTTAACTATTAGAAAGAGACAGAAAAATATTTTAATATGTTATTTTTCTGTCAGATTTGTTGTGATTTCACATGTAAAGACAAACATCAAATCAATTTAATTGACAATGGCAAACAGTCGATGGGACTGACATAATTTGGCGAATTGGGGGTGTACTGAGAAGTACGATTACTTTTTCAAAGTCTTAAGTATTGAGTATGATAAGTGGGTTGTCTTGAGAATGAAGAGTGTAATTTTGATAATTGTAGCACATTAATTTATAGAAGAATTATTAATGGCACTCATGACAACAAAAACCCTTTTACTACGCCAAGTGAGGCAACCCTCACTGCAACCAAAATAATGTAATTTTAAAATTCCCTCCAATACATTCCTTCGAATTTTTTCAAAGCTTCAGAAACACACACCTTAATGTTGTTGTGGACCCTCATCATCATCATCGTGGCATTACAGCCCCAATCGAGCCTTAGCATCCTTAATGCTCCGCCTCGATTCGTCTCGGTTCACTGATTACTTCCTCCAGTTCGGTGCTCCTAAAAGCGACCTGCTGTCAGCATCTATTGAATCCTCTCAGCGCTTACGTGGCTTACCGACTTGGCTGTCTCCACTCAGTGATGGGCATTTACTACATTTGTAGTAGATCTGCTACTTTTTTCTGCCTTTTTCTGAATATACTACTCTACTACGTAGCAAATGATATCTACTACTTTTCCCAAGGAACTACATTTTAGTGAAGATGTCACTGATGAAACTTCGGTGAACTATTAAGCATTAAGTGAAGCACATCTGCGATAAGAAAACACCGAGCGTGTCGCAACCACTGTAAAAATGTTAGCAGTGTTTTCGCTGTTCGTCTGGTTAAGTTCTTAGAATTCAGAAAAAGTAGTTGTTCTCGGTTTTTTTATACACTATTATAATATGTCTAATTTCTGCTACTTAATTTCTGAATCTGCTACTTTTTTTAACAATATCTGCTACACATTTATTCATCCCAATGCCCATCACTGTTCCACTCGCTTGCCCTTTGAGAAACCGCTTGAGGATTCTATTGTCGCTCATTCGTTCGACGTGGTCAACCCATTGCAGTTTTTGGAATCGTATGACGACAGAGACTTCTAGCTCGCCAGATATGGCTGGTTGTTGTATCGGATTCGCCATCCATCTTCTTCCCGTATTGGACCAACGATTTTTCGCAATACCCTTCTTTCGAGCGTATTTAAAGCTTTTTCAGACGTCTGGGTCAGTGTCCAGGTTCTGGTCCGGAGCATAGCACAGGTCAGATAATTGTTTCGTAGATGCTTCGTACTCCTGTATACACATCGAAATTTCAGAAACGAAAAGAATGTCTTATTGGCTAGTTGAATTCGTCGTTTGATTTCGTCATGCTTATTTCCATCATTCGAGAGGTTCGTCCCCAGGTACACGAAGTTATCTACGATTTCAAGATTATAGTCCCCTATTGTTATGTTTTATCTTACTGCCGTCCTTTTCCTTGATTGGGTCATAGTTTTTGTTTTTTGTTCATTAATTTGAAGACCAACTTTTTTGCTGGTTTTTTCTAGAGTTACAAATACTTCCTTGGCGTCGTTGAACGAACGTGACATAATATTGATGTCATCAGCGTAAGCTACTAGCTGTGTCGACTTAAATAAAAGAGTTCCTCTCGTGTCAACAGAGATTTTTCTGATGTCATACTTAAATGCTAAGTTATAGAGTACAGGAGCTAATGCAGCCCCTTGTTTTAGCCCTGTATTTGTCGAAAACGAGTTGGTCATATTATTCTGAATCAGCACTTGTGATGTGGAGTTGGTAATGGTCATCATGATGTTATATAATGCAATGGTCATCATGATGTTATATAATGCAGTTAGGTTGGTACTGTCGTACGTTTCTTTAAAGTGGACGAATTTTTGATGGACATCAATGTTGAATTCCCAGCATTTTTCCAAAATTTATTTGACCGTAAATATTTGGTCAGCTTTCGATCTTCCAAGTCTGAAACCGCCTTGACATTCACCAAGAATTTTTTCAGCGTGATGGGAAATCCTAAACTCTTAAATCTATGTCAAAAGCTTGTACGACGTACAGAGTAGTGATATGTCAGTGTAGTTTTCGCACAGTCATTTATCTCCTTTCTTGTGAATGGACATATAACATTTTTTGCTATTCATCCGGCATCTGTTTTTGTTGCCAGATGGCTGTCATCAATCCATGGATTACCCTTAAAACGGAAATCCCGCCTGCCTTCACAAGCTCCGCGGGGATCCCATCGATGCCTGGTGCTTTGTTAGATTTTAAGCGGTCCAGAGCCTGCGGGGGCATTTCCATTCAGTAATTGCTGGAAATAGGACGACCGTCTCTCCTTCACCTGTTCTGAGTTCTTATGAAGCTTTCATCGGCAGCCCTGCATCGGTTAGTGCGTGGTTTAAAACTTTGTTTTAACTGCCTCACTACTACACTCAGAAAAATGTCGTTTAATAGAATCAAATTTAAATCAAAAGTTGAAATCACTTTGAAATAAAGAGCGAATCTTATTTGAATTCCACTTTATTATAAAAATTTTATTTTCATATGAAAATGTTTCATCATTGAATTAAAAAGAAACGTATATGGAGCCAAATCATATTTGAAAATTTTTGAATCAAAAATGTTCAAATATGATTTGTTTCTTTTTAATTCAATGATGAAAAATGTTTTTAATTCAATGATGAAAGTGTATGTACGCTTGTCGAGTGCTGTTGGCCATAAAGTTGTAATTCATGTTATTCAGCATGTTGTCAAAATGCTTTCCTTTCTTACGCCTAATTATTCTATTGTCTACTCTCCGAACATCGTCAAATTATTCTTACATGGCTCTTGTTGGTCGTTCAATGTGGATTTTGTGGGCCGCATTCTTTTCGTCCAACGCTGCTTGACACTCTTCGTTGAACCATTCATTTCTACGTTGTCAGACTTTATATCCCACTACTTTTTTGGCTGCTGCATTCACTGCATTTTTGATAGTAGTCTAGATTTTGCTAGCCGTGGAAGCTAGTTCAATTTACAGAGCAGATCCAACGTCTTGTTTCGAAGCTTGTCGACATCGAACTTGTGTTTTGAACATGCTCTGGCTTCATACGACAGTGATATTCGACATCGATATCGAATCTTGACTAAGTAGTGGTCGGAATCGCAGTTGGCCCCACGGAAAGTTCGCTCATCTAAAATACTGGAGGTCCACGTTTTCTGAATCAGAATATGATTGATCTGATTAAAGGTGCGGCCGTCCGGGGATGCCCATGTCCTTTTGTGAATGTCGCGATACTGGAAGCACGTGAAACTTACGATGAGGTTTCTACTGCTTGAAAATTCGACAAGTCGTTGTCCATTGTCATTGCCGAGATCGTGAAAACTAAACTGACCGGTGGTTCAGCGTTGAATTGCCTCCTTTACAGCCTTTGCATCAAAGTCGGAATTCTATAACCTTTCCAAAAGGTTATAGAAATTATCTTTCACTGCCTCATCCTTATCTTCCGTGGGAACATGAACGTTAATGAACCAAACATTAAAAAACTTTCATCGAAGGGGGATCGCACAAAATCTTTCGTTGACAGGTTTAAAATCGATTATTTGCGGTTTCATTTTTTTTGTTCACAATGCAGGCCACTCTAAATTCGCGACTTCCAGATGACTTTCCGCTTTTGAAGACTTGGTACGATCTCATGTCCATAATTTCGGCACCAAACAGTTTCGCTTCCTGGACAGCGAGAGTGTTTATTTTTTAGTAAGTGACCTGTTCGAGGAGGGTTTTGATAGCCCCCGGTCTGTACAGGATTCGTACGTTTCACGTTCCAAAAAGCAGTCCATATTTCGTTTGCGTGGTCGTTTCCGTTATTCCGATCCAATTATCCGAGGCGAAATATCAGGTTCGTAAATGAATAAAATTTTACAGGAACGAGTTATTGGCCCATTGCCCAACCTGGAGGGCCAGTCTTCGAGCCCTGCTTCGTTGGCAAGATTCGTGATCTGAAATGACATGAAGACTCCCAGTAGCCACCCGATGTTAAAATGTGAGATCGTATCTTTGGGGAGGGCGAAGATAGGATTCAGCAGCAGAGCTGTAGATGTTGCTTCCAGCAGGCATTTCTCGGGATTTCGATTGCTTCTTCGGTAACCAGCACCCGATGACGTTGGGGACCCTCACATCTACCTTATTGACTTGACATTTCACCATGGGATTTTCACTTTTCTCGCAGTCTACAAAATCATGTGGATAGGAAAATTATGGATCCATTGAGAATATTAATACGCTACATGAGACATTTTGTTTGTTGGTACTAAATCAATTTTGAATGAGAGGTATTCAAGATTTACCAGACAGGAAGAAAAGGATCGTGGAAAATTCTGGAGAATATGTGGATGAAAGAGTGAGTGTAGGTTGAGGGCATTAAAGCACTCAGGTCAGGATGATATATATTAATAAATAAATAAAGAAAGAAATACTACACAGAGCCCACCTCTTTTAAACAAGTTGGGTGAAGATCTTCTTTTGCTACATCTAATCGGTGCACAAGTCTCCAAAATGGTTGTGTAATGCCAACAAGGATGCTATTATCGTTGAGGATAACCCCCACGGTCAAATTCTGGGAAAAGATCTTCAGGTGCTTGCTAAAATCAAATGATAACTATAAAGATAACAAACATAGCAAAAAATAGTTATCTACGTCCGAAAAATGGCCAACAGTGGTTCGATTGGCAAATCCATGGTTAATTCTTGGCCCTGTAACGAAAAAATTGAGCCTTGTTGCAATGTCCCAATACCTAAGCCAGGTGCACTTTATTCTGCCCAGCAAAAAAACTTAATAGTTTCTTGCACTGTTGGCAATTTTTCAATGTAATCAGGAGTCTTTTTAATGCCAGTAGCACAGGTTCTGGTTACTTCTTATCAATTGTTTAGGAAGTAGCTTTCAAAAAGCGAATATTTCTAGTTGAAAAAAATTCTGCGAGAGAAAAAACTGCCAAAAACTTTCGCTGTTGAATCGGTAAGACACCTTTTTGTAGACATCCATATATCACCCCCTATTCTAAAGTAGCAGACGACTCCAGATTCCAACTACAACAATCTCTGTATCACCATGGCATGCATCCATTTAAATAAGCCGTCGTCCACGCCATGAGCTTGCAAAGGTTCGCATTGCTCCCTTGAGGACGTACTCACAATAAGGAACGGCCTTCTCATCTTTGGAGACTAGAAAACGAAGGGCCAATGGAGTCAATTTTCCTCATTAATACGCATCATTCAACAAGCTTCTCCGGGAAATTCAGAACAAACGGTGTAACGCTGATTTGTCTATGATTCCTCGGATTCAATTAGTCATTTTTCGCAGGTTTTGGTCCAAAGACTACCTTTCGTAGACGATGGAGCGTACTCCGAAGCTAAGATTGCACGAAAAATTTCTTTTGGATCTGCCTTCAGGTGATAAATTCCTTCCCTCCAAATTTTTAGTCAAAGGTACAAAATCTTGCTGAGTTCCATTTATTGCAGCACCCGGAAAGTGATTCTGAAAGACTAATTCTTCTTTTAATTCATCTAAAATTAATTCATCTTAATTCATCTTTTTCCAAGACTTTACACAGTCTCGATAATTTTGTTGCTCTATCCAACCCCTCGAAGAACAATTTGAACAATTCCAAATTTTTGAATGTTCTTTGCGAGATTTTGCAGGTAGTCTAGTCATCCTATGCGTTATGTTTGAAAACTCGATTGCGGCATTTCTTGGTATCTTTCCTGGGCTTTTGTAGTTCCCAGTTCGACAGGGATCCGTTTTAAGTAGCGGTCATTAGAAAGCGGAATTTCAACTGATTTGAGCCATCCAATTGTTGGTCTTAACAATTCCAGATGGCCATACTAATATAACAATAATCGAAATTTTGTTAAGGGCCTCAAAAATTAGATAAATCACACTGTTTAGAGCCATTAGCTCTGCAAAAGCTATAGAACCAATGAGTCTATCAACTCTGTTGTTGCGTTTATTGCTACTCCAAATCCTGTGCTGTGAGTAAGGATTACAATCCGCCAGAAGCTTTTCAGGTTTTTTAGGATCATCAGCTCCTATGCCGATGGTGAGAATAAAAAGTCAAAAAGAAGGTAAACGTATTTTAGCCTGCTGTCATTCCAGTACTGCACGACAAATGCTGACAGGTCAGCAGGTTAAAACCAGGATTCAAGTCGTTGGCCTCGTTGACCTTTTATCATAAAAAACTTTTGCCTCTTTGATTGAGCTGAATTCTCAGATCCTACTGCTTCGAAGCCACAACGTGGTAGGGGCGATATATTTCTGCTCAAGACTGTCAACATTGGCATCGCCAACCAACTTTTCTATCGCTCCTCTAGATAGGCCCTCAGGTTCTGCTAGCTTCCCAATTCCTGAGAAATACTTGCAGTTTCTACTGCATTGATGTCTTTACCTTGCTACTCATTTTGCCGAGCTTTTGCACGTTACCTTCAAATGCACAGGCTTGCAGAATTCAAAGTGCAGAACTCTCTTTCCTACTTTTTTTCGCGAGCTTCTCGTTTGTACTAGTTGGAGTAACCTCCTTTGGCGCTCCATTCCCCCACTTTTGTAAGAGTTTGGAAGAGTTCATTAAGCCAAGAGCAGTTCAATAAGTTCAATAAGCCACCCCCGATAGGCGACCAATTTCGAATTTTTTATGACCAAATGCTATTTGGTTTTATTGTTGTACTCTCTCTGGAACTTAGCGCAGTCCATCCGAAAGGCTTATAGGGTGGCAAGAGTTTGTCTCTGCTTGGGGTTTACTGATTTCTGGCAACAGAAACAGCTTTTGCATCCACAGATTTAGGACATCGATAAATAGTTGAAAAATTATACAGAAAAGGTAAAACAAAACATTTTTTTTTAAATTCAATGCTATTTTAATGAGAGAGATATATAGTAAAATTGAAGATAAAGAGAGACGTAAAATAAATTAATGCAAAAATTTATGAAAATTCATTTTTATCTTTTATAATATTTGTGTTGTAACTGTACTCCTAGGAGCTGAAGTAAATTTAGTTTAAAATTAAGATTTTTCTTTTATGGTTCGAATGCCCATTTTTTAAGAAGTGAGTGTTCGACAACTGTAAATCATCAAGTATTATTAATTATTAGAACGAACATGAGGCACGTAATATTTTCGTAATACGTTATTCCAATCAGAAGCTTCATAAATCGACTAATTTAATATTTGTCAAAGACCAGTGTGTCGACTTGTAGTAAAAACTAATTTACCCTGTCCTTGCTCAGAAAACCAATCAAACGTGTAATACCACACCAGTTGTGGTTTGTATCCAAGTAATATTTACTTCATCATCAGAATTTTCAATTAGTTCTGACGAAGGGTATCAAAGAACTAGTAATCTATAATTAGCAGCAGTCAGTAATTATTATTTAACCTAAATTCATTATAATGACGATCATGAAAGCTAAAACGTCCAAATGCATGCATGGAAAGGCAAATTGATGGTTTAATGCTCGATAATTCATCCTTACAGTACTTGCGTTCGTTCCGTTCTCCTCTCGCAAAGTTAATTTATTTCTAAGTTCTCTTATATAATGCATGATGTTGTGAAATTAAGAGACAAAACGATGTTGCAAACACAGTCAACCGCCGTCTCATGCTTGTGAAACAAAGTTAATGGCCTGAAAATTACACCTTATCTTTATTAGAAAACGTAAAATTTTAATTACACCAGACTCGCTTTCCTATTTCTACGCGAAATACAAGCAGGCAGCGGTGAAATATGATTGTGTGAATGTGCATAGATGTTTAGATATGCTAAATTAATTTCTTTAATTCTATAGGATTTTATATCCCTAGAAGTATTCATGAACCACCAACCTTTAATAAAAGACTTAATTGTTATTTCTATCAGTCAACACATTCAATAAGCCATTTTTTTTTTAAATAATCAAACCAAAGATCTAGCTTTTGAAATGAGTAAAACGTATTAGTAACATGATTTTTCAAGTCGCATTAATGCTAGCTCGATTCATTTTTTAGTTTCAATCCTTCAGTAAAATAATCAATTCAACTTAAATCTATTCAAACAACCATCAGCATCTACCATTATTTCATTGGAGGTGTAACAGTAGTTCAGTCAGCCTTCATATACAAGCTTGCCCATTTAAGCACGTGAAATACGCCCATGTCAATTTTCAAATCATGTTATTGCATTCTCCTAATTATTCACATTCCGTGATAATCACGTCACTACGCCGAAATTAAAATCGCAACATAGCCAAAAATCAACAATGTCCACTATTATTGTGCGACGGAAATCAACTTATCTATCGTCTCCAAACATAGAACGTCCACGCACGTGTGTGTATGTGTGTGCATGAAGGCTATTAGCGTTCCTAATTAAATTCAACCCAGGACTCAATTTTGGTTTAAGCCGCTGTAAACCTAAGCGGACTTCTATCAATTCACCTGCTACATTTTTGCCTTGCCAAATTACCCCGCGGGCCTGGCTATCGAACTCACTTATCCTGGCATCAACCTCGATCGTATCCTTGTTTGCGCGATTCAATCGTTGTTCCGTTACTATGCCATTTGCTCATCATTGCTGTTCACGGATGCCTGCATCGAACGGTCGTCCGATTCGATTGCAGCCTAGAAAACACTAAGCTCTAGTGTGCATGTATCTGTCGTTATATGGATCAGATGCCTGGCAGGCCAAAATCTGCCGTTAGAGTATAGCATGAACTCGCATTTTGGCTGCCGTAATGATAGAAAACTAGGCCCTAAGCAGCAACCATTTATTTAGCTATAGACCTCTAATCAGGCAATAATGTTAATCTGGAAACCAGCGGACTCATTGGCGGTTAAGTGTCATTGCCTGTGTGTGTGCACATGTGAACAGTGTTGTCATATTGAAAGGTTTAAAAGAAATTTTCATTTTTCTTTTTTCGGTGCTATTTTCCAGGAATCAAGATGACTACAGCACTATATGCTACGAACAGTCATTATTACATCATTACAGGTCATCAAGATTGAAAAATGGTAAAAACTTGTGATATTGACGTTTCATTACCTATAAATAGTATATCTTAGCAAGGTTCTGGAATTTTCAAGAGATAGTTTGCGAAATAAAAGGAGTTAAGCCATCAGAAAATGGTGCGCCCAGCGTGAGTAAAATTAAATGCATATAATTGTATATTTGAAAATACGATCATTACGGTAAATAATATACTATCAAAACCGTGTAATAGCCCACTGTCAGCCCACGGCTCTTGTGGTCATCGTCAAGATTAATAATCAACATTAATCATATTTCTAATTACAGTTCAATACAATTCCAGATATACCATCGAAATTACAATCACACAAAACGTTCCGAAGCGAACGGCAAACACAAAACGTCAGCAACTTTTACGTCATTATGAAAAGCCTTTTCTCAATAATTCCAAAGCTTTAATGGCCACTCTGATAAGCATCATAGTCACAGCGCTATTCTTGCCATCAATAAAAGCATCCTAGATAGATGCCTGCCCGTACAAACAATTTTAATTAAGGCCCAACGTTTCCCGGGCGGTGGGTTTGATTTCAAATAGTAGACAATCTCTGGCCAATGGCCTGTTAAACTTAATGGTATTGAAATTATTAGTACGAAATTTCAATCAAGAGAATAAGCGGAACGGATGATTACTGCATTCGATGATTTTAGGCTTCACAGCCTCCTCCCCAATCAATTTATCTGTTCGTCCATTTGTCTTTCATATTTCCGGTACTCAAAAGAAATGGCTGCCGCAAGTCATCTCACTTTTAGCACATCTACCAGTTTCATACCGGAAAATTTAATAATCGCGATGATGAACCAAACGACTACGAGCTTCCTCGATGGTTGCGTTATTGTGCACGGTTGTTGTGATGTACACAAAAAACACCAGGATGTGGAACATTTCGAGAAATGAGTGCTAAACGATCAACACCTTTGAGTTTTAATAGCGGACACTTGTACAGTATCTTTTGGGGTTGGAGTGAAAACACCGACCTACCTTTTCGAAACGAGCATAATCGGCATTTACTCTTCTAGGCAACTAATTTTTACGAGCAAGTAATTTTGTTCATTCGCAAACTTCCGAGATAGAGTCCGCTGGTCCTTCTAGGGTTAAGTGCTAAAAAAATGTTAATGGAAGCAAGGTATTGCTAAAAATGAATTCAATAAACTTGATAAATATCGCTGATAAGTCTCCTAGCCCATTTTTTCTTTGTAGATAGAATTTCCAAATAGAGTTTTTAATAATCGATTGAGCTAACTGTTCCCAGAAAATATCTCTGCAGACTGCTAAATTGCCAGCTGAAATCACAAGCATGATGCTAGTTTATCTTTGAACTCATTCCACAATGTTTATTTCTTACCATATTTAACCTAGATACTTACAAAACAAAATCACAACCCTCAACAACACCAACAACAGTCCGCGAAAATACGATTCAGTTAGACTGTGGACATGAAAATCATCATCAAGTCATTTAAGATTTGTGAGCTGACAACTGAAATTAGTTGCAAATATACTGCTGTGACAAGTGATATGGAAAAACTCATATCAAGATTTAAGACTGTTTATTACTCAGAGTTCTAGAAATCATACAAAGATAGGGTGTGAGAATAATATTTCAGTTATGCTGGACAAAATTAGTTAGCCTACACTTGTTCGGAACATTCCGAAATAGCAATTTTCATAATTAACACGTGTACATTTACGCAGGAGTTACTGTTGTGAGATATTAGATGATGACACGTGTCATTACTTTAATGATGGAAAATAGATTTGTGACTTTTAATTGTGATGGAAGTTGCTATGGGTTTACTGTATTCTAGCACGTGCGATATGGCTATTTCGGATACAAGGCAAAATATTCTTCATATGAATTTAATAAGCTTTCAACTGTAACCAAGCTGGCTATTGATATAACCAGCAAAGTTTTGTTTATCTTTATCTAATAATATTGAAAAGGGTGATCCGTGCAAGACTCAAGCCTGTATTGATGATATCGAGGAAAACCGTTTGCCAATTCTTAAATGAAAGAAACTTTATATGTGTACAGGTGATAAAGAAGTTCTGCAAGCAAGGTGAGACGTGTAATATGAATGTGAAATGTTAGAAAACAAACGAAGATATTGCAGAAAGGAGTGCGTCAGTGGAGTGTCAAACTGAGAGTAAAGAAAGTAATGGTTCCGTCTCAAGAAAACTTCGAAGATGCGACGCATTTGTAGAAGAGTTTCCATCGAATGTAACTACGGTATGAAAATATTTTTCAGATTAAGAAAATTAGCATAGTCTTTTGGTAGGAATTAAAAGACTGCCTTGAACGTGTCGTGTCGATGAGCACACATTAAACGATCCATTGCCAACAAGCTAACAGGTACTCTCGAATTTATTGATCACGCAAAAGCTATGTATATATGCGAAAGCAACGGCTTCAATGTTTCCAATTTTGTATGTGAGACGAAATCTCAAAACTTTTTCAAAATTGTGCTTATTTCTTTAAACCTAAACTATATTCCAGCAAATATTTTATGATCATTGTGGCTACTTCGGCCATCGCTTAAGACGGTCGTCTAGTGTGAAGGCCATTTTTTCATGCTTTTTTTGAGAATTTTTTTTTGAAAAGCCATCAATATAAAATAATTCATAAATTGTATATCATTTTAATTAACATTTAAACAAACTTTGTGCATTTTTTGAAGTCATCATATACAAAATAGTCGGAGATACACCGCCCAACAGGAACACATATATAAATAGACGTGCTCCACCGCTGCCATGATTCCGGCCGTTCTGCTTATCTGAAATCAAAAAACCTAACGCAATTTTAATTGTGAGACTTGAGACTCTACATGGAAGTAAAATTAAGTTAAATTTATAAAAACTAATTTTATTTTTCACTTTAGAAAAAAAAATCAATTTTTCGTGTTTTTTTTTGGGTTTATATAGCTTGTAAAATGAAAAGTAATGAAGCAATCTTAATTATTTTAGGTCATTTTGTAGTTATATATGTACTTAAAATGCTGTATAAATTTACGCGGAATCAATCAAATAGTTTTTAAGATATCATGGCTGCAGTTTGAAAAAATCGTGTTTTGAGAAAAACGCGTTTGAAAGTTGTATATAATTAATAATAAAAAATTCGTCTCACGATCAATCTGTTATGCTTGGACCATAGAGTACACCTTCTTCTTCTTCAAAGAAGTCATGCAACGCTGTTCTCTTTTCTCTGTTTGATATCCGGGCTTGTTTGGCGAAATCGTTTAAGCGTCTCTCTGAGCGGTCGATGCGAAAATCATTACGTTGATGAACGAACGCTTGGGCATTTAGACCAATATTTAGTCCCATGACTTCCATCGCCTTTAGGATAGGTTCGAATCCTTCGTTGAAGATTAACACTGCAAGAAATGTGGCGATTTCGACGACTTTTGCACCAGAATGAAGATGCTTTGGAGCGAAAGTCCAGTTTATTGAGTTTGTGAACAGTTCTGGGTACCCGTTAGTTGACAATTAGTACTGTGTACAGTTAGTAAAATTTAGTTACACAAAAGAGCCAGGTAAGGAGCCAGGTAATGCCAAAGTTAGCGTATAGCTCCTACGGTTTACGTAAACCTCTTACGGTAATACGGTATACCTCCAACGGTTTACGGCTGTAACTTTTCAACGGCTTTAAATTTCGAAAAATAATTTTACCCACGTCTTCTATACATATTTTAGATGGTATTTCAAAAAATTAAATCGATTTTTATTATCTGACACACTAGACGACCGCCTTAAGAACAATAAATAGAGCTGCAGGGAGTTCAGCCCATTTCGAAAAAAAAGAAAATAAATAAAACTTTTATTCTATCATCAGCTTTAGATGTCAAATCAGTGAGCCGTGACATCCAATGGCTACGAAACACATACGTCAAGCAGCAAAAGGATGAAATTTTCGAACAAATGAACAAGACGTTTCAGTACCGAAGAACAATCGACTCATTGAATCGAATTTACGTATATCCTCGTTTGTTACACACCCTAGTGTCAAAATAAGTAAAAAATTTCGCCAGTATATTGAAGTATTAAAAGAAAAAACAAACCAAACGGAATAGGCCAATTTTACCGTAAGCTAGGATTTATCTTCTTATTTTATTACTTTTGCCATTTAATTTCAATTAACAAATGCAGTCAAAGTGAGCATAATATCAGCAATACAACAATACATCTAAGTAAAATAAAAAATAATATCTAAAATAGAAAGAAATGGTTTTATTATCTTAACCGTCTAATGTAACTTATAAGTTTCAGATCGAACAAAATTTTGATTTGCAGTTTGAAGGAAAAGGAGACTTATTAAAGGAAAGCTTGTGCAGATTGCAATCCAAAATAACGGCTCTTGCATGATTTAAAATAAATCCAATTATATAATGATGATTTTGATGATAATGATCACATGTAGTATTGCAGATTTATATATATATATATATATATATATATATATATATATATATATATATATATATATATATATATATATATACATATATGTTGCATACACACGTCTTTAATTTGACTTGTTTAGGATGGGATGATATGACTTCTCATGAACACTTCATAACCTGCTTCCCTCAATCGGTCGCAGCCGTAAAATGAAAAATCAGGAGGATTATAAATAACTAAATTCTAATAGGTATACTTACCACGGCTGTGGAGTCGTAGTCGTGATCATGTACATTTAAAGCGGAGTCGGAGTTTCTTTCGACTCCGGCTCTACTTTACGATGTACGGATGAAACAATCCCGCTCTGATAATACAAAATACCAAATTAAGGATATTTACGTTAGAAAATATTTTCCTGATTATAATCAAAATATTGCTTTGATAGATTTAAAAAAAACGTGGTGTATTTATCAAAAATATATTGAATCATGACATTTATATAAATATTTTTTTTTAATCTTTGCTTACTTGTGCGATAATGTTGGTGCCAAAGTAAAGTGTTGTAGAGTTTTGTGTATTTTGTGCAATGCCAGTGTATTTTGGATGTGTATCATCTGTTCCCACAGTACGATCGTTTCAAATCCAGCTGCTGGTTCTCCCGAGATAATTGCTTACGGTAGCAATAAAGCTGCTATATCTTGTTGCTACACTGCGCTAGACAACTATAAACTTTCCGTACTAAACAATACTTCGCTGTCGGCGTGGGATTCTCTGTTGAATACATACATAGTTTTTTTTAATTGTGAATATCCACAAGAAGCGACAACTTTCTTTTTATTCCTCCAAGGAGCTATTTTTAAAGTTTGGCTGGCAAGGATATTGGCAAAAATGCGGGATTTGTTGGCAAAATTAGATCTAATAAAAAGCTGTAAATTGTTAGCGTACAAAAAATTCAGGCATATTATATTCAAAAATTCATTTTATATCCAACTTGAATCAAATCACTCATTCTTGTTTTGTCGACAGTGGTAGGATGAAAAAGAGTACTTTTTGTTATTTTTATTTTGTGTTGGATCATCGTGTTATTTGCTTCGTTTCTTTATTTATTATAGCAATTTATTGATTCGTTTCAGCAATTCTTCATTATGGCGTTATTTTTCATTTAGTTTCTTTCTTGTTTTTTCTAACACACAATTTTATTCGTTTTTTGTTAACACTCCTTGTTTTGCCGAAAAAGTTGCAGCTGCTCATTTACGGAGGCAATCAGTTGGTCTTATTTACTGTCCACCATTGTTGAAGTAATCATAACAGCAGTAAGTAAAGTAATTCCTCATTAACTTTTGTCCGGTCAAGAATTTTGAGTTCCTATAAGAGAGCTCCATTCACACATTTACAATAAAAGTATACGAGTATGGAGTGATTAATTCCACTACTCGTTTTACCCCTGATTTAGGTTAGGTTAGTAAAGAGGGCTGCCGGGAACGCGACCAGCATTAGGCCATCAGTTTGGGCCCATTTGCCCTCCCCATAGACAATCACAGGCATTCAAACTTACAGCCATAGCACTGGCGGGATTCGAACCCGCAGGCCCTCGACCCCTGATTGAACTCAGATACCTATTTAAAGCTAAACAAACTCAAAGTTCGATGCTAGTTATCTCTTCGAAACCTGGATTCGAACCAGGGACCCCACACTTGACGCCTTGCATTGACAAAAATTACACTTTCTGTATCAGCTTCAGGTATCTTGTAACTGTTTCTGAGAAATTAATTTCTAATGCCATGAATTTTACATTAAGTTTTATTTGTATGCCCTTTATTGTACATAATAATTAGTCGATCATAATTTCACACACTTTCACACTTTTTTGCCAGCTTTTCCTTTCAAGAAAGGTAAAAATGCAAGCTTCTTTGGTTGGAATTATTGCCTAACCCGCTTGTTAAATTTTAATTATAATGTATTTTTTACTACTTATTAATAATTACTTTTCCCAGCTCAAATAAGCCTAAAAAGTGTTGATAAACGGTTACTTTGGGCTGTGCTTAGACGTCTGCTTGCCAAGATTTTTCCAGTATTAAGGATTTCGTATGTATTTTGTTGGTATAACTGCTCTATTTTCTAGCTTTTTTGATAATTAATGTGATTATTTACTGTTCTTCTTGAAAAACACTGAATTCTTTCCCTATATATTTTAGTAAGGTTTAAAATGATATTCTCAGCAAATCAATTTTCTGTTGCTGCATCTATATTACTAATCTTTGCGGAAATCATCCTAGTTTTCACTTTTTCGATCGATTGCTAGAATATCGGAAGATTTTTTAAAAGTATATTTCGCACCACACAGATAATACAAAAGCTGAAAATAAACTGAACCACACTAATGAATTTTGGGAAAGCACACAAAGATCCGTATTATGAAGCAATCAGGTTTGGAAAAATTGTAAAGCTGGTGTTGCTCTAGTATCTTTATAAAAGTTCTGAAATTCAGCACTTGATGATTAAAAAAATATATTTTTACCTATGGAGGGTTTCGCACAGCTCTTAAATAAGTTTGTGAATAACAATTAGTTTGTAATACATACGGGGCATTCCACGTGAAGCGAACAACAAAGAAAAGTTGAGGATGTGGATCGTTCATATTGTGCTTATTGATAATTCTAGAGGATATGATATATACACAATTTTTTGCCATTTCTTTTTCATTCAACTAAACCTCATAGAAAAAAAAATTGTGTTTCCACATTCATATCTTCCAGAAGTATCATTATCCACAATATGAACGAGATCCAGAACCTCGACTTTTTTTTCGTAGTTCGCTTCACGTGAAATGCTCCATATATTACAAACTAATTATGATCAACTACTCATAAATCTCTTCACACTCCTGCCCACACTGGGCGCTAGAAAGTAACGGAAAAAGAAATACTTGAAAAACTCATTTTAGAAATATATAGCACACAAGTGATCTTTCACCAAGTAAACAAGATAAATATTTCAGGGTTATGCTATATCAATATGCTGTATCAACATTATATTTCATTTTGTGCCGATCAACTTGCGAAAACTATTTCAAATTGTGCCAGTTCTTCACGCAGCACTAAGAACTGGAAAATAAACTATTTGCAAATTTGCCAAATCTGGAGAAATAAATTAGATCAGTTTATTTAATCTTAAATGCCAATCAAGACTACCCAATTTTTTTTATAAAACTTTGATCAAACTTATTCAGTTTCTTATTTGACTCTCAAATAAATAATATCGTCACATATTTTTAATTTAATTCGAAACCTTTGTATCTTTCCTCAAAACAAATTCTTCATTTCTCATCTATCTTTTTCAGCATCACACTTTATATTGCTTGCATCATCATTCTTGCTTTCAGCATGGCATCATTTCATGTTTTGCTGCCGACATTTGATTTTCTTCACCAAACAAATTGCTCTTTCTATTTACCCCGTAATTAGAGATGGGCAAAAGCGCTCATAGCTCACCACTCACCACTCACTTTTACAGTGCAGCGCCTGAAAAAAGCAAAGCATAGTCTGCGAACGAAAGCTCTGGTTTGACTAAACTTAGTGAAATGTGCAGCGAAAAGTATACTGAGAGTACGGCGCAACACTGTAAAAAAGAGTCATGAGTGGTGAGCTAAGAGCTATTTTGCCCATCTCTACCCGTAATTAAACTAAGAAACTCGTCGATTCCCGTATTTGCTTTTATTTGAAATGTGACTCAGGCAAAATTAATTCATTAGCGATCGTCTTTGAATGTCTTTCATGATGATGACGAGAATTGAAAGCATGAAATGTATTTTTTGTAGATTGTCCGACCAAGACTGTATGGTCGGTGGTACATTGCACCTTCGGCCTTTTTCTGAGAGAGGTTTGAAAATATTCAAGAACGAAGGAATGACAAGTATGAAGAAATCTTTGGGTTGCTTATCAAATGTGTCAACAAATATTTCATAAAAATGTATCTAGTTACTGAATTGATACGAACTTTATATTATAAGTTGTTTCATTAAGTAATCAAAAGCTTAATCAAAATGAAAAATTCGTTCGAATAACATACATATTACTTAAGATATACAAAAATAAATGTGAAAATTTAATAAATCATTTGAATCATTTAATTCAACTATATTGATTTTTAAAATTTCAAAAGTATTCTAGACAATTTTTAACAAGTCAAATTCTTCTTATTTTGTAATGTTCTAAATCAACCACATGGATTTATTTGAATTTATTTTCAAATTCTGGATGAAATGATGAATTTAAAAATTCTTAGTTTGAATTTTTCGAGATATATTGGTGAAAGTGGTATGAATCTACCTGTCAAAGGTAAACATATGGCTGGAAATCAAAACTTTGCTGAGTATACGATTTACTTTTTGTTTTGAAAAAACGAGAAGAGAAAAAATGGTTTATTTCAAGGCATACTTTAATAATAAGCACATTTTAGTTTTTACAAATAAACATTTTTCAGATCAAGCTCATCAACAGATGAATTAATTATTTAAACGCAATTTAACGCTAGCAGCGTTAGTCATCTTAACTTAAGACATTGACGACCACCGAACTGACATCACGTCTTTGTTGAAAAATTAAAACATGAAAACTTTTCAGCCCCGTCATAGTATAATAGCAAAAGGTTTAGAATACTGAGAAAATAACGCTCATGATTCTCACCGCCACGACACTCGTCAGCGTTACTCTTCAAACGCGCGCCAAGAGCTCAAACGAATACCAAGTACGGACGGGAAAAACTGAAACATGACTTGCAAATGTAATTTCTGACTTGCACAAGAAATTTCCATAGCATCCATGCTGCGAATAATTAACATACATAAATATGCAGTTTATCTAGTTGCTACAAAATCTCTATCTGGCCGATGCTCGACGTGCCCCACAACGGAATCGCATCGTTTGGCTGCAATATGGCTTTCACTTTGCACCCTCTTCTTCCTAGACGCACCCCGACTCGAATCGGGCAGCCTATTCTCTTCTCACGCTCGCGTGCCTGACTCTTTTGGGGATCCTGACAATATCTAATCCGGAAATGAATGAATTTGTTTTAGAGAATGAGTGAGCCTGGGGCGGCAGCCCCCCACACAAGAGTTCTCACGATACTGTCACTAGCGCTACTGCTGCCGTATGCAAGAGGTGGATTGGTTTGGTTTGCCATTCGGATGTTTGCCATGCCGCAAAGTTTTCGTTTAATTAAAAGACATGACAAGAACATTCTAGTGAATTTCCTGAATAAATATTGCATCTGCATCTTTTATGATTGCTTACAGTTTCACAAATGTTTTCTCTGTTTCTTCTTCGGCTCATGGTGTTTCAGTAGCGAACGAAGAAAACTTGCAAGTCGTATGCAAGCGTTGGTGTGTGAATAGTACTGGGTGATCTCTTCATAGTTATGTATTGAGAATGACAACGAGGACGATACTAAATATTCTTGCTTCGATGTGCATGTCATCATTTCATTTATAAAACAAAGAGTTTAGTAAATTAGATAGTAGCAGAGCGAATAAGTTTTCGACAAGTATCTTTGATATGAATAAAAAAAATCATAGTGGCAAATAGTTTGTGAAATTGTTTTGAAAAGGATTTATCTTTTTGATTGTTAGTAAAAACTATTGTACCAGAAACGATCGGATATCAGTTGTACTAATGAAACCTCTGAAATAGAATTCTACTAATTTGCCTGTTTGTCGTTGAATGCATTTTAAAATCAAAAAAATATAGACAAAACTAATTATTTCATATCTCAAACATCAGCATCCTCATTACCGGATGTTATTAGTGATAGTATGGTTCAAATAAATGAGTTGGGACCACCTTAAACTCGTGCAGCTTTAAAGGTGAACAACAATAAAATCAACCAAACTTAATATAAACTTACATAAAATAAATTCAATAACCTACCTTGCTATGAAACGCTTTTAAAGCGAGACCAAATTGATTAGATTATATGGGATTATCAGACAAGTTGATTAGATTATACAATTACAATACACAAAAAATATATTGTTGAATGTGCAAGAAACAGAAAGATTTCTTCATCCACAAATCTACGCTCATGCAATTCAACTTTACATTGTGCATCATATAACTATTGACAGTGGTGCAGTAAGGTCGATGGACAGAACTAGTAAAGACCCATCAACTATGCGAGGACACTATTCCAGTCGCCAATCTACTAAGTAAAGAGTAGCTGTAAGGTCAAAAATTGATGGTGATTCTAAGGATCACCGATCTTACCTAATCGAGCCAACAATAACACCGGTACTGCGCAATCTGACTTTAGCACCAAGTCTAGTAAGACTTAAGGGGATAGAAGACCTTCAAATTGAAAAAAACATTGTTTTTCTCAAAGGTTAGTTTTTAATTGAAAAAAAAGACATATCTTAATGAAACTTTGTACATATACTTTATTTGCCTTATAAAAATAAAGGTAAAAAATTGTCTGTGGCCCCCTGTCGTCTGCTACAATTTTTTTGAAAAAATACAACAACAAAACTGGCGTGCACGATAGCTGCCTTCAGAAAAGGCAGGAAAAAAACAAAAACAGGCGTTTTATCAGCATCAAAACGGCCTTGGAATGAGCTAAATAAAAAAAATTTCGTTGAAAAATAACAAAATGGCGGCGTTTTTTCGAAAATCGAGGTTTTTTTCCCCCAAAAATCGGTTATAACTAAAAAATTGAATGCCGATTTTTGCATCCGCAGTTCATTCTGAGTATTAACATGTGCAAATTAACGTGTTAAAATTTCAGAACGATTGGAGAAATATATTTTTCTTAATCGTGCACGCCAACACGAAAAAGGTTGTTTCGAGAAAATCGCGTTTAATGTTAAATTTCAATATTATTTGTAATAAATCTTACCGAAATTTAATCTGCGTTGCCTGGATCTTGCAATCTCTTGCTCATATTTCTCCTTTTTCAAAGATGTTTACTCCCTTCGAGCATTTCTGGCTTCTTTAGATGCCTCTGTTGAGTTTTTTTTCCGCCTGGTTGATTCTTGCAGCATCTCTATTTTCTGCATTTTCCAGCGCACGTTGGCCAATTGTAATTCCCATGACTAGCATTATTTTCAAGATAACCATAAATCCTTCATTGAGTGTACATGCAGAAATATTTGCAGCCATATTTATGCTAAATTTTCCACATAAAGTATGTTTGGGGGCCAAATTCCAAATTCAAGAATTATAGCTTTCGTTATTATTCTGCGTAAAATTGCCCAAGCAGCGCTTTAATAAATCTTCTGATGATAAGTCTTCATAAATAGGCTTTAAAATTTCTTGTAGCTCATCATCTAAAGGTGGAGGATGCTTAAATTTTTTTAAAGCATTACCACCAGCTGCCTCCGCCTTGCGCCAGTTACACCAAGTCTTTTTTCCAACAGGACAATAAAAGTGTTGAGGGTTCTCATCAGTTAAAATTTTTTGGTAATTTGCTGCCAAAATTTCCTTGCGCATGTTTTCAACCGAATTAGAATTTCATCGTATAGCTAGGCCATAATATGTTGATAAATTTTTCATTAATTTTAGTGTCAGTTGAACTTTTTTCGGACCTTTTTTTGGAGTTTCAACACTTTTTTGAAGCATCTTTTTCAGCTATTATTTTTTTTATTTTTTGCCAAGGCTAACTTTTTTTTGTTTCTTATAAAGGAGTTGACTCACTTATCTTTTTCTACACTTTAGCCTAAGTCGATGTAGCGGTATAGCGGAGTGAACGAAAATCATAGAAAAAATGACGTTGGCGCGCTTCGCTATATATGGTCACACATATTTTTTTTTGTTTTTTGTTTATATTATTAAAGTCATGTTTCGAAAGCTTCATTCTAAAATAATCAATCAAAAAAAATCGATTTATGAAAAATTTCAAAGTGCTATGTCCCCTTAAAAAGAATGAATATGTGCCAGTCAGGATCCATCACAAGCATAAAACAGAGAAATGTTATTGATAGCTAACAACCTGTTTCAACATTATAATTTTGGAAAATAGAAAATGATCAGGATTTGTACAAAAAAGCAAGAGACATATAAAACTGGTGAAAAGTTTTACTGAGTTACCAATATTAGAACCAAACCAGCTACCACCAGTCCTATTCAAGCAAGCCTCCGAGTGAGTTGCTAAGCTAATGCACATTTTTTCAACAGGAGACTATCACATACACATGACGATCAGGCCATCCGACAAGCACTAAGATGTCTACCTTTGGCCAAACATGGCAAAGTTAGCACAATGATTCGGTACGTTGAAAAACAGGGAGTCATTGAGTCATCTGCCAGATCGTGGCCGTAGTCGTTCTGAAGAAAAAGGATGGAAGCACTCGCTTTTGCGTCAGCTAAAGACTACTCAATGAGCTTTGTAAATTAGACATTACTCAATGATTTCACTCGAAAAGATAGCTACGCGTTTCCATGGAACGACGATATAATGAATACTTTGGCTGATGCAAAGAGATTTTCAACGTTCAATCTTAGGAGTGGCTACTGACAGGTAGAAACTGACAAGAAGGATCGAGAGAAGACTGCATTTTTCGTTGGTAGTGGATTATGGCAATTTACTGTGTTACCATTTGCAATGCTCCAGCAACTTATGAACGTCTGTGGAAATGTGTCCTGCGATGATTAAGTTGGAAGACATGCTTGGTAAACATAACAACTTCATCGTTCTAGAAAAAACTTTGGACGAGCTTTTATGAATCTTGAGGAAAGTATTCTCAGGACTACGAGTGGCAAATTTGAAGTGTAAGTAAGAGTGAAATAGGAGTAGTTTTTTCTCATCATCTCTGTCCAGCCAACTGGAAACATTACCACCGTCTCGAGGAAATGGAGCCTAGTCCTGATGTGTGGCTTACGACAACTGAACCCACCGGTATACCATTTGCGCTTGTGTCAAAGGTCCAAAGCGAAAACCAAGAGAACAGATGTGAATGTATACCGTGAGACTTCCGTTCAAGAGAACAGCCGTGGACACTGCAGGACTCTTTCCAAAATCCAAGTCGGAAAATCATTATACTCTAGTAGTGACACATTACTTCAGTAAATGGCCAAAAGCATACCCTATTCCAAACTAGGAGGCAACACCAATAGTAGAGCAGATCGTCTTGCATTGAGTCAGCAGATACGGCGTAGCACGTGAACAACTCCACTTCAGCAACAAAAGAATATGAAGAATACCACTTCAGCCTCAGTTTGATCGATTGGTTGATCGATTTAACGACACGCTAAATAATGTAGCTGAAGATTGCACTATTTTTTATGGCAGGGCAGTAGAGCATGCGGCAGTAGAACAGGGCAGTAGAGCATGCGTTAACAGATGAAACCTCATCTTCGAAAACACAGTACGTTTACCAGTCGACCAGAAGTTCGGAACCATTTCGGTGTACGCAAGCAAACTAAGGCAACGTGTGAATCAACCCATATAATTGTATGGAAACGACTCAAGGCTACCGCCGATCGCATGAAAATGAGGTACGATTTAAAGGCTAACCCAGTGAGATTCCAATAAAACGACCTGGCCTGAATATACAACTTACTACACTGAAAGGCCTGATTATCGAAGCAATGACGTAATTAGGAAGAACCGTCCCAGTAGGACCACAAGCATCGATTACTTTTACCATGCACTCTTTCATTAATGCCTATGAATTCCAAATTAATGGATTACAATGTAATGTGTAAGCAATGCAAAAAAGAATCATTGTGGTAAAGAAATCCATGTGGGTTTATCTACTAACTACTTTCCTACACAAAGTAATGCACAGTGAACGGTGGAGTATTGTAGATATTCATGCTGAAATGATGTGAGCTCAAACGTGTTCCGGTTTATTTGTTTTATGCTTTTCCTTTGTTTGGTTTTTTCTTATGTTATGCGTTTAGAGCCTTTTAAAAGTAATTTATCTGCGAGTGAAGTGCTACAATATTTAAAGTTTTTGAAAAGTTGTGAAATTGTGCTCTGGATGTTTATTTACAGTGGTGCGTTCAAGAATCATAAAATTAAGATAAGAATTTAACTGTATTAACATAAAAATGCGATTTGTTCCTATGGTATTACCCGCCGTCATTTAAACCGTTTAGTGAAACTTGAACAGGATCAATTGTTACGTACTTTGCAAACGTCCAGTGCAAATAACGATACTGAAGCATTGTCAACGAAAGATTTTGCGTTTTTTGCATTTTGATCTATCTAGCAAATTTATTTCTCCTCACGAGTCATATGTATAACGATGCGTTATTGGTAACGACTTCTGGCATCCGTTCCATGACATCCAATACGTAATAACTGCCACTGCATTGATGCCGACATCCATTACCGGCATCACTTACGTCCTCACTGCCACTTCATTGATGGCGTCATCAATTCTCGGTATTGCAAAACGGAGCGAGTATCGTTGCTTATAATGACTTTCGAGTGTTAAATTCATCGGTGCGGTCATGCGAAAACGATCCAACGATGATTACTGGGAATAATTACTGCATTACTGCAGTAATTATTCCCAGTAATCATAGATGACGGCACTGATGAATTTAACATTAGAATGTCATTATAAGTAACGATACTCGCTCCGTATTGCATTACTCTACCCTTCACTGTGCATTACTTTGTAATGCAGTAAAGTAGTTAGTAGATAAACCCACATGGATTTCTGTACCACAATGATTCTTTTTTGCATTACTTACACATTACATTGTAATCCATTATTTTGGAATTCATAGGCATTAATGAAAGAGTGCATGGTAAAAGTCATCGATTCTTGTGGTCCTACTGGGAAACCGTTAATCGGATAGATGATGTTGCGTAACGCATACAGAGCACCGAAAGCTAAGGGCAAAAATGAAGATTGTACATATGGACTTCAAATGTTTCGATTTCATGAAATAATTAAATATAAGAATTCAATTTCCAATTCGCTCAATATTCACAAACAAATCAAAACCAACTAAAAATTTGTCATTTCATAGAAAAACTTCTGCAAGTTTCATTCCATACTTAGCATATAGTCTGACTTCTTTCTACTTCGAATAATAAAAAGTAACTAGAAACATTAAAAGAACAATACGAAAACTCATGCTAAATTCTAACTTCCGATAACGCAACATTATAAATTATTTAGTATTGACCGATATTTGTGGAAACGACAAGACTTTTCTTTTCTATTCAACTTCACCAATATTTTAGTATCGAAATTGCTTCTGAAAACTTATATTTCGCATATAGTCTTGATACAAGGAAATACGATGAATTGTACTGGTAGACACAAAATACGCTAGGATAGTAAAGAAAAAAATGGTTTTTCGTTGAATTAATGTCAGGTTGTGAAATGGTTACTAAATGTTCTTTCGTTTGAATTTTATTTCAGAACAAGCAGCCTAAAAAAATCATGAAATTTATGCATTTTAGAAGCATTTTACTGCTCTTTACTCCTTAAATTTTTAATTTTTAGTGACTTTCGAAGAAAATATGTATTTGGAAAACAGTGTTTCCAGCGGTTCTTATGCACTAGAGTCTTTTTACTGAATTTTGGTTGAATTTGATTCCATTCGAAATTTAAGACATTCGAATTGATTTCATTACCATAAAAATCAAGCATAATTTCACTATTAAAATCATATTTAATCAATGATTCGTTTTCGAAAGATCTGTTTCAATATGTTAAATCGGCATCTTATTTCCGAATTCGTGTACGTGTTGCTACTCATCATGGTTTTCATCTTCACACGACGATTGCAATCGTAATAATTGAAATCGAGGTCAATGTATTATCAAGTATTAATCGGGAAGGACATTGTTTCACCTAGTATAATTCCATTCAAGTAAGTGCAAATGTCTGCATGTGTCGTGTTATTAACATGGGACTGTACACCGTACAACGATAATGAAATTAATATAGACCTGCGGCGAGAATCCTCAGATTGGGGCGAACGACCGGATCCAATAGTTAACACTTAACGAAGTGATGTAGGTATTATTGTTACGTTTGGATACATGCGACAACACGTAATGACTATTAGTAGTTGTTTTGATTATTAATTTTGTTGTTGCTGATCGTTGTAGAATAACATATATTAAGGTATTGATTAGAACGTGTGGTGCTTAATGTGAAGAAAAAATATTGAATTTGTCATAACAGGCAAATACAAATGAAGAATATTACATACATTGAAATCAATTTTCACTCATTGAAATATTGAGTGAAAATTTGAAAATTTACTGATAACATCGCATAGTCGAGGTGAGGGGTCACCAAAAATTGATTTTGAAAAAATGTAGACAAATTCTTTCCTAACTTTGTCTTAAAAAAAATTTCATTTGCGATATGAAATTCGTTTTAATTTCATGACAGCTTTTGAAAGCTATAGGGCAAAAACTTTTATTTAGCTGAGCGAATTTTTAAGATTCAAGACATAAAACTTGCACTAGCTGCAGCTCTGACCTAATTTCGTCAACCAAATTTCTACCACACTTGATTTAAACTAAAGTTCAGCAATTGCGTGCATTTCCTTGAGCTCTGGTGGTTAGGTCTAAAATTATAGAGGACTTACATAGAGGATATAGAGGACTAAAAGGACCTGCACTCAAATGGATTTGGAAATAGAACCGTTTATCGAATTCTTCAAAGCTTTTCTCTCTCTCCAACAACGTGAAGGTATGCCAGACATAGATTAAACCGAAACATGAATAGAAGGTTACGTGACCGTTTCATCGGTTGATACTTCAGTAACACACAATTATTAGCTCAATGCTATATATCAGAATCAGTGTGGAATTGAAACAAACCTGAACAACTTCATAGCACTCAGCGTTATAATCAGGTTATCCATGAGATAGATAATTGTAGCTGGTTTAACTATATAACTCGTTCTCAATATAACTCGTCTACAATATTCCCAGATTTATTCAGTGGAGGCTCTCGAGCCGCAATTCAATATACAAGTTCTAAATATCGAAATTCCTGGAACGGTAAAGAAACGAGCCACCTGTTTTCAATACAAATACAATAGGGATACAAACCGCGAACGAGCCTTTGTAAGGATGAAAGTGGATCCATCATCAGTAACTCGGTCGAGATTAAAGAAAGATGGGCACGGTATTTTAAACAGCTGCTTAATCCCGCGCCGACGACAAACTCAGCAGATCCAAATATCCCAGAAGCAGAGCAGGACTTTAACATCTTTCCACCAACGTTCAAAGAAGTTCAGGCAGCCATACGTAACCTTTGAATAAATAAAGCTTCTGGAATAAATGGAATACCTGCCGAATTACTCAGAAATGGTGGAACTCTTCTATGCAACATTCTCCACCAATTAATACTAAAAATTTGGGCAGCAAAGTATTATATGGCCCATTTACAAAAAATGAGACAAATTACGTTGCAAAAATTACAGAGGCATCGCTTTATCATGCTCGTCCTATAAAGTGTTATCCAAAATTATTGAACGCAAAATGAAGCCCTTCTATGATAACATCATAGGAGAGTATCAAGGTGGCTTCAGTTCTGGACGATCTACGAGAGATCAAATATTCTCAGTCAAACAGGTGCTTGAAAAATGCTGGGAGTATAATATCGACGTGCACCAGGTCTTCGTAGATTTCAAGCAAGTATATGATAGTGTAGACAGAAATACACTTTACCGAATCATGTTCGACTTGGGAATTCCAACAAAAATCGTCCGTATGACCAAGGTGACAATGATGAACGCCGAATCTCAGGTTAAAGTCAACAGTGATCTAACCAACAGCTTCCACACTAACTCAGGCTTAAAGCAAGGAGATGGACTTGCCCCGATGCTATTCAACCTTGCTCTGGAACACGTCATCAGAAAAATACCAGCTGATACAACAGGCACACTACTGTTCAAGTCCACGCAAATAGTAGCATTCGCCGATGACGTCAGCATTATGGCACGAACCATACCAGAAGCAAAGGAAGCTTTCCTAAGTTTGGAGTCAGAAGCTAAGAAAATAAATCTACGGGTCAAAGAAGATAAAACCAAACTAATGACCCAAACAAGAAAAATGGCTCCAATCAGACAAAAATTGACCTTAGGATACTACAACATCGAAAATGTAGATAACTTCATCTACCTAGGAGTCCACCTTGATAAGTCAGGCAGTGAAAAGGACCAAATTTTACGACTAATAAATGCAGCAAACAAGACGTACTATTCCATACTCCCCATAATCAAGTCTACGAACGTGCACAGGAATAATAAGCTTCGCATATACAAAACACTCATTAAACCTATGCTTCTCTATGGAAGCGAGGCCTGGACTTTGACTACGGACTCGGAAAAGGCTCTGGACGCATTCGAGCGCAAAGTGCCACGACGAGTTTTCGGTCCCATGCAAGAAAGGACAGAGTGGGAAATGCGGTACAACAATGAGTTGTGCCATATATATGACGACCCACCTGTTACAGAGATTTTCCTACACCCCCCTAACACCCCCCTAATACCCCCCCGGGAAGTGCATACACCCCCCTACCACGGACAATTTTCCTACACAAATGGACCTTTGTGTCCTTTGTTCCAAAGGGACACCCCTCCTAAAATTCTGAACACAATCCCCATGAAAAATTCCTGAGAAAACCCCAGCACCTGTATCCACATGCATTAAATTACGAAAACTACAATGAGCCGGCCACGTCGAAAGGATGAAGAAGAGAAGCGTCCAGTTGGTAAGCCGAAGAAACGTTAGGAAGACACAATAGACGCAGACAGCAAGTCAATACTGGGGTTCAATAATTGGAGAACCAGGTCGCAAGATCAAGACGGTTGGAGGCGGACTTTACTGGAGGCCAAAGCCCGATTTGAACTGTCGCACTATCGATGATGATGATGTCATAACCATAATACAAAATCATTGGCGTTTATTGTTATAGTTGGTGCAACCATACTATGTTTGAATCAAACATAGTCTTTGATAATGACGACTATGCTACACCATATTACATAGTTGTTGCAACTATTAGTGATGGGCTCAAAACCGCCAAACAGTTTGCAAAAAACGTTTGGCGGCAAAAAACGAACGAATAGTTTTTCCAAATAGCGACTAACAGTTTTTATAAAACGAACATTTTTTCTAAATCGTACAGCATTTCTAAAAGGAACAGTTTTTTGTACAACGAATAGTTTTTCTAAAACCAATTGTTTTTCTAAAATGAACAGTTTTTCTAAAACGAATCGTTTTTCTACAACGAATAGTTTTTCTAAAGCCATTCGTTTTTCTTATACGGATCGTTTTCCTACAATGAATAGTTTTTCTAAAACCAATCGTTTTTCTAAAACGGACCGTTTTTCTACAAACCAATCGTTTTTCTAAAATGAACCGGTTTTCTAAAACGAACCGTTTTTCTAAAACGAACAATTTTTCTAAAAGGAAGAGTTTTTCTAATACCAATCATTTTTCTGAAACGAACCGTTTTTCTACAACGAAGAGTTTTTCTAAAGCCAATCGTTTTTCTAAACCGGACCCGTTTTCTACAACGAATAGTTTTTCTAAAACGAATCGTTTTTCGTTTTTTTTAAAACGAACTCTTTGGCAGTGGAAAACTGTTTTTCAGAGGCAAACTATGTATATATGTATAATACGTGGTTATCAGACTTATTATGTGCGTATTTTTGCATCTCGATCAAGAGCTGGTTAGGTTAGGTAGTGTTGAAAAGAACAACAGTTGCTGAATCGGCTCTCGATGACATACGACCATGTATGTTGATTCTTTACGACCATGTGTACTGATAGATATTATACGGTTGATCAAGTAGATAATATATTCGAAAATTGGGACAATACAAGTGTCAATTCAGTTTGGAAGCGCTTAGTGCTAGCAATGAATGTTTACGCTACGATGGTGGAAGACATAGTACAGCAAATATAAATAAAAACTAACATAATACGTAAAAATTCATTGTACTGAATTAATTGAAGATCATTCAAACTATTGTCGTACAGCATAACATTTTTTTTCTTGTCGTGAACAAACTGTTTTTTTAAACAGTTTTAAAAAGCAGTTGTTTTATTTTCAAAAATAAAACAAAAAACAGTTCGTTTTAGTTTTTTGAAAACAACAGAAACGCCCATCACTAACACCTATACATCCAACCATGGTAAGGTTTTTTAAAAATGTGGTTACCACAATCATATTTTTTCTTTCAGTATACGTCAAATTTCAAAGTTATCCTGGCATACGCCATGTAAAAACAGCTACAAAAAATTTGTCTTCTTCAGTGAAAACGAGTGTTACGTTCTCAATGATAGAACATCCATAATAATTCTTTATAAAACATACGCCAGTTAAAAATATAACTCAAAACTGTAATAAAAAATTATTGATATCCAGTTTTTCAATATCAAAGCCAAATATGTCAACTCAAATGTTGTTCCCTATCTTCGCAAAATTGAAAATAAACGAAAGCGTAGCAGTAGTTTATTAGTGAAAATAATAAAAGCCATCAAATTTCTATTTAAAATGCATACATGCATCTTTACTAAAAACAGCTCAACATTCTGAGCATTATTTTTTTGATAACATTTAAAACACCAATTCATCTAACTTCCAGAATATTTCCAACCCGTTTCGCTGTAACAATGGTTGTGGGTCATTGAATGCATCAAAAGTTCAATAACGATGCCGATATGTTAATTCCATCAATTTGGCTAGTGGCCAGAACGAAACGCGACCCGAAAAAAATTTCATGTTCATGAACGACTCCAAGAACAGAACATCTACAAAGTCGTAGGATCTGTTGCCAACCACCCTAACCCGCTTTTCTGACTCCTTTCCCTGCATATTTCTTCAGCTTTCCGCCACCGTTGAGATATTTTCTAGGAAGTTTTTGAGCCGCTTCATTCGAACGATGCATACATATATGTATGTATATATGTATGTGTAGCGAGTTAAAATAGTTCAGCACGTAAGACTGTATATAAACTTGTGGTAAACTTCCAGCTGGGATTTTCTCATTCATTTATTAGTGACTTAGTTTTCTCGCCACGAACGTCCGTCAGCAGGTGGTTAAACCCCAGATTTACACTTGCCGAATATGTTTTACGAAAACGTTGTAGTAACCCAGACCATCTATTCGACCGTAAGGTCCATAATAATTTTCAATTGACTTTAAGTTGGTGGTGGCTGGCGTCAAAGTGAATGTTGTGAATGTTGTGGAATCGAAAAACATAGACATCGACGTGTAGGGCAAAGAGTTTTCGGACAAAACACAGTGTTGCTGCCAGTTTTCTATGAAATTCAAAACAAAACAATTTGAAACGGATTTTTATTTTTGAAATTTTCACAAGGAAAGTTATTCTACTAGTGGTTGACTTGAAGACAAAATACAATTGAAATTAACTCAATTTCCAATGATTTCTGAAAAACCACTATTAATAATGCTCATTGATTGAGTTTGATCTCATTTATTACTTTCACAGCCACAGAAGCTTTTGACTTTCACATGCGAGTATAGATGTCAAAAACTCCATTAAAACACCAATAAAATGTTCTAAAACGGTATAATTCAATTGCCTGAATTGTTGTGAGCTTTGTTGATTCTTGAGTATAAATATTTTCTTGCGAAACAACTTTAACAACACTACCACGATCAAATCAACGCTACCGATGCAAACCCTAAGAATCGAATGGTATCACCTCATCATTGAAATCCCTCGTTATAATGTACATAAAATGGCCAATAGCTAAGATCTCCACTGAAATTCCGTCGTGCCCGGAATCGAGATATTTTCAGACATACCGCCCGTAGACATTTTCCAATTTTCCGGCATTATAATTCGAAGAAACTTTTATGGGGTGGAGACTTTCCGAACTCACTGGCCAAGTTTTCAAATTTATTTAAGTGTTCTTTCCGCTTTCACCGTCATGTAGTCTACTCCACTTGTCAGCCCAACCAGAAATTCTGGGCCGACTGGAACGACTGAGTCCTTTCCCTATTTGGTAACAACCGCTCAGTACATACTTGCAGCCTCTTCTTCTTCACTGCGCGCTTACTAGGACATGGCTCTCTTATTCTCGGCGGTGAAATTTTTATGGTAGTTTTTCGATTGTACTACCACTCAGCAGGATGCTTTGATATATTACATAATATTAGCGAACTCAAAAAACGTTCGCACTTCGACACGTCGTCCCTGCTGAATTAGCTTCGCGCTAACAACGCAGCAATATAAAGCCGCGCCACAGCGAGAAACACCAAAACGAAAGGAGGAAATGATAGAAAGTTGAACAAAATTATTATTAAAATAAACGTTTTTGATGTCGACTATTTGATTTTGCTTGTTAGGAGGCAGTTTGTACTTCTTTTATGAATTTCAAAGTATCGCTGACATTTAGTTATTTATTTTATTGGAGTTGTTTCTTTATGTTCTATTTCAAGAACGTGGAGAAAGTATTGAGTGAAGCTGGGTGAATTTATGGTAAAGACACCAAATTTGTTATGGATGGATATAAGTCGGAACGTGGGTTTGCGAAATTCTTTCCGAACTTTTCAGCACTCCCTTTATGCATAGAATTAGTTTGAAATTCGCTTGTAGGGTTTTATCAATTGGTATATCCTGAATACTCTTCAGATGGAAAGCATACTGTAGATATTGGATTGTATTAGTTTCATACCCTGCCAATTAAAAAGTATACGAGGTTGGTTTAAAGAGTAAAGCCTCTAGCGCTGTAAATTTTATTTATTTCAAAGCTCCTGAACTATTTAGGCGTGATTTTATAGAGATAGCCTTACTCTTCTTATGTAGTCTTTTTTCAGATTGATTTATAAGAATTTTGTATCTGAGCCTAAGAGAAAGAGTTGTAATTGACTTTCTAGAAACAAATGGTTATGCACCCAAGGAAACTCATAATCGCTTGAAGAATTTTTATGGGGACGTAATGGGTATCAGCAATGTGCGGCGTTAAGCGAAGAAGTTTGGAATTAATTCGAAATGACAGACGCATTGCAGTTCAGAGCCTCTGCCCAAGAAATAATTTCTGACTTGAGATATCAAAACGCTTGTGCCAAATGTGTTTCCAACGAATTGACCGATAATAATCGGAGGGGGCAACTGGAATTTGAAACAGAGGAATAGGACAAGAATGTTTTCACTGGAGATGAAACCTGGGCATGTTTATAAGAAGCGTCACAAAAACTGGCACTACAGTGGTTCTTCACATTCCAAAAAATTCAAGTCCACCAGTATCAGATCAGTACAGAAGTTTATGACAACGGTGTTTTAGGGACACATACAAGTTTTTATTCTTGTTGTTATTTTGCAGCCTCGAGCTACAATTAACTGCAAAATCTAGGTAACGAGGGTATTAACATTGCTAATATAAAAGCACCCAGGAATTACGAACGTCGACGTGAGAGTAGATATAATGTATTGTTATAAGTATTTTAATTCCTGTGCTACCAACAAATCATTATTTTCTCTTTAAATAAATAGTTGCAAAGCTTATATATTGGCAAACATATCAATTAGCAAAGCTGCAACAGCAAGCTATGTAAATAAAGCATTTTCAAATATAGCTACGGCAACAATAACAACAACAGTGGTTACATGTTTTGTATCACATCAGCAACTTCAGTTTGTTTAGGCAGTGGTAGGCGTCGAGGTCAAATCGGTACTGAAATTTCGGCATCAATTTGATGCGTCATTGAGTCAATCATTGTCTTGAGCTAAAAATATGTCTGGTCAATGTCGAATTTGCTGAGCTCTCTATTAGTATTGGCAAACACTTAGAGCCAGAGACTGTACGTGACGTGTACGTGACTGTAAGACGTGTTCATCTGTTGGCTGTTTACCTTCTTATTGGATACGTATTTGTGCACCGACTGTTCAACTGGGTTATCAAAGGATATGATGAAAGAAATTGGATAAGAGTCAGTGATTACATATTTTTTTAACTTTTCCCTCTTGCTCCGCTGAATATAGTACCGTTACGAAAGCATAATCTAACTCCGCGGTTTTACCTTAGCTTTTTACTACCATCAAACTACCAAGTGCACGAGTTCGAGTTGGATCTATAATGGAAAATTGGAAATTCATGTGATGTTTTTCGACGACTTTGGCACTTGCGTGTCCTGATGGTTGCTCGTTTCCTTTTCTGTTGGTAGTGAACAATATTGCCTCATTTTTTCACTTGAATTTGCTTTCTCTTAGTTCGAAGCTTGAAACGTAAAGTAAGTAGAATTAAATCATTTTTGTGTCAATACAGTTTAGAGATTGTACTGATGGCTCTGTGGTCGACATTTTTGGCGAAGCAGACTGCAAACCATAAGGCTAACTTTTACTTGCTTCCCATCTTCTTCGAAGAAGAGACGGCTGTATTTGCTGAACTGGTTTCGATTCTTTTTTGCCTTCTTATTGCTCTCCATTGGCAGAGTGTCGGTTTCTTTTTTTAGCAATCACGTCACATGTGCCTTTTTCTCCACAGTTTCAGTAACGTGAGGCTCTGTTTTTTGTTGAATTCCTGGTGATACCGGCTCTTGGGTTGTTTAAATGGTTCGTAGGACAATGCATACGCCAAAGCCAAAGTCCGCTAACCGAATGGTTTGTTGAATATTCTAATCTGGTGCTGCAATGATGCATGCATCCTTCGTAGTTTCATTTCGATGCTCCAGATCTGATTTAAGTTAAAACAAATGTCTAACATGCTCAATATCAGCATAAGCCAGCTGCTGCAAGGTCTTTATTGACTTTCGTGCACGTACTTTAAGATGCGAACGATGAACCTTCTTCAGGAAATCTTTGCCTTATCTCATATTCAAAACATTTTATCAAGCTACTACAGTTACTTTAATTGCGCACTGCAATGATTTGAAAATCTTCCATCGCAGCGCTTTCAGATGCATCATTAGCGTGATCGCACATTTTTTAAGGCTTCAATAGCTGTAATATGCAGCAGCCTCAAATTGCTTCTTAAAGATGGTCCAGAAAGTTTCCCTGTCGGAAATTGGTGCTTTGAGCCCTTTACACTCAGTTATACCAATTAAAGCAGTTTTCAAAGTTTTGATCCGCCAGCAAATCAACTTTTTCCTCAATTTACATGAAATACAGCTCCACTTTCATAGCTAGCGCCCAGTTTTTGTTTCACTTCTGCAGCCTAATTATCGAGTTATTACTGGAACTGTTACTTGATTTTCATGAAATGTAACTCACTTTTTCTAGCTTCGTGCTAAAACTATGCCTTGTTGTGTACAGCATGTTGTTTTAGCTTCTGCGTTTGTTGGTTTAGTTGTTATTAAAGTTTTACGGATTGTTTCTGCATATCAGAAGCCGCTTGGAGCTGCAAATCTATCATCAAATTTTTCGAAAACCCATGAAAAGACATTCGCAGAAAAAATTCAATCCAACAAAAAAATCCAACTTCTGACACCAATAATTGTGCTTCCCTTGAAACAACTCATGAGTGCATAGTTTTCTATGTTTTATTAAAAATAAAATGTTTGGTTTTGGAGCTGAATACGGTTGTATTACACTAAACTTTCAAAAACATTCAAGTGCACACAATCTTATAGCTCAGTAAAACCAATTCACTGACTTTCGCTGTCTTGCGCTGTCGATTTGCTTTTTCTGAATCACAAATTCAGACTAGCTGCTTTAATTTTTCTTGTCTCCTCTAGACAGCAAATGAACATTCTAATCTATGCCAGTTTTATAACTAGCTCACATGCATACAGCACTAAACAAGTTTCCAAACAAAAATTAATTCAACATAGAACTCGTTTTTGGAGCTGAAGAATTATCCAAATTTCAATCTTATTTAGCAACTTGCTAAACTTCATGTGTAAACACTGATCTCAAACATCAAACATTAATTTAAAAATTGGATCAGCTTGATTTTAACTTCCCGAAACTCAATTGAGACGATTGAAATATTAAATGAAGAATGTATATCAAAGATCCAGAGACTAAGAGAAAACCCCATGTTTTTAACCTATGTTTTGTTAAATAAAGTAAAAATACTATGAACAAAAATATACCAGAGCTCTCAATGATCACAAGCAAATGAAACTATTAAATCTCCTTCTATAGCGTGATTTTCAACTTTTACTTCAAATCTCAAAATACATCTAATAATATGACTACTTCAAGATAATCTACGACTGAGCAATAACCTTTCGTAATATATCAGAATTTCGCTGAAGGTGAACAACAGCAAATAATACACGCCGCATTTCTTCAATTAACATTCCACAATCAGTCACACTTCATTATCCATAACAACCTTCATGCAAACAAACACACAAAACTTTCCAAATAATTCACTTCATTTAATTGTTTCACATAAACCCCATACTCATTCTATTCCTCCTTCCAGGCTCATACTCAAAACCATATCTATTCTATTTCTCGAGGGCACAGGCACATACTCCTACACAGATACGAATATTTTTCAATAGGAAAATTCCATATCAGCCTAATTAGATTTTCCAGTTGCAATTAACCAACTCTTGCATGAAATTAACTGTGAAAACTTTAATGTTTTGAAACTCGCTCTTTCCCTCTCTGCTGCTCTTGTAAAGTACATATCATATGAAATTATCGCACCAAAACAAGTTTGGGGGAGAATATTTGTAGTAGACGAACATACAACAGAGTATGTTTGTAAAAAAGTTTTTTAACGAATAGAAGAGTATACGAATAGTACCCGCACATGGAAAATTGAAAAGCAACTGCACTTTTACTACACTCTACGATGTTTGTGCCTTATACGAGCACAACTTGCTTACTAGAACTTATGAGTACTTTTTGGAGTAGTTTTGGAGTTGCAAATGGGGATGGATGGAATTCTTTTGCGCAAAATAAAATGTGCTCAGATGGTCAATGCATGGTATTTAAATTTACAGAACTTAATTTTCAAGATTTCCGATTTATTTAAAATATATTTAATTTAAGCTTTAGATCGCAACAAAACATTAATGCACTTTGCCTTTCTCAACACCCTACCACACTCACTTAGTGACCACAGGGTAGACAACTGGCTGTAAGTATGTGTATTTAGTTCCAAATAACGTACATTATTCTCGCAACTAACGCAGCTGTGATTAGAGATCTAAGATGAATTAGGGAAAACTTTTTGGCTAATTTCATCACTTCACACCAAAAGAAATGAAAAAGACTACGTTGGGACAACTTATCACAGAGTCTCATAATACTGACTATATTAATTTTATCAAATAATCGTGCAGCTCGTCATATCCGATGACTACCGTCCATTCAAAAGAAATATCATCTTCGAAAACTTTCAATCCCTACTCAGCTCTAATTTTATCGACCACGGTTAAATTGGAGCTTACATAACGTATTCCGGCACTTTTCTTTCCGTTTTATCCATCAATGATATCCTTTAATGTTGTGCTGCTATAAAAAGAAGTGCCTATAAAGCAAATTTATTTGTTTCGTTCATCTCCGCGGAAAAGCTGAATTGAGTCAATTCTCCAATCCACGGGTCTGTCTGCTTGCCGATATTTCCAAAACATACAAACAATATGCCAGATTTAAGTCAACTGGCCGCAGTTCAGCTTTCTTTGAACGTTCAGGAAAAAAATTGAAAATGATTAAATGGCGCTTGAAATGATAGCCGACTGGAGAAATGAATTGTTTCATGAGTATCGTCGTAAGCGAAATGATATCAGAATGAGCAGCTGCTAAAGGATGAATAACAACCAATAAAGAATTTATTTACAAAGTTTTTGACGTGTAATCCTCTATAATTGTGCTTTCAACACCAGTTGCGAGGTGATTTAAAAAACAGTTTTCATACAGATTTTCAAAGTTTAAATGAGTTGGTGGTTAAAAATGGGACTGACGATTACTTTGGCTTGTTTGAAGTCGACTTTCAGCTGAACCTAAAAATGGAGTGGAGGTAATTCATATAATCTAGACTTTCTCAAACTTTTTTCCGTCACTACCCGTTCAATTAAAAAAAATCGCATTTAAATCCTATCTAGCATAAAAAGAATTTATTCATTTATTCATTTATAAATAGACAATTGTCCATAGAAATAAATACACAGCAGCTGAAGTTTATGTTAAATTAATTGCAAATAAATACTACCATAGATACTTACTACATTAATCCTAAGTAGAAAAACCGTTTTGGAATTGCATCAAATATTCATATACGTTGTTGTGAGTTCAAGCTGCTTAGGTGGTGCAAGGAGAATTATTTTTCGAAATTGGCCTATTATTCAAATAATTCCAGCCGATTGAAAACTTCTTTATGCTTGTGTAATCGGAGATAGTCCCGTTTTACTTAACAGTTCCGGGCAGCGAGATGAAGAACATACATATATTCAACGCTTTAGCTAAAAACACTCATTCCGCTACTAAAACGTGTTTAGATTAAGAAACTAATTATAACACTTTAATACTTTTAACTAAACCTTGTAATTATATTCAAACCGGATTCTAAAACTCATATACAAATTCGTTAAAAAAGTGCGCCCAGTGTGGGCCACTTTACCTACTATTATCTGGGTATACCAACGTACATGTTTTAGCAATGGCAAATGCTTATGGAAAATCGAACGTTAGCTGCTGTGATGGCTGCATCTTAGGAGTAGGTTTTAAATTAAATATAATAGTCTCTTTTCTTTTTTGCGTCTCTAGAGTTGGTTGCCAAGTTATAAGGGAGAAAGCTTATATTAATGTATTTAATAGTTTTAACTTATTTTTAAAGCAAACAATTGGATTTTAGGCTTCTTAGATATTTACGAAAAATAAAATACGAATCTCGTTGTTTTTCATTAAAAGCCACAAAAATTTTAATATTTGCTAATGACATCCTTTGTTGCAACTAGATATTTTATGCGTCGAGGCATGTTCTCTATGCTCTGTTGTCTTAGTTCACAATTGTTTTGTCATTTTCTGATTAGAGTTTGTCATTTTCTGATCAACTGCTGCTTCGTAATTTGTGATGATTTATATAAGGTTCAGGTGAGTTCAGTTCCCATGTTTTTCCGCTAAACGTGCAGTAATACTCCTGACTTTCTGGCACGATGCCACATCGTGCTTAAAAACGGATTTTCCGTCGCCACGGAACTAATGCTGGTCCTGTTTCACTGTGCCTTTTTCCATGTATAGGTTTTCCATGCCCTTCGACAAAATAATAAACCACACCATGACGCTGACCAAATGATGGGCAAAGATTTGGAGGCAGCCAAATACAGAGCTCAATCCAAAACATTAAAGGGCCACTGTGAAACACGGAGGTTGACATGTTATGGTATGGACATGTATGTCGCAAGCAGGGGTTGGAAATCTGGCTTTCATCGATGGTATCATGGACAAACACCAGTATTTGAATATTTGGAAAGGACACTTACTGCAAAGTGCAGAGCAATTGAATATAAGGGATAATTTTCGATTTTATCAGGGCAATGATCCTAAGCATTCCTCCCAACTCGTTCAAACGTGGCTCATTTGGAATCGCCCACATGTTATTCAAACACCTCCACAGACTCCGGACTTAAATATTATAGAGAATTTGTGGTCAGAGTTGGAGAAAGGCATCAGGAAACACTCAATTAACAACAGACAGGACCTTAAAAGAGCTTTGAAGGAAGACTGCAACCAAATTCAGGCAAAGTTCACAAAATCTTTCGTGGAATCGTTGCCCCGCAGATGGGACGCAGCTCTTAAACAGAAAGGTTATCCAATGAAATACCAGCGGTAATAGTTTTTAATTTGATTAGAAATTAAAAGCTTGATATAATTTTTTTCTAGGAAAATCCATTTCACATCATTTTGGCTGTCAGGGCAAAATCGGCACTTTTCTGGATTTTCATTACTTTTTTTCGTAATGCATTATTATTTTTGTTATTTTTTCACTTAAATGATAAATAAACATTAAATCTGTAATTCCTCATAACTTTTTTTCTTTATTTCATTCAGAAGGTGACAGATATTGATCATTTTTCATAAGATACTTGGCCACATAATTTTGGCTGTCACCCACTGTATATTATTTTGAGTTAAATTTACAATAGTCAACTTTATGTCTTCGAACTTTATTGAATGAATTCACAAGTTTTATAAAAGCAACTGTTTAATGTATGTGTTTTTTAATTATTTAAAAGACTTGAACATTTTAATATTATAAGCACAATATTTTCTTTGTTAGCTTACAAATCTCAGTTTGAACCATATTTGAACCGTCCCATTAGTAACTCTATGGAATGTAGAGAATGCGGTTGGGCAGCAAGTTCTATTCCACAGCATTGGATTCTGTCGATCACAAGCTTATTTTCTCTAGTGTATCTTAGCCCATTCCATCTGGAGTTTCATCCTATATTTGACGTCCCACTTGTATCGTAAATGTTTTTTCCTCGTTTTCTAGCGCTTTCTGTTCCTGTCCCGGTGTTCGCTAGGGATCAATTCTGGGTCCTTTTTTATTTCTTGACTTTGTCAACGGCCTTCCGTATGTTATTCATTTATCCTGTTTTCTTTATGCGTATTATTTCAAAGTGTTCAAAGCGATTGATTCTCTCAAAAATTGATTGCCCACAACTTCGAAAAGATATTTGCGCTCTAGATGATTGGTGCCTAAAGAGTTCACTTGGTCTGAACATGTCAAAATGACTTGTATTCAATAAAAGCTTCCTTTAGTGTTTCCTACTCTCTTTCTGGATACCTCTAACTCCTCTAACTGAATAAATTGGATTGATTTTGACTTGAACTACACGTTGCGAACATTACATCCAAGACTATTCGTCTATCGAGTTTTGCCCTTAGATCTTACCACTCTTTAGCAAAATTTTTATACTTATATATCAGTTTCATTCCTCAGTTTGTAGGGTCTTCTCGTATTCCTGTCAAGTCTGGTCTCCCCATTATAAATATAGGATTGATGTGACGGAAAACGTAAGTAATTCATGTGTTCTTCAATGTCTAAACTCCACACCCTTATTGTGAGTAAAGTGATCGTTTATTTTTGTTCCGAATTTCATCTTTGAAATCCCGTATTCCTTGCCAAGTGTTTATATCTAAATTCCCGCATTGCTCTTTTCTATCTGGTCTCAGCTCTAAGCTGCTGCTTCGAAAGTTTAATCGCTGTGGTAGATCACCGTGAATATTTACTATACAATTCGTGCAAACTAACAGATATTTTATTTCACCTTTGTTGCGCGTTCTGAATCCGTAGCTTAAGCCCGAATATTTCCAAAATATTTGCAAAATATTTCTGAATCATTTGGGCGAAGCACCAATTTGCCCCTGCTACACATTCGCGCAAAGTTCATAATCCTCCTATACATTAATCACTAGTAAACTCTAAAAGTAATGAAGAAGTTTAAGCGAGAGTTTTCAGCGCTAACTCCCAAAATACATCCGCTGAGGTATTGAACTAGCTATTGGTTTAGCTCCTAAACTAGAGCAACGACTAGTTAGCACGTTGGTGCATCGGTGATACAAAATTTAAACCAATCATTTACCATACTTCCAAAATCAAATTGAAATCAGATTTGTAATTATAGCTTACAACCCAAACGAAAACATCAAATGACCACCCCACAGCATTTAAAGTCGCATCACCCATTCTTGATTCAAACTTCATAGCATATCGCCTTCAATCAATGATTTGGACTTCCCATGCATCCCAAATACCACAATTCCATCCGAATGATCAAAACGATAATGAGGTCGCATCATATTTAGTAAAATGTCATAAACAAACAAAAGTTCACTCATGACGAAAACCATAAATGTCATGGCTATGTGATAATAAATTGAAACTCGATTAATTACAATTCCATATAAATCATGGTCTACCTGAATACCTCGCTTGACTTGCACATCGTCCTCTCAGGCCTGCCACCTATTTGCTCGGTCACCCCATTGTCAAGCCAGCCCATTAATAATGTTACAAGCAACAAATCCTTCACACATTCATGCACAAAAACAACGAACAAGAAGCTTTTCTCTGCACTCGACAAGCTGTTTTCTACGCAAATAGATTTTTATTCGAATATGAATTCTCGCTGTGCATAAAAATCAGCATCTGCGTCTTCATCATCGTCACTCACTCCATAGGATATCGTGAGAATATCGCGAAGATGTCTCATTAAAAGTCATAGCACCCGCCGCGTAACAATGTAATTTAAGGGTGGCCGTATGCTATCGCGAATTCACACGACTGAATCTTGCCAGTGCAAGCCATTCAGCGAAGCGAAAACGCTGTCGCTATTTTCTCGAACAACGTGGTAGGTATGCGATAAATATCCTTGCGCTATAGTCGCGCTCAGAGCCCGCGGCTAGAAGATTTGGACTTGGACGATATTACCCAGGACCGTCTCAGACACGTATTTCTCGTCTAAAGCCCTACAAGCCTAATAATTTTAAAACGAAGCAATTTAACAGCAAACTAGATGCTTCTACATGCCAGCCGGTCGTTCGAACATATTCCGAGCCACATTTCAATCCTCGCGGCTCGTAGCCGAGACCACCTTGCCTAGAGCTCTGTTAATATGCCAGCCAACATTAAACCGCCAATTATGTAAGTTGAATGCAGTGGCACTGTAGCCTCGAATCCGAAGCAGACGCCGCCACTACTTATAGACAAACAAACAAAAAGGAAGCCAACGAACAATAAGGCCGATCACCTGGAATCCGTGAGAACGTGCAAATTAGTAGGGTGCGACCTGAGAAGCTCATTTGCTCGTTAATTTCACCTTGCGCAAATTCTCTTCATCGTCATGTTTGCCAGGACGCATATTCATTTCCTCAGGAAAGCGTTTGCCCCTTTTAACAGTTGCTTTTGAGTACAGCTTTCAGGAGAATCTCTAACCGTTTCCCAAAGTGTATATTTTGGAGATTTTTTTAGTACAACAATACTTATATTTCCCCATCGACAGTAGGGACACATTTCAACTACCCTATCCACTCCCCGACTATTTACGATGCTTTTGACCTGTTCAAGCTTCCTGAATGTACCCCATAGGTGCAACATTAGGCTACACAATATTTTGTGGGAAGTTTAATTCGCCATGTAACAAATTCGACCATGAATAGATAGAATCATGTGGAAATTGGTCTTTTGGCTTTCTCAATGACTGATTTTCCTGATTATCAGACGAAATTCCGTTAGTAGTTAAATATAGCTAAGAAGCTTTGCATCAAGTTTATATGGAATGGAAGAGTAGAATTATGGTAGTAACTATAAAAGGTGGTATGTAAAAAATGAATGTAAATTTTCCGATTTTTTTGTAGCTCAATTATTGACATGGCAATCTTCATTGCGAATCAAAGCTCAGTTTGAAGTTCATCTTTGAAATTAATATGAATAATCGTTATTGATTAAACTTTCGCAATTATCACAACTACTTTGTCATATCTCTCCTGATGTTCCTTCCAAGTTCAGCTTAAACGCATCAATAGACTATACCGACTCGGTTTTCGTCTCGGGAAACGCTTTGGTAGAACCGCCGTGTGTATGATTGGCCTAAAACCTTTTCTGTTCCGCCGTTGAATCAATTGTTCACATGTGAAAAAAACACTATTCCACGTCTCTTGGCTTCAATTCGTACAGCACGCAATTTCCTTGCTTATTAACCACCTTAAATGCTTTTAAACAATTGTCAACTCATTTGCGACCCAAGTCTTAATAATTTCGCACTTTTTATTGAATAATGCTTTCAATTCTTTGTCTTCAAACTTTATCGGTGAGCCAGAGCATTCTTTATATTTAACATCTAGGCCGTTTAAGGTACTAGTACACTTTAGAAGGCAAAAATATGACCATTTTTAAAGAAATTTTTTCTCAGGCATTTTATTAAATATTAACATGAATTTTTTTTATAATATTACTTGATATTTGAAAAATACAAAAACAATTTTTTTTACTTTATTATTTATTATTCCCTTTTATAAAGGGCGCTGAAATCAAAAATTGTTACTCCACGGCGGACAGATAATCTATGGATTATTAGGTTTGATCCAAAAAAATTCAACAGGGTTTTAAAAACTAAGGTCTCTCACATCGTAATTTACCACGGTTTTAAAAAAATGGCGGACTTGCGAAAAAAAATGTCAAAAATCGAACTTTTTTCCTAGTTTTTTCAACGCCAAAAATTTGTTTTTGAATTTTTTTGTCATATTCTGGAATATTACGATGTAAGATACTCTAACAAATAAAACGCACTAAAGTTTTTCAAAATCGGTTCAGTGAATCCGGAGATTATCTGTCCGCCGTTTTAAAAAACTTTGTTTCGAGAAAAACGTATTTTAAGTTTTTTTTTCATTTTCTTTATTAATAGGTAAGTTTTGAAAAATCAAATTTAAGCATTTACAATTGGTTAATCTGCTATGCCTGGACCATAAAATAGTACGCCACCATCAATAAAAGCCTGCTCTTCCTGTTGTTGAGCTTCTTTTCTCGCTAAACGCCCTTTCTTTGTTGCATCTTTGCTGGCTTTCTCGGTCTCTTTCCGCGTCCTTCGACCGCGCATATTCATAAGAAGCTGATCCATTGGTGCAGCCCATTTGCTGCGGAACAGCTGTGAACAGCCGCCACTACAACAGAAATTTTTGGCCTCACCTGCTACCCTCGCGTGACTTTAGTGTCGTTGTGTTTTTTGAGGGGCAGGTCAAGCCCTAGCTGGGTCACGCATTGCGGACGCGGACCAACATAGAAATGATAAGGACGGGAATAAAGGAGCCCACTGCATCATGGCTCCACTGAACCTAAATGCTTGGAATTAGCAAGTCATTGGTATTCCAGTATTCATTTCAAATTATAAAAAAACAACGCAAGTTTTATCACCGTAAAACAAATGTATTCAAACCAAAAATAAAATAAATATGAACGAAATTCACCAAGAAAAAAAATCCAACCAATAATCAAAAATTAAATATTATTAAATTACAAAAAAAAATTATAATAAATATAAATTTATATAGATAGATAAAACTTAACCATGCATCAAACCGTACAATAAATGAAATATTAAAGTTCAATAAAAATATAAAAACAAAAGCGACCACTTACCAGTGAGATCTGAATAACAGTACTGAGCTCCTTGAATTACTGTAAAGTTTTTTTTCTTTTTGGTATTTTAGATTACAAGTAAGATTTAACAAGATAAGTTTAACAAAATAGTTCAACATTTTCATTTAAATTGTTCAATGATGCTATGTCGTTCTCACTGCTATTGAAATTCAAAACCCGTAACGTACATCAACTTCATTGGCTCGTATGAAATCCGGATTCGTGCACTACTATAATAGTTGTAGATATGTTTTGATCGAGCTCGTATTGCTGTTCAAGTTTTTCCTTTGTATGGGGGTATGAAGTCACGCTGATCTGGTTTCAATCTGATATAATTTATTATAACCAAACACTAACTTGGGCCAATCTATATATGTTCAACTACAGTTAGAACCATAGGCAGTGAGTTTGTTCCATTTTTTTTTCGTTGCATGCATATCGCTCTTGTAAGCTCGCACCTCATTGATTGTCAGACATTTATCAGTCAACGGGAAGATTGCTGATGACCCGTCATCCACTTCGACGATAGCAAAAAAAATGCGGGGTCCTTCTCTGTGTAATGCTTAAGATCCGACAGATCATACACAGTTTTGATCACAGTTTCACACAATCACAGTTTTGAACTACTGCAACTTGCGGTGTCAATTCAATGCCGTTTATGAAGACGATCCGATATCGCCATATGATTACAAATTTACGCTCTCTCTTCGACCTTAACGCAATTCCTCTTTAACACAATTTCCACAGCAACTTTTAGGTGCTGAAGTTTCGACGGCAACTATACACCCACAAGCTTACATTTGCACTCGAACGGACCTTCTTCGCGATATCAAGATTTCCTTCACACCATCCACCAATTCCTCATAATTCACTCACAATGCCTATCCATCCCACTAATTGCTTCAGTTTATTTTTCTCACAATATCAATTGGGCGTTGCATTTATAGTTGTATGAACAAAGCAACCGGGAAACTCGCGACAGATTCGAAACAAAATGCGTTACTACGGCAAGCTCTCCTTCAGATTCAGCACTTCCAATTTCATCGCAATCTTCGACTCTAAAGCACTAGACTACACCGAAACATTCGTTTTCCAACGTGCGAAATGCACTCAAGTTGCCATTTGAAATACTTAAAAAGGTCTTCGAATCGTCGTCGCCTATATAATAGGCATATTTGGCGTTATGAAGTTTTATAGAATTTTTAATGTCGATTGGGCAGGCTTATGTCGCGTGCCCCATGATTTATTTCACACAACGTTATCTTAGTCAACCTATGTATGCATTTTTCATCGCCCGTTATGATTCGCTTTCAAAATGGATCGGGTTCGTTACGTTTCAGCAGTGAATCACAAATGGAAATTCGTTCAGTGAGTTAAATTTCGTTCAGTTTGTGAGGAACCCAAATTTCGAGCTTACTGACGTAAACATGTGGTTTTAAATATCTTTAAATATTAATATGTGATATGTTAAGCTTCTCTGCAATCTTTCGAGTCGAACCACGCCAGCTATTTTCTATCATTGCTTTTATTTTGTCGTCGTCAACTTTAGTTGGGCGTCCAGAGTGTAGTGCATCTTTGTTGCCAAAATCTCAGGAACGAAAACGAGCAAACCATTTTTCACCATAAACATCTTGAAACCTTTTCCTAGTTTGCAATGCGTTTTTACCTTTTAGCAAATAATAAAGTATAATGCGATAAAAATTACCGTCTGGAATCTCCATTTTAAATCAATGATAAACAATAAAAACTCGAAATTTGTTTTTATTGAATAATTTATAAAATGAAAGCTGTCAAACATCATATACGGTCGGAAGTTTGCAAGGGACGAAGCCATCCAGCAGAAAAAAACGAAATGAATTTGTTGCTAATCCAATATACAGTATTTTGCATCTCTTCGTCGAAAACTGAAGCATTGAACTCTTTACTGCCGTGTCATTACTGTTTTACTTATGCCGGCAGAGTATTATGTTACTGCTGGAACTATTGAGCGAGTTTTTGGTCAAGTTTCCGATTCCGCTTGTTGTTTCATATCGGAAGCCATTTTCCTTAACGACACTTTGTATTTCTTCAGCGTGTTTTAGCCCATTTCATCATCAGAAAATTTAAACCTTTCTTTATTGATAACATAGCTAGTTTGCTCCTCATTGTCACCATATCGCGGTTTCAAAATTCTGTTTTCAATTTCGCTAACATCGGCGTCGCTTTTTAACATTTATACTTACTTTGGTATTGGTTTTTTGCTAAGTCCATACTTTTTCATACGATAATTATTGCTACCCACAATAGTCACGGAACGTTTTTTCCGAATGTTCACATTTTTCACAATTTGATGATTCGAAAATGCGTTGAAAGTTACCTACTGACTCACAAGCTCCAAAAAATCACAACTTCTGACACCAATTCACGTATTCTTGAAATACAGCTCATGAGCCCGTGAAAAGTTTTATGTACATATAACTCCTATAACTTTATATATAAAATAATTCATTTCCTTTCACTGATTATCCTTTGATTTGTTTGTTCTGGCTGTATTCTTCAGTTCATCAAAATATCTCGAACAATCTATACAATAATCGATCAAAATTGTCTAGTTTCTTGTTCACTACAATGTCTTGGTCGATTTTTGCTTGGCTGCTCGGATAGATGGCTCCGCTTTTTTGTAGATATATAAAGTGCACGCAGCACTAGCATTGTGATTTTTCATTTGGCTTTGGATAAATTTGATTTCATTTGCGGTGAAGTGAAAAAATTAGGAAGAAAAAACAAAAGAAAAAGACCGTGACTATACTACGCACTTTACAGTCGAAAATTATGGCAGGTATAAGTAGTTACCAGGTGTTTCTTGCACTAACGAACTTTAATGCTTCCTTTTATCGTTTATTTATTGCCGATAAAAAGGTATTGAATAGAAAAAAGGATTATTTGTGACCTTAACTAAATCAGCATAACAAAACGCATCAGTAATAAATATGCGGTCTGTGTGCACTATTCCTTTGTCAAATCTATTCGAATACTTTCCGATAGGCTTTTGTCACATGAACATCAAAATAAAGACCTTGGTGTCGTCCTCAATTCTCAGTTAAAAATGCAATATGTTTGTGCAATTATGACATCCAAAGCATCAAGTACGGGATGATTTGTTCTGAATATCCCTACTTGTGGCCATCTTTTCACTTTGGTACTCACAGTATGCAGCGTTTCAGAATACAATTCCTAGGTTTTGTCTCCTCCTTCAATCGAATCTGTCCAGTTACTTATTGTCCTCTTTATAAGTTTATTTTTTCTTCTCTGTCCGTTCGACTAGATCTCGATGTATATTCACCATCCTGTTTGTACGTACAAGAGGCATTTTTTACAGAGGCATTTTTCTACACTTGTCAGATGCACATAGTTCAAATGTTTACTGACCCTGATGACCTTTAACATTTAAGCATTCATTGTCACTCCTACCAAGTAGTTAGCTACAGGAGCTCCTGTTAATTTGTCATGTTTTGTTCACTGAATTTTCACCATTTTATTTTCATACCTGTAGTCTTCAATTTGTAATTAGATAATTTATATATAACATGAACTTATTAATAAATAAATAATACAGACTCCCTCGGAAATTTTCCCTCCAGAAAAAAATGCTCACCGCATACTTGAAGCATACCACCATGTCAGTAATCTTCATCGTCTGCGAATCACCATGTTCACCGGTTCCTTGAATTTTTTGCTAAAGTGGTGCATATAAGCAAACAGCTGGTTCTCACTAACAAGCTCAAGCATAACATTTTTCATAATTATATTATAATAAGTGCCGTTCAAACTTAGACCGATCCATTTAAACCGTTTTTACATATTAACATTTTTCTCTGCACTTTGCAACAAATATTTTCCTCTACCTTCAGCTACTGTAATGCAAGCAAATATTTATCTTGCAGCGGAAACTCGCAACGCCGTCAGTTTAACAGTGGTTCCATCTAGTTCTTAGCCGGGAACTTTACTACTTCGTCTCTAATCAGAACTTTTCATGGGCTTTTAGTGTCCATTAATAATCATAAAGGCCAATTTTCCAGTTCATTACGCGAGGTAAATCTTTCGCGTTTTTTCGCCGACTCCAAGCTTCCAACTTTCCACCAGCTTCATTCAGTCTCGACGGCAATAACAGCATTCGCTTTGACTATATAAGTTTTCTTGAGCACTAAATGGACTAATGATGCAGAACCGCGTGCCCTGTGGAGCTCATTCTCTCTTTCACTACGCTTGAAATTTCATACGTTTCACTATCTATTATCTGTTGGATGCTGCTGTAGTATTTCAACCAGCGAAACCGTGCCAGCTGTTTCGATTTATCAGTCTCGGTCGGTTCATTGTGGTCGGTTGCCTTAAAATTTCACTTCTTTTTATTAGTTAGTACCGTTGACGGGCTAATCATTTTAATGAAATGTACTCGGTGATCCCCTGTTGTTTTGCTGCAAGCCATCGCACAATATTCAACGCTTGCTTTGTTTCTTGACCTCGTTATTTAATTAAGTCTTGAAAATAAGATTTTCTTTTCGAAATGAAAGATTGCCGTTGGGGAGAAGAATTAAGTGCTTAGAGCTGAATGGATAAATGATGAACTTTTATTGGTATTGAATTTAAGGATTTTATATATCCGTATCAAATAGATTATATTGAAGCAAGACATAAATTATCTAAAGTCTAGAGAGTCTAAGACTCCGACTCTTAAGTCTAATTCTCTAGAGCCTATAGTTAATAAATACATAAAAATGTCTTATGTATTTATTAACTCTACGGTTCTAGAGAATTAAGGTAGAACTATAATGCAATTAAGTGAGCTTTAAGTAGCTTAAGTGACAGTACGGTTGCATAGAAATCAAGCGGCATACCCATAATGTACTTATCTGCCGTTTCGTTAAGTTTCGTTCAATTCGGGCCACTTAAGTGGCCTACGACTGGGACCGTACATCAATTAAGTAAATTTGACAAGAGGTTTGCGTACCGACTACAACCAATAGAAGGCACGTAAAATATTTGAATATGTTTTCATGGATCGCTTGGTATTTTTGCAGGAGGTAGAAGTAATGATCGTTCGTATGCGGTATTGTAGACGCAATAATAGGTATGTGAAATATTTGAATATTTTAGGTCTGTTCGCGTACTTTCAGTCACTGAATTTTACTGAATCATGTGGTGGGGGACATTCATGAGAAGTACAAAAACGCTCACATTGCATATCCTGAATATTGACAAACAAAAGTGTCAGTTGTTGGTTTTCAGGAGAACAATAATGAGTAGCCTAGTGGGTAGAGCACTGGCTTCTTGCGTGTGGGGTCCCTGGTTCGAATCCAGGTTCGGACGAGGGTCCGCGCACCAAGCTTTGAGCTCACCTAGCTCTGATTAGGTACCTGATTTAAATCAGGGGTAAAGTGAGTCGTGGAACTAATCACTCCACACTTGTATCCAATGATTAAAAAAATTGTAATGAAGCTCTCTACCAGCTTCAACCCCTAGACCCGTACAAGGGTTGTCGTGGGATTGCTTTTAATAATGATTATAAAGTCATCCTAAGCGGTGATAAATTATCGTCACAAAAATATTCGTCCTTCATAATATTATAACATTAGGCCAAAAACCGTTTGACAGTTTTCAGTATTTTTAAGTAGCTCAGACTCTACTGAAAAAGGGGAAATTTTCCGTTTTCAGTAAAACGGAGTGCAAAAACGGCTTTATTGCAATTAATTGCAATTAATCGTAGTACGCGAACATACCTTTTATTGTTAAACGGCTCATTGACAGTTTACAATATAGGAAGTAGTAATTAGATGTCTCGAATATGATTCTGCGTGACATTGTAAAAAGAATAACAGGTATCTAAAATATATTTTCGTCGATCACTTAAATGCTATTTTTACAGGAGGTAGGAATAATGAGTTTCAAACATAATTTCAAAGAGAAAACGCGTTGAACAACATACGAAATAAGAAATTATATAGTAGTTTATTTACTTGTATCTTTAAATTACTTACTTTTAAAAATACAAGTACATAAACTTCTTAAAATGCCGTCTCACAGCTTTTTGCATTCAAAGAATAACCACACACCATGCTTCAGCTGTCCACTATTGAATATTAAACTTCAGCAGTAAAGACATTGTTGATTAAATATATTCCGGTCGCATACCAATATTGCTCAAAAAACATTTCTTTCGTACACTTATTTGAATATAAGTACAAATTAAGAGCCTGCACCAATTCCATCTTTATAGATCTAATAATCTACAGCAAAGTGCTGAGGTTAAGCTCAGCTACAATTTTCTACGATTTCTTGCAACAGAGCTAGCAGGCTATGAAGACAACTATATTTCAATTGCAGCAAAAATCTATTCAAATATATTGCGTAAACGCTCACATCAGTTCATCTCATATGCCTCCAAATTCAAATTCATATTCGCCACTCTGACGGCAGCTTCATGAACCTTCACTTAATTCTATTATGGGCAAATTAACCGATCGACTTCAATTGAGTGAATTTTCGTTCAGTTTCAGCGCTCACTTAAGTTCACTTAATTGCATTATAGTTCTACCTTTAGACTTTAGAAGAGACTTTAGAATTTCTTATGTATTTATTAACTCTAGGGTTCTAGAGAATTCGACTTTAGAATTGGAGTCTTATGCCCGGTCCAGACGCTAGGTTTTGTCCAACATTTTATGTGCGGAGTCTTAAGGTATGTATCCATATGTATCATTTTCGCGTATCGTATCACCGTTGCGTATCAGTGGATACGACAAACGTATCTTCGTTGCGTATCAAAATTTGATACAAAGAAACGCAACGAGCTCGATCGGTCACTTGGCGGTTTCTTGCCGTCGCATCAAAGGAATGGTAAGATACGAAGTGGAGTCATGTGTGGACACGATGCGTTGTACACTATAGATTAGTGAATAAAAGCGCTGCCGCTACGTGTCGAGTTTTTTGCAACGGATCGTATTGATGATACATGGAATATTGAGTAGTGTGGACACCGTATCCGTTTAGTGAATGATACGCAACACTGAAAGAAAAATCTTGGTAAAATCAACAATTTTCCTTAGTTGTTTTTGCGTCAACTACGGGCTATAGTTAAAACAACCATAAAAAAATAGTTGATTACTTTTATGCACCATGACGCGTGGTTGATAAACAACGTCCGTGGTGCAAAAAAAGTAAGCAACCACAAACAATGGTATTCCAACCATATACATAGTACGAAATATAGGCAGGGGAGGCGTGAATGCCGCAGTTGAATTTGGTTAATCACAATGCAGCGACAATGTCGCTGTCAATGCAATCAAGGCACCAACCAAATTCATTTTTTTTTCTTTTGTATTGCTAAATCCTGTTGTACGAGGATTAGGTTGGCCAGACCATTCAACCTAATTCAATCAGATTTAAGCGCCGGACACAATGCTCCATTCCATTCCAGAATAAACGTCAAAGTTGGCGGCATAGAAAATGTACGAGACTGAACACATAAGGCTGGAATGGAATGGAATGGAATGGAATGGAATGGACGAGTTGACCAACTTTCAACTTTTCTGGATCAGAAGAGTATTATTATTAATGCTAAAAAAATTTTTGCTGTGGTTTTTGTTTATGCAAGGGTACGAAACTCATTAGCATTCCAAATAACTATGAAAAATTGCTATCCATTCTAAAATAATCACGCAAAACTGAAATTTCAAAACTACGAGTAAATTATCGCATACTAAACGGAATGGAGACTATGTGTTCAGTTTGCTGGAATGGACATGAGCTGGAGAGTGCTGGATCGGAATGGAATGGAATGTGCTGGAGCATTGTGGCCCGCGCTTTACTTCAACCTAGTGGTGATGCCAACCTATGGTAGGTATCACCGCTAGCGGTGCGGCAAAATTAGAAATTTGGCAAATTCTGCCGCTGCCGCAAATTCGGCCGCAGCCATTGTGCGCGTTACCATACAAAACAGTGCATTCTAATTTTTTGACTGCGCTTTGCCGCAGCCCACTGTTTTGCCACAGCGGAAAACGCTGTATTCTGAACAAAATAGCGTCATGCAACGTAATATAAAGGCTTCACAGCATAACATGAATATGAATTATATCGAACAGCAAACCGAACACAATTTTGCCATGTATCATATGAAACTTCTATGATAGAATAGGAGTATGAGTATGAGGAGAATGAAAAATCAACAGTTTTCCTTAGTTTTGCCATCAACTAGGGCTATAGTTAAAACAACCATAAGAAAATGGTTGATTACTTTTATGCACCATAACGCGTGGTTGATAAACAATTTCATTCGGAGCATGAAAAACGTCCAAATGTTGAAACTATTCTACTTTGCGTAGAATAATTCCAAAGACTTTGCTCACTGAATTACGTTTGTTGAAATCAACTATTGCAAAGTAGTTTAAGTACCATAAAAACTGTTGATAATTCGAAACGTTGAAGTTTTGAGTGAATTGATGAATATTTTCTATTTATCAACTAATTTTCGTGGTTATGAAACAATTAAAACAGTTGATTTCATGAACGTTGCGATATTTTTTGTATAACCAGAGCCAACTACTTTTATATCGTTAAATTTACTATATTAACATAGTAAAAATAACTATTTTCCTTAGTTCATTTAACGATTTTGAATGAATCGTTGCAATACTATTAAAAATAGTTGAATCAACCAAGAGTTTTTCTTTCACTGAACAGGGATACGATACGGAAGAAATGCAACATATGGATACCTACCTTAAAACGTTGCAGACAAACCGTTGCGTGTGGATAGGAAAACTGTGCAATTTTGAGAACTGCACGGAGACGGTACAGTTGCAGCGATAACTGAGGAATAGTTATCCGTGAACTGTGCCGACAAGTCGGTACGTTACGTGTGGACGGTTAGCTACGTTTTTTATTCATTTTTAGCGAGAATATGTTGTGACTTCATCATGTTTTAAGAAAAATATTCCAGCATCGATTTAGCTACCTTCACGTGAAATTTTCAAAAATTATAAGTTTTTATAGCTTTGTGTCAAACGAATTGTTGACCTTTTCGAATTAATATAGCTTTTATTTCTCAATTTCGATATCCCCTTGATAAAAATCGAATCATCTTTTTCCAGAATCAAAGCAAATTTTTTGATAATTAGTCAAACATTCTCATCTATTTACAATTTTTTTAGATTTTCTACTAGATTTTCTACTAGATTCAATTTCCATAATTTTAAATTTTCAATTTTATTTTCGAATAGGTATTTTAGTTTGTTCAAATTTTATTGAATTTGTTTAACTTTTTACTGTAAAATTTGTATTGAATTGTCTGATCATAGCAAACGTAAAAAAAGGAAATCTGTCAAAATGAAAAAAAAAACAATGTAGTTGGAAAGTTAAAAATTGTAGTTGAGGATTGAGAGTTTTGCTATGTTCAAGAGAGAAAACTTGTTAAAATAAAAGACAAAAAAAAATAATTTCTTCTATGAATTTGGAATCGTTTATGGAGTCAATTATATCAACTTATTATCAGGAATCGTTTGGAGTGAAATATTGTTTTCTATTGTAATCTGCTGATTTTATGTCGTTGCAGTGTTTCCGTAGGAGATTGTTGTCGTGTTGATGTATGCTTCGAATCAAAGTTGAAATATACTTTCTTGTCGTGTAAACCAACCTGTCCTCAGAATTTGGAAGCGTGTATCGCATATTTAATCGCCTCTTTCGCATTCTTTGTGAATTTGACTCTTCGTAGCAGGTTAACGATCTTTTTTGCACATCTTTGTCGACTCTCGTTTATCGTCAATCATTCAGACATAATCCTAACATGGCAGACCTTCGGCAATGTTCCCGGGAGTTTCTGACTGAGTTTATTGCGTCATGTATTTGGCGTATAAAATCCAAAGAATATAGTGACAGGGACAAAAAGAAACAAGCGTGTGAGATTTTGGTAGTTAAATTTAAAGAAATTGATGCTACCGCAATCAGAGAAAAAGTTGTTAAAAAAATTAACTCTTTTAGGAGTGTTGACCGAAAAGAGTTGGCAAAAGTCAACAAATCTCATCGATCTACAAGCCATAGCTCTGGTATTTTGATCTGTGGAAATTTTCAGAGGATCAAGAGACAACTAGAAAATCCAGGAGTACCATTGATGAAGATGAAATGTCTACAATTGGTGAAGCATCAGGACAAGAGGTAAGAAAAATAAATAAGGTTTTCCTTTATGTAATCACTTTATTTATCTGGATATTTAAAATTCACCATTGATTATTTAAGTTTACAAATTCTTCTTGCCAGGGCACAGACCCTTCATTGTTAAAGTAGTCTTTGAATTTATCTCTGACTAGGACAGCACTGTTTAAAATTTGGCCTCTTGGTCCACGCTGAAGGTCATGTAAAAATTCGGGGTTACATCTTTCACCTAATTCAACAGAACATTCAGAAATATTTTCCTGATCCATACTTTCAGGAGGGGTATTATTTTGGGGGGACTTTCTGCGCAAAAAGTTGTGCAAAGTGCAACATGCTAGAACTACAGTATCGATGTTATCCAGTTTCAAATTAATACTTGTCTGAAAAATACGAAATCGTGAAGCCGAAATTCAACAACCCACCTCGCCCTTCATAGGCGGTTATTAAAAATTGTTCGTTCCTTTGTTAATGTTTCTCGGCGAGATGGCCTAAGAAATTCTCGACGCATAGCAAAGGCTTCATCACCAAAAAAAACATGTCCTGTTTGAATTTGCAACGTACCGGGGTTTTGAAATATTCAACTCGTTGTTTTCATTAAATTTGGTATTATTTATGACTCCACCATCTGACATCCTGCCACTTATACCTACACCACAATATAAAAATTCACAATTGGCATTAGCTATTGCCATAAATACAACACTGTGTGTTTTTCTGTAGTTGAAATAATAGGACCCACTTCCGTTAGGTGCCACAATCCTAATATGTTTCCCAGCAACTGCCCCTAAGCAATGAGGGAACTGCCACTTTCTTTCAAATTCAGCTGCAACTTCCAACCACTGCTCTTAAGTTTCGGGAAACTGAAACCAAAAAATAAAACAGAATCATATTAAAGTAGGTAGTTACATAAAATTGAAATTACAAAATAATAATAATTGTAGACATCAAGAGTTCTTTAATTTTTTCAGCTTCAGGAATGTGCAAGCTGGACCCAGTGAAGCACCTGCGACTCCTATTTCTGAAACATCAACCCCCTGTTCTGCGAAATACTTCAAGGTCAAAGTCTTCAACTCGTAAGAGGAAAGGAGTTGCAAGTGATGATGGTACAACTGAAGTTATGGCGTTAATTAGAAGGAAACTGGAGTCGTTACACACAGAGGATACTTTTCATGTGTTTGGAAAGCATGTGGCTAATAAACTCAGAAACGTCCATAGCGAACAAAATAAGATTGCTCAGAAATTAATTTCTGATGTTTTATTTGAAGCGGAGATGGGATCCCTAACTAGACATTTTCAAATTGTTGATATGACAGGCCGGAGACAAGATATGTAGTTTCGATTTTTAGTGGACGGAATAATTGTCAACAGAACATGCATAGACAATGGGGGATGCCGCATACTTTTTCTTCAGAAGTTGGACAATATCAGTCCTTCTCGCAGCCTATGTCACAAAACTACGTTCCAGAAAGAGAGACACACCAAAAATCACAACATTTAACTATAAACCAAAACGAAAACCTTTCCCAAGATTTCTTGACAGCATTTCAAGCAAACTGAATACTGACGAACATTTATTAATTTCTTATTTAAATAATTTAAAAAAGAGTGTTGTTAAACATTGAGGTATAGTTTTGTTATAATTTTGAAGTATAGGTTTTTTTACACAAGTATAGTTTTGGTTTGTTTAAAAATGTAAATATTTATATATTTCTTTTATAAAAATAAAGTATTATAGCTTACCTTCAAGTATTTATTTTTCATCACTCTGTAAATAGCCTCACATATTTCGGGAATGATTTCACTTAATGATTGTTTGGATATAATTGTTGTTTGGATATAATTGTTTATAGCTTCTGCCAGTTGCTAAGAATCTTAAAGTTGATGTTAGCCTTTCATGTGGTGGTATTGCTGTTTTCATATTTCCTTTTGTGATATGTGGTTCCACTAATTCCAATAAATGAATATATGTGTCTATGTCCATTCTCAAGTAGTTCCGCGAATAATTAGGTTCATCACTTAATTCACGCAGTAATTTAATGTGGGGAAAGTGCTGTCTTTTTAGAAGCCATTTCCTCGATCACTGTGAACGCCGGGTTCTTTTGAGATGTTCCATTTGTTTCTTTTTCTTTACGAGACAACATGCAAAAATTTACCAGAGCAGTACTTCCTCCATGGCGGCGCCACTAAATCTGCGCAAAAATAAATACAGATTTGCATCATCTGGACGCTCTATATTTTTGCAACGTTTTGATTGCGCAGATAAAACGTTAGTAACGTTCATATATGTATTTCCATTTCAAAATAGCCACCAAAGCAGAAATGTGATAGTAGCGACGAGATCAATTCAGGTTGATTTCATTACTCGACACTCTCTTCGCTCCGTCTTGTTCGTGCCCTAAGAGACAACAGGTTTCATGGCTAATTTCTGCCAAATAAAAATGGCCATCTTTTAAGATTTTTCACATTTTCAAAAAAAAACGATTGATATCTACCATGCAAAAAAAAGATAACCAGAGCCCTTCACAACATATCTGCTGCATGTTCCTCATTTACATAAAGACTATCAATCAAGGGGACTACTCCCAAAATGACAGCTCGAATGAATCTATTCGTTTGCCATTACCGCTGGGCCATCGCTCATATCAACGCCACTTTATACTTAACCGATTCGCACTCATTGTATTATCGTTCCAGTTCAACTCCGCGAATCGCCTTAAAAATATGCAATAGCTTAAACTGTCAGTCAAATATGACATTTTGACATGCAAATGACCGAGATGGAGATAGGAAAGTGATAATTTATTGGAACTTCGCTGGGGGTAAACACATTGTTGATATTTAGTATGGAGACACGATGATGGTGTAAGCTTAAAGTCATCTGGCAGTGAAGTTGATTTTGTATCGAAGCCTTCTTCGTTGGAAACTCCTTTGCAAATGCTTTATTTTGATACCACTTGAAATTATATACCATGTTTGCTCCTTTATAAGCAAAGAAAACCACCACCCGCCTTGCCCTCATATTTTATCCTACCGACTGGTAATGCTATAATTATCTCGCTGAAAGATGTGTCATGGCGTTATATGATAAATTGCTCGGCGCTGGGTGAGAAATACTGTATAGTACGCATATCTATCTAGACTCGGTCGGAAATAGGCTATCGAAGTTATTATAGAACTGCGATAGCCAGCCTTGTCTTAATTACATCCTATTACTTTTACTGTTCATTGATTCAAGACGATTCCTAGTCGCAGGACTCGAGCTAGTGTATTTTCTCATCCTAGAACCCCCTGCCTTGTAGGAGTGAAAGTGGCCTTCCCACGATACACACAAATTTTCATAAATATTTATTACCGAAAATCTAATTTGCTGAATGTCATCTTTCATTCTAAAATATGAGTTTGTGTAGTTTGCGATAGTACGTATAGTTTTTTGCTGATATAACTATGCCTACGCAGAAACTAGTGTCTATTTAAGATACTCAACGAATCGTTTCTCAGTTGGATAGACACAGACATGACAACAGCAGACTATTAATCATAATTGTATCTCAACTGATAAGGTAAGAAGATGGAAAAGAGCTTGTGGATATTTGGAAGAAATTATATTAATAAGAAAATGTTGAATCTTTAATATCGATCTTAATAAACTTCTAGGTATATTAGAACATGTTCTCTGAAATATTGTTATACATTTTTTAAGAGCGTTCTTTACTCAGTGTAGGTTTTTCAGAATATTTTCTTGCTAATAGCACATTCATTAAACGTTCATTTTCGAATAAAACGACTTTTGGTACGATTCCGCAACATTTTTCAGCTTGAAAGCTTTGGTAATATTTATGTTTACATAGTACTCGCATTTGGAAAGAAAGTTTGGGATTCTGAATTGGGGCCCTTCTCCTTCATGTTAGCAATTTAATTAATTTTTATTTTCATTGAAATCCGTTAGTTAGGGATGTTATATTTACAGTAATAAATGAAGAAATTAATTTACATTTTGACTGCCACTGATACGTACAAACTATGAAAAACCATAAATCAATGAGACTTTGAGTGACGATAATTCTTTGGATGTAGTCAATAAAGCATTGGCACAACTTGTAGTGCATAGCCTAATCGGGTGGGTTTTTGATTTTTGGCGTTACACCAAACAGTAAGAGAGTTTAAATCAACCTGAAGAAGTAGATGATTATCTGAGCATTTGATCACCCGAAATAATGCTATGTCATCTGCAGAAAGCAAACAAGATGACGATAAAACATTAGGAAGATCGTTGATGAAGAGGTTAAATAAAAGCGGCCCTAATATAGACCCCCAAGGTACACCAGAAGAGGGTGAAAACGGTGAGGATGACACGCCGGAGAGGAAGACAAAATAGGTGCGGTTAATTAAGAACGAAGATATCCAGGAAAGTAAAGGCTCACAGATACCATAGTGGTTTAATTTGAGTAGAAAAAGCTCAAAGTAGATTGAAAGAGTCAAATTCTTTTGAGAAATCTGTATGTATAGTGTTACGAGTGAGAGTTTGAGCGGCATCGGATCGCTTGAGAACAGGTTGTGGCGTGGGCGAACAGGTTCTTGGCAGTAAGAGAAGCGAGCTGTGGGGGAGTTGGAATGGGGATTGCTGGAGCTGAGTCGTGTGCGGAACGGTGGGTTGTGAATGTGAAGCAGAGTGGAAAACGTACTGAAGTGTTGTGGCCACCGGTATCAAGATCGCGGACCTGAAATAAGAAGCGAAGTTCGCCGCAGATTTGGGTACGACGCGATATTCTGGGTGACCAAGCATTCAACTCCGAATGGGTATTTGAGCCAGTTCGTTAAACAAATCAGGGTGCTTTCCTGCCGACTTCGCGTTTCGCGGCAGGTTTAGGGGCGTCTTTGGCACGAAACGCGTGGCGTCCACGCCTCTGTCGGCCCAAAGACTGCCCGCCTGGTAGCAACGTGGTCTCCAGGTAATTACTTGAATCTGTATCACCATTGAAATATCAACATAAATTTGGAGTGTAACAATAGCATCAACTTGAGAGTTCTGATCTAACGCCGAGGCCACTGCATGACAAAATTCAATGAGATTCGTAGATGTAGACCGACACAAAACCATGTTGCTGAGGTACGAACGCATACTTAAAAGAGTCACAAATTTTGTTAAACACGAAACGTTTAATGATTTTGGAAAAACAGGGAAGGATAGAAATAGAGAAATAGGGCGAAAATTTGAGGCGAAGTTGCATTCACCAGATTTGAAAATAGGGAAAATGCTTACCAGCAGTAATTAGAATCAATAATGGGCCATTTAGATAAGCGTCCATGCGTCCACGCGTCCATGCGTTTTTAGATTAAACGAGTCAAGTCAACTCAAATCCAGTTTTTTGAAGGCGGGGCTAAGACGAAAGTGGTCGGATACGGTGATTGATATACCATTGACTTAATTGTTTTACTTTCGCTCTTTGTCATTTCGAGATGATAAGCGGATGGATGGGTTGATAAGAGGATGGATATTACACGCTTGCAACGATGGTTTTTTTTTTATTTTCATATTATTTGAATTATAATAATTATAATAATTAATATTTGAAAACATCGTCGTGATCAATTTTAAAACATTACTAATTCCCATTCCTCAATTTTTCCCCATTTTTTTTCTTCCTTCCAAACAAATAAATTGGTAGTAGACAATTGTATATATTTATCCATATGACTATATATACCTTCATATAAAACTGTTTGTGTCTAGATATTCGTATGCATTCTAATTTTTTCGTAATAGTCCTGCACGTAAGGATGCAAAAAAAATATCCACATCATCGTATAATAAAATAATCATCCACAAAACATATATTTAAATGATCATCAACGAATCATCCACACATGCCGCTGAGCGAAAGAAATCATTATAAAATCTATTGTACATGAATCAGCATACTCCACCTCCTTCGCTTTAAGTCCGCCTATATAAACAAAATCAAATTGACTCGTGTAGGCAAAACACGCTAGATCGCATGGACGCCTGGACGCATGGACGCTTGTCTAAATGGCCCATAAGGGATTCAACTTCAAGAGGATCAGTCAAGAGTTGAAGAGAGACAAGGAGGGAAATCAAAAGAAACGCTATAAGAAGAGGGAATGATTGAAAATCAGTGCGAAGGGATCACAAACATTCTGAGGATGAGCAGCAGTGATATTATTAAATGTAAAGGAGTCTGTTATAGGAGAGGGGGATTTTAAAGAGCGAAAGAATGACTAGAAGTTTCTAGGGTCATTCGAAAGCAGAGAAGATTCAATGTGAGATAGATAGTTGCGCATAGCAAAGCCATATTTGATTCTTGGCAGCAGCACGTAAACGAGAAAAATCAGCACAGTCTTGATCGGAATCAGAGCTCAAAAATTTACGACGTGCTGAATTTTTAGTATCTAGAGCGCGTTTAACACTCTCAGTGAAGCAAGGAGCATCATTGCGCTTACGCAAGCGGAAGATTGGAGTATGAGCGGTGATTAAATCAAGGAGAACAGAATATAATTTCTTAGCTGCAATGTCAATGTCAAGTCCTCGAAACAAGCCAAACCAATTAATCAAGATGATATTGAGAGCTAAGAGGTCAAAATTTGTTTTCCAAAAATTGAAACAAGGCTTATTGGAAAATCTAGCACAATTAGATAGATTAGCAACAATATATACAGAGAGGGAAGGATGATGGGGGTCAGGGTTCGCGTAAGGCGTTGTGGAGCGAGATAGCAAAAACGATGAAGGTTCAATGTTGGAAACGATGAGGTCAAGAATCTTATTGTTTACATTAGGAACAGAGTTAAATTGATAAAGTGAACAAGACGAAAGGAAAGATGCGAGAACAATAGAAATATTATTGTGAGAAACAATACGGGAAAAACCAGAGTCCCATTAGACAGATGGAACATTAAAGTCACCACAGATGATGGCAGACGAAGAAGGAAAGTTTATGTTTAGGTAGGAAGATAGCTCGATGAAAAAACATTCATAGGTTGAAAAGGGAGAGTTGCACGGAGTATATACAGAGGCCAAAAACAATAAAATTTTAACGACAGGGACTCACAAACTGCTATACATTCAACAGGAAAACCGGGAACAAAATCAGCGCAGAGTTTACTTTAACGGGAATTAATCACGGCAATAAGCACCCCGCCACCATTAGACTTCATAGTTGCTAAGCGGTTACGGTCACGGCGGTAGACATTGTGATTTGTAAAAAATTCAGGGCTGAAGATATCATCAGCAAGCCAGGTTTCAGCGAGACAGATTAGGTGATCCTTTTCGAGTAAAGAAGCAGTTTTAAATGACTCCAGCTTAGTCCTCATGCCGCGAATATTCTGATAATATAAAGAGATGTTTTGACACTTAAGAACTAATTGCGAGATCTTTTGTTGTTGGTCGATCGAAAATTTCCACGATATTCGAATGGCTTGACCAGCGTACCAGGTGGCCAATGAAATCGATTAAATAGATAAATACATAAATTGACTTTTCCCTACTAAAATTGTGCTGCGCCGCAAAACATCGAGCGTTTCCAAACAAATAATTCAAAACTGAAATTTGAAATTGAAAAAACTCTAATTTTTCTTTGGCTCATAATTCCTGGGCTTTTAGTACCAATCCTCTAACGTGTGAAATTCCCATTTGATTCATTTATTAAACAGAAAAAACTATTCAAATGTGTCAAACATAACTGCAAAATGGAATAAACTTCAAAATAATGGACATTCATTAAATTTCTTTCATGAATTAAACTTTCAATCTACAAATGACAAAAGTCCTCTTGCCATTCCACTCAACTTGATAGCTCGTCGCCATTTCGCGAAAGCGAACAGTAATTAAAGTCAGCTGGGAAAATCCATAGCAAATAGAATATTTATTCAAATACAGGATGCCGTGTTTGGCATAACCTCTAGACTGTCGCAATGAACTGATTACGCGTCACAAACTTGAAACTTTGAAATCTCTAATGCTCACTCTCTATGACGACTATATCATCCACTGAAGTATGTTTATGTGAGTATCAGTAGAACCAGTGGTGAACTCCATGATATTCTTATAAATTGAAAATTCATCCTGCTGGAAGCAACTTAAATTTCTCATTCTTAACACAGCAATATATTCTGGATCTTAGCAACTAATAAATTATTTTAATATTGACGTTACATTTTATTTCGATTGTGTCAAACCAGTTTGAGAGTGCGAATCAATTTGGAAAATTAAAAGATGCAAAGTTGAAGATAATTAACAATATACAAAAAAAAAGCTTTTCAAAAAATCCTGTCCGGAATACCTAGAACCAGAATAAGAAATTATATTAATTCGAATCTCAACTGAGCTTTGCATCGCAATTTTCGACTGGCTTCTTACTCTCAGTATTTATTCAAATTACGCTCAACGGCAACACATTCACGAATACGAATTTCAAAGAAACTTCTTAACTACGGTCGACAACGATGATTACCGCCTCTACGACATAAACTGAATTCAGGGCAAGCTAAGTGATTTCAATCTGAAGCTTTCAGCACAACATCTCAGTTACGAGACCTTCTTTTCCGGCCTTCTTCAACCCGGAAAAGGAAGCGCATTAATTCGAACGGATTAGTCAAACAAAATTTTACAGCATTTCCATTTCATTAGAATCAACAGTATGAACAACAAATACGATCGATACGAAAGCATGTAAAAACCATGGACAGACCAGGACGTTCATTCCACGGAACTTGGCCGGTATAAAAAGAAAGGATTAGAAAGTTCATTATCGTTGACAAAGTTTGTGATGGGTTTTTTTTTCTTCTAGCAAGGAATTTAATTGTCAGTTGATTGAAAGAAATGTGCGTGGTATAAAAAGAAAGAATTTTGTCTTGCTTTTTTTTCTTAGATATGGTAAAATTTTTGGAATTGTTTAGTTTTATGGCTTATTTTAAGCGTTTATTCAATTGACCCCAAGAACGTTTGCCCATATAAGATTTGTATTTCAATATAGGAATCATATGAGCCCTTTAGTGTGAGTTTGATAATACCAGTATTAGTTAAGGTAACTGTAAGTGGATGGAAAATTATGTCGGAATTTTTAGAACCCTCCATTAGTCACTGGGAAAAATTCAACCATTTCATCCTCATATTTTTATTCAAACAATATACTATTGCTCGTATTTTTATTTTGTATAATTATATTTTTACGCATTTAATTAGATTCGCTTGTTTAATTTCTAAATACTCTATCGCTTTTTCTACAATGCAAACATTCACTGCTTAACCAGCTTTCTAAAAAAAAAAAACACTTTGAATGTGGAAAAAAATGCACGGAATTTATAACGGTAATGTCCTTCGATATCTCACCCACATGCATTATCAAGCTGAATGCATACATTCCTGGAAAACGTTTTTAATCATTAATTAATTATCTGCTGAATTCGATTTTCAACTAAAATAAAAAAAACACATGTGCATGCATGAATGCATGAAAAAATTCGGATGAGCAGATGGGTTCTGTTTGGTACACGGAGTGAAATTGATGAGCTCTTTGGGACTTCGTTTTTTTTTTTGCCGCAGTAGCCATCTCTTACCTTTTACTTTATGCAAAACTAACAGGTTACGTGGATTTTTGGTTTAATGCAAACTATTTGAACCTATGTATATATCACAGTGATTTTCCGGATTCGGTACAATTCTAGCAACGCGTGTATATACAGAAAGTACTATTTTGGGAAAAAGCTCGAAAAATGCATGTGCTGAAATTCAGGCATTTTCTTTAGTTTGAAATATTTAATTTTTCCAATGAATTATTTTATAAGCAGCTTGAAAAGCTTTGTGAACGATCCTAGATTGAAATCTTATTTATAACATATGCATAAAAAATGTAATAATAAATTTACTAGACAAAGTAGGTATGCTTTTAAACTTTCTAACTTTTCAATAAATAAAGTATTTATCGACTGCCTGAAAACAGTATTTTCTCTTAAGTCTCTTTTGAAAAGTCCTTCTCGTAAATCTCTTATCTTGTCAGGTCCTTATGATTTCTCAATATTCATCCCGTAATTTCAAGCTAGAGCCCATTAATATGCATAATTTCCAACGTAAGTTAAGTGCATTAGCAAAAGCCATAGACAGGATACAGAAACGCATCTTCCCCAAATCTCTACGTATACCTCTGCACATTCTCACTCGTTCACATAGAACACTATCAGAGTGGCAAGTGAAAAGTTGAAAACCATGAGCGTATAGTATATTTTATCTGCTTTGTGGTTTGTTTATGTCCGTTTAAAAGCAAGTACATTTTCTAGTCCCGTCGAATCAAAGAATAAGTTTCATAATATACTGCTCGGTTTGAGGTTTTCCGCTGTTGCCAAGTAATGTTAGCTACCACCTCACTTTGTTTTCATTTAGTAACGTACGTAGATATTTCAAGCATCCATCATTTCCACAAAGCACGCAAATGTTTACGAGAGCAAGCATTTTCATATACAAGATCATTGTTGTGTTTTCGCAAGCAAAATTATGTATAGCGGACGGTTAGAGTAGCGCTTTTGGTCCGACTTTGACCATAAGCGAAAAGGAATTAATTGCATTCAAGCATTCGTAGATGAAAACTGTAGATAATAAATGTTTTTGAAATTATTATTGTCATGCATAAGTGCTTAAATTGCTTTCAAATGAGTTGAAACATGCTTTGAAAGTTGAAAAAATTAATAACAAATTCAATTACGACTAGTTACTTCTAAAAATAGCACCATTAGCTGTGTTGGTTAAATTTACGTTTGTTGGAGTATTCAAGTTGATTGAAATGAGCATAATTGCTAGTTTTTTTTAAATTTTAGCATACATTTTCCGCTCAGTACACACCAGTCTTAGTTATACACCTAACGCCATATCGCGCCCAATGTGGGTTTTGAATCGAAATGTTAAAATGGAATAATTTTTACACATTACGTGCTGAATTTGAGGAACTTTAAATCAATTTATTTTACATCAAAGATTGTTATTGATAAGAAGTGTTTGTAATTGAATAACAACGCTTCGCTTTTTTTATTTATTTATACATATTACAATAATGAAATGGAATAATGTCTGAATCATTAACGTTAAGAAATCAGATCAGGTAAATTGACTTGACATTTGCAATCTCTTCTGAGTGCTTTTCTTTTGATTTGCCTGCTTGCTTCTCCTCTGTTGTGAGTAACCTTGTGGAGGTTGAATTTTTTTTTTTGTTCTTATTTGACTCCAATTGTTCCCCTGGGCTCTAAGCTGTATCTTTGCAGCGCAACAATATTACCAGTATAAACCTTGTTGAGTTTGCTCATGTAATTGTGTCTGCAATTGACAGCAACAATCAAGTTGATGTCTTTCATGCTGACTTTTCCAAAGCTTTTGACACTTTTAATCATGTGCTGCTTCTGGTCAACCTCAAGCATTATGGCATAGGTGACCCTTCGCTTTCCTGAATCTCCACTATTTTAAGAAATTGCGCTTTTTTTAAGTAATTGCACTTATGTTGTCTCCTTCTTTGGCTTGTCGTCCTCACATTTTTTCCCTTCTGCTCGTGAACAACAAGGTTCTATCTTAGGACCACTTTTGATCAATCTGTTCATCAATGATCTTCCCAGTGCTTTCAATCCATTTTATCTTGTCTAAAAACATTCCGGGTGATCAATAATACTGCTGACTCTCTGCCTCTTCAGGAAGATTAAAATGCTCTCTCTGGTTGATATGATTTGAACTGTTTGTCCCTTAATGTTTCCAAGTGTTTTTCCATGTCTTTTTCCCTAAAACTTCACACTTATGTCTTTCCCAACATTATTTGTGGTACTTTCATCTCTTCTGTCGAACATTTCCTTGATTTTGGGGTCACCTTTGATCGTAAGCTGAATTTCGACATTCATGTCGTAACCATCAATAGAAGGGTTTTTGAATTGCTGGTTTTGCCACGATTCATTTAGTATTTCTACATTTGTCCACCTGTTTATAGCCCTAGTTCGTTCTATACTTGATTATTATAGTCAAGTTTGGTGTCCTCGCTTCAAATAGCTCTCAGATGCAGCGGAAGTTTGCACACACCCTACTTTTTCCGTATATACTCGTACGCTGTACATCTTTCTTATATATCCTGCAATAAACGTTTGTCTCTTCTAAACATTCCTCTCCTTGAGCAGAAAAAAACTTACTTAAATGAGAATTTCCTCTTCAAAATCTACCGAGGATCTTCTTCTTTAGCATCTGCGATCATTGAGCGGCAACCGGTAATGTTAATCAGGTTCTCCATTGTATTTGAAGTACCTTATGTTCGTACTGATAATTTCTTGCAATCTCCTGTTTTGCGACTTTTACGCACTCATAACAGTCTTCAACTTCATCCTCTTACTTTACTTTAGTTTAAATACTTATAAGTATATATTTCTTGACTTTTATTTTTTTTTTTTTTTTCATTGTATCCAACGTGTGATTGGACAGTTTGCCTATTGATTTTTATACGCACCAAATAATAAACAAACATATTATCTCCTCTTAAGATTGATGGTGCGTTAGCATTGCAAGAACGTAATGAGTAGTTTAAGTTTTACAAGTAGATTTAGAATTATTGGCTTCTAGCAAGGTTTGTGGTATGATTTCCGGCTCACAATGAACATAATTAAGTTTAAGAGTTATTATATAGGAATTATTGCTTCCTTCTAAGGCTACAAAAATCTGTTACCTTTGGGAGGATACAACGGTCAGGTTAGTTTTAGATGTAGTTTAATTTTGAGCAATTTATTATCTCCTTCCAAAGTGGCAGTCAATCTTTTAACTTTGGAAGAACATAAAAATTTAGTGCACCAGCAGGCTTAGGTTTTTTTTTACAGAAAAGAGGTAGTTCAAACAAATATAGGGCTTTGGTATTTTTTTGTGTCTATTTTTTTTTCTTTCATTATTTTTCTCCTTTTTGCCCGGCTGGATAATACCTCAGGGTGTGGGTCATCCCCACAATTGTTGTTGCATATATTGCGTAGCATTTAAGCTCAGTTTAGCTAGTGATGTCAACAACGGCTTGTAAGCATGCAAAAACCTGTACCTAGCGATGAATAATGCGAAATTCAGCCTAGCATGTCGGTAGAGTTGACTTTCGACCTCTGTCGGCAGCAAAACTGTTGCTGTAAGTGTTTAAGAAAAATTAGGCATCCAGTTTGAGATATCTGGGCGGCTGATTATCGAGCGCGGATTCGTCCTTTTAATGTTAGTAGAGTTGGGCGAGGCTGCAACACCTTGACTGTCGGGCCTTCACTTAAAAATTTGTTTTTTCACACTTTTGAAAATTTTTACCTCCCTAAAATGTTAGTAACTTCCCTAAATTGGTAGTAATATACTTTTTATTGATTTTCAATTTTTTTATAGAAGCTAATTCAAAAAGTGATTTCATTGCATGTGATATTTTAAATGTAGTATTGTTAATAATAATCATTTTTTGTAATACGTGTAAAGTATCCAATATATTGACCAAATTTATCTACCTGATTAACCATACTTTTATCTCGGTTTTTGAGATTCCAAATCAACCTGATTTCGGATGTTTGCTGAATTTCATCCATGAGAGGGAAAGTACGTTTGAATTCGAAAATTGTTCTAAAATAAGGATAATTGGCACAAAAAGGAGACGTGAAGTGAACAAGGATAGAAGAAAATATTCATACATGTTCGTTTAACCTCTTCAATAACTTTCATGTTAACTTCAACGTCCATATAAAATTGAGTAACAATTCCCGCTCAAGCTCTAAATCACTTCAGCCAGTGTGAATGGCTACCTGATTTCTTTGTCAAGTCAAAGTCAACCTAATTTGAGAATGCAGTTTGAACTTACCATAAAGAAGCAAAACGAGACCTTAACCCGATAGACACTGAATAAATGGGCAGATTACCCTGAAAATATCCGTAAATATTAAGAAATCGGTACATATATAAAATCTAAAAAAAAATCAATAACTTTCAAGTAATATCTTTGATTTTGTATGCAGAGAAAAATTGAATGGGGCAAATTCAAATATAAGAGGAGTTTTGCTTGAAAAAAACTGAATCTACAGAGATTATTCATCTCGCGTTCTCACTAAAAACAATCCGAAAGCTTTTAATTCAAGTTCTGAACGCCTGCAGTTTTTTTCATTTGCCATTCAACAGATGTAGTCCTCAAATCTGTTTCGAAAGCTAAAACAACCTATTCAATTTCTCGGACTTAGTCTTTGTCTAAGTCCTTGTCATCAGCACCATGCGTATAACGAACGTTAATATGAATGAAATTCATTGCCACTCTCAATTATTTTGATAGGCTTTTTGGTCACTTGAGAATAGCAGAATACATGCAATATGATACTGTGATAAATTTTCTTATCTATGAATACTGATATGAATCTGGTTAAGCTGTTTGTTTGGACGATAGCGTATGCATGCGGTTTCCCACATTAATCATTTAAACAGCTTGAAAATTTCAGATACATTCACAAGGACGCTGGATGGAATTGGAAGTGAGAGCCCAAAAGCTTCATTATACATTTATCTATCCGTTCTGAGTGCTTGTCAGCCTAAAAGCAATAAACGTTGATAGCCACTTGTACTACTGTTAATAGTGTATGCAACTGAAGATTATCCTGTATACATATTATGTTCTACGATTATGATTTATGTTTTGGATCGTGTCACTTCATTTTGAAGATTTTGAGTGCATTTGTGGTGATGGCTATTCAGCATTATTACTAATTCATTATTTCTTAGATTTATGAGCGTCTAATAATTAGGACTTCCAAGTATAAGTATATTATATTTTGTGAACAAGATCAAATTTAACACAAGAAAAAAAATTGTGTCAACACCGAGTTTGTATTGTAGTATCAAGACCTTGCAAGGAACATTAGTATGACATATAGAATATAGTATATATGTCATATAGTATATATTTTGATTTGGAATTACTCCATTACTAATATGATTTTAATTTTTCCGACTGTATTGAAGGTCATGTACCACTTTAATCCAACCAAAATTCATAGGATAGGAATGTTTTCAACAATACCACTTGCGTGAATTTCAAAATAGAAGCACAAAATATACCGGGCCTACTTCAAGATAAGGTCAACTCACCCTGTCAATTTTGTTTTGGTCCATTGACTGCGTTGGAAGTTGTTTAAGTACAAATATATTTAGGGCTACCATTTGCGAAAAAATAAGAACTTGCAATATTTAAATATTTGTTTGTTCGCTTCCACTACAAGATTAAAAATTTAATGGAGGCCTCATTTTGTAAAAAATGACATAGCTGGCAAACTTTATTCAATTTTTCATTAAAAATCCTACCACAGTTGGCTTACAATCAGGTTCATTTCGTTTCAATTGGTGTCCTATTTAAGGCCAATATAATCTGCAAATTTCTGTTGGATCTGATAATTGGAGTAATGATCCCGTAAACACAAATTCCAAGTGCAAAAAATATCAGTGAGTGCGACAAGGGCAATGTGATATGGAAATTTGAACTTTCAATTTGACTGTGTACGCAAAGCATTAAATCTATGTATTAAATTGTTTTTTTTTTGTATAAACTGAAAAAAATGCCAGCACATTGTTAAAAAATATGTAAGTTACATTTTCATTACGTCAATGTGTCCTGTAAGTTTCGTACGGATTTGATCACTCGTTCAAAAGATATGACAATTCAACATTTCTCAAATATTTTAGATCTTTTTCAGGCACCTAGTGCACACAAAAGGCTAAATGTCCAAAACTTTTCATATTATAGTATGAAACACTTTAAAAATTCATTTCGCATACTTGTCTTTTTGAAAACTCATTTGTCGATAGAATTATGTGGATACTTAAAGTATCACTAAAATGTCTGCCGGTACCAAACGGTTAAAGACAGCTGAGTTTGGTGAAGCCTGGACTTATCCAACACATACACCAATAGTCCAGGGAACTTAGACAAAACAAGGCCAGCTTCGGAATTAGATTTTTGGTGTGAACCTTGATCATTGATATAAAAGGCCTTGATATTGTCGCTCTGAACAAAATGTCAAAAGTCCCCATCGATTCGAATACCATTAAACATTGAAAAGGTCACCAAAGGCGATTTTTCGTAAATAAATACCTTCACTGAAAATCCATTAATGACAATTTCCTACAGGCTGTGTAATGTTTCTTTTAGCTGTAACCGTTTTTGAGATATTTTAATTCATAGCTGATTCTCACATGAAATGAGCATTCTTTTCGTGTTAACATTTGTTTTCCCATATTGAACTAAACCGTTAAACAAAATCTATTTTCCCCTGATTTAACGGGTATTTTTGACTCCTTACATACTTTCTGCTATATTGTTGAAGTTTTGTGAATACAATAAATTTTAATAACAATCTTAATATGGCAAATACATCTTCATCGCGCAACTACCTTCTTTGTGGAGCCTGTGACAAACCTTTGGATAAGAAGAATTCTGTTGTTTGCGACGGGATATGCAATCGATCATTCCACAATTCATGCATGAAATCTACGCGCAAGTCTTCTAATATTACTTGCAATGAATGCAGCGACATCAAACCATGCCATGTTCTGAGGATGCTTCAATTAACAAACAATAATTTGGAAAGCATGAACGAGCGAAACGAGTCGTTATCTCGAGACAATGCTGTTATCGGGAATATTATTAAGAACTTATCTTCTTCATTAAAACCTATGGTCGATTTAATAGACGACTTACGTGGTCAGCAAGATAAAGTCTTGGCAATATCCTCTAGACTAGACCAAATTGAAGATAAGATGGACTTAATTCTATCTAAAATTAGGAGTGTCGATGTTAAGGCGTCAGCCGTAGCTGAAACTGTAGTAGACATTACTGACACGAGTCTAACTTTGTGTTCGATCGACCTAATATCGTCGAAATTAAACGCAATGGAGCATCAACTTGATCGTATCTCAATCTCCCAACCCTCAAAACCTGCATCAAGATCCATTGCCTGCCAGACGGTTCCGGAAAATGAAATACCGACAACTTCTGATAGTGTTGCTACAAAACACAAACCGATTTCTGATAATGTTGGCGCAAAACATAAATCAACTTATAAAATAGCAGATGCAGCAATGAGTGAGCGGAAAGCGAATTCAAAAAATAACGTCAAATGTTCAAAATCATCTGCTAATGCGACTTCGAAATCTCCAGTCTCCGCATCTAATGTAGCTACGAAAACTAGCTCAAAAGCAGTAGATGCCAACATCGTATTAGATCCTCATATAGTATCAAATGATTTGAATATTTTCAACTGCACCCTCAGAGGTGTCACACAACCCAGAGCTATATTTGTATCTAGGCTTGCTCCTGATACCACCGCAGATGACGTGAAGAAAAATGTTGAGGGAATCCTTGAGCATACAAAATCCTTCATCCCTAAGGACTGTGTATCAGTTATTAAGATAGGGAATCGGCATCGTGTATCATCATTTAAAATTATAGCACCAGATTGTTGCTTTGATTCCATTGCAAATAGCCATTTCTGGCCGCCGAACTCTGTTGTGCATGAATTCATCAACAAACGAATAAGTAAATGCAACAAAAAACGGGACGAACTCATCTCAGCACTTTACACCAACGTAAGTGGAATGCGATCTAAACTTAATAAGTTCTATGAGCTGTCAAACTCTGAAGCTTTTGATGTCATTGCGATCACCGAAACGTGGCTTTGTGCAAATATTCACAATGCTGAAATTTTTAATTCGGAGTATACTATTTTCCGCCGGGATAGACATGGAGATCTTACTGACGCTCCTGTCGGAGGTGGTGTTCTTCTGGCGTTTCACAAAAAATTCAAAGTATCTCTAATCGAAATACCGCATACAAATAATGAATTTATTTGTGCCCAAGTCGAACTGACGTCAAAGAAAATATTTTTCGGTGTCAACTACACGCCACCAAATTCTTCGTATGATGTTTATGCTTCGCTTATACATATTATGCAGCTCATATGCGATCTTGCGGACAATAACGACGACGTCGTCTTAATGGGTGATTTCAACCTACCTAGAATAAACTGGTGCCCTTCAGCGGACGGCACTTTCGAAGTTCCGAGCTCTACTTCTATTGGCGGACAACACGACATCAACATTGCAAACGAATTTATATCACTTGGTTTGTTTCAAGCCAATTGCATCCGGAACGCAAATGGAAAAATGCTGGACCTGATTTTTTCGACTGATGCCTCTTCTACTGTGGTGAAACCCCTCACATCATCTCTCATCGACGAAACCGCGCATCATTGTGCACTCAACATTATTTTCGAGCCAAAGTCTAGTAATTACTTATCATCGAGCACATCTGAACTTAAATTTAATTTTAGACGAGCTAATGTCGATCAAATACGTGACTTGCTTGCTAACTATGATTGGTCCTCCGTGTTGCAGGAACCTAATCCTGATAAAGCTACGTTCTATTTCCACATTCGGTTGTTTAGCTGTTTTTTACGGTGCGTGCCAACTACCTTCACTAAAAGCAAGGTTCGTTTTCCTTGGATGTATCCACAGCTTTGCCATTTAAAAAATTCCAAAAACAAAGCCTGGAAAAAGTTTCGCCTGACTCGCTCAGAACCTGACTATCAACGTTTTTCCACATTACGAGATCTGCATCATAATGAAGTTGCATTTGCATATCATAGACATACGCAACAGCTTAGATTTAATTTCCAAGCTCAACCTAAGAGATTTTGGAATTTTGTTAATTCTAAGACTTATAACGATGGGTATCCACTCACATTTAAATCTGACGACTCTTATTTTGATGATCCCTTTGATATTAGTAATTTATTTGCTTCCGTTTTCCGTAAAGCCTATCGTACGGACTTTCCTAACTCCAGACACTTTTCACCCTACTTGACGAACTCAACAGTTTCCTCTTTGGAGATGAAGGATTTAAAAATTGACGAGGACACTATTATCACATTTGTTAATAAACTTGACAATAATATAACACCTAGCCCAGATGGCATACCTAATTTGGTCTTGAAATATTGTGTGTCGTCACTACTACCTGTGCTGTCTTATATTTTCAATACATCCTTAAAAACAGGCATCTTTCCTCATTTGTGGAAATACTCCACCGTCACTCCTATATTCAAGAAAGGGAGTCGTAATGACGCTTGCAACTATAGACCTATTGCAAAACTTCCCTGTGTCGCAAAACTTTTTGAAGCCATAGTCACGAATGTTGTAGCCTTTCATTGCAAATCAATTATGGCTCCGTATCAGCATGGTTTCATGAAAGGTCGTTCAACCACAACCAACCTGCTTGAATTTTCTCACCAAATAACCAACTCAATTGAAGCTGGGCTCCAAACTGACTGCGCCTACACAGACTTGACGAAAGCCTTTGATAAGCTTGATCACTCTATACTTTTAGCTAAGCTTCATTCCTTTCAATTCCCTTACGTGTTTTTAAATTGGGTTGACTCTTACTTGACGAATCGAACTCAACGTGTATCCTTTCGCGGTGCCTTGTCATCTGAAATTAAAACCACGTCTGGTGTTCCACAAGGTAGTCATCTAGGCCCTTTACTGTTCGCCTTATTTATTAATGACGTAGGTTCCATTCTACAGTCATCTTCTGTTCTTCTCTATGCCGATGACGCTAAAATTTTCAAAGTTGTGAGAAACCTTAACGATTGCAATGATTTGCAGCAGGATCTAAACAGATTTGCCAAATGGTGTTCCGATAACAATCTCCTAATTAATCCTGACAAGTGTACGATTATATCTTACACACGCAAAAATAATCCTTTAATCTATGAATACTCACTTTTGAGTACATCTTTAAATAGATCAGCGAAAGTACTCGATTTAGGAGTATTGCTGAATCAATCCTTCACATTTGACGATCACATCGATTCAATCGTTGTGAAAGCTAGCAATGCCTTAGGTTTTGTCAGAAGACGTTCGAAGGAATTCAACGACATTTTTCTAACTAAGACCCTCTTTTGTAGCTTAGTAAGACCTATTGTCGAATATGCAAGTATTGTATGGTCACCATATCAAAAAGTCTTCATAGACCAAATTGAGTCAATTCAAAAGAGGTTCTTACGTTTCTGCCTCTGCGGTCTTCCGTGGTATGACCCTTTACATCTACCTCCTTATCAAGACCGCTTAAATCTTTTACGAATGGATACCTTGGACTCTCGACGTCAAAATTCCAAAATCTTATTTGCCGCGAAAATTTTGGATGGCACCGTTGACTCAAACTACTTATTAAGCCAACTTAATTTTAACACCAATAACAAACGTGTCAGGCGTGTTAACTTTTTGTCGATCCCTCAACATCGGACCAATTATGGTTGCAATGAAGCAGTCACTGCAATAAGTAGATGCTTTAACGAAGCTTATTATAAGTTTGATTTTCATTTATCTACAGCATCACTTAAACGAATTCTGTATAAGAATAATTAATTTTTATTGTATGTGTATAGTCTGCATTAGACGAATTTAATAAATGAAATGAAATGAAATGAAATGAACCACCTTTCAGGTTGAGAACAAGGTGCATTTTTTTAAATACGGTATCCCCCGTAGGCCTAATTCACATTCGTTTTAGTTTGCAAAATAACTATTTTTCGAAAATTATTAGGAATTTGTCTATTAATTTTTTGGTTCATTGAAAAAATGTTGTTAAAATCAATAATTATTCCTCTTCAGACTCTACTTCATGTATACGCTTTCCATTTTTACTAATGTTCGAAGAACATTAGTATTAAAATCGATTCGGCCAAAAATTCATATTTCTATATATATATATATATATATATATGTACAAAAAATTTCAGTGAGATAATCTCGGGAACGCGCTATCCGATTGAGCTGAAATTTTCAGGATACATTGGTGTATATGCAGAATAGGTCCAGGTCTCTTTAAATGTCAGTTATTGTTAACCTTTTGGCGCCGGCGGCCATTTAAGTGATATTTTTAATATACCTATTATTTCGTGCACAAATGATTTTCGCAAAAATAAAGTTAACAAAATAAATTTCGAACGTGTTTTACATATGAATCGGATAATGCTTTGGAATTTTTTAACCCTATGTGTGCGCTGGGTGCCTAAAAAGAGGACGGGAAAATTTGAAAATTTTTAAATTTCGATAACTTTTGACAGAGCTACTCAATCATTACGAAATTTTCAGGACATATTGATATTATTTAGTTGTAGATTTGTGTAGCTTTTAATGAGCGTGCTGGTAACCCTGTAGCTAGGGCAGGCACTGAAAGTGAAAACCTCCAAATCATCGTCTCTCTTGAAAAAATGCCGTTTCTTCAAAAAACAGCCATTCATATGTAAATCTTGTGCTTTGTTTATATAACCAAAAAAAAAAAAAAGTTATGGTATAACGGGCACGCCTGGTAACCCTTGCCCAATTTACCTATATTTTTAGCATCAAAAACTTCTGTTCACGGAAACTCACGATCCGATGAGCAGAATTATTTGAAATTCACAGAATGTATTGACCTTAAATAGGACCAGGTCTGATAGAAGTGATTTTGAAATGCGGGCGATTCTGTGCCAGTGTTGCCATCTTGAAAAACCACGAAAAAAGATAACTGTTTTTAGCCCTATAAATTCTGATTGAATCGTTCGATTTTGACGAAACTCACACAATTGCTGGACCTTACTTTGAGCCACGTTTGGTAGAAGTTTGGTTGAAAAATTCGGTTGGAGCTGCCAGCTATGATAATTTTGGTGTCTTCATTTTGAAAAAAAAAAAAATTGGAAGTGAAAACATTCAAACCATCGAATATTCAAAAAAATGTCCGTTTCTTACAATAAAACCAATCTGTATATAAATCTTATGTTTTATCTACACGTTCAAAATAAAACTAAATAAATTTCATGTCGGACAAGAACGGTAACCCTCTCCCAGTTAACCTATATTTTTAGCATCAAAAACTTCTGTTCACGGAAACTCACGAACCAATAATCAGATACAGCTAAAATTTACAGAATGCACTGGACTTAAGTAAGACCAGATTTGATAGAAGCGATTTTGAATTGTGGGCAAGTCTGTGCCAGTGGTGCCATCTTGAAAAATTACACAGAAAAAAAACTGCTTTTTGCCCTATGAAATGTGAATAAGTTACCAGATTTTCATGAAATTGACACAGTAGACACACCTAACTCTAATCTCTGTTTGATGGAAATTTGGTTGAAAAATTTTATTGGTGCTGCCAGCTATGATAATTTTTGTGTCTTTGGTTTTGAAAATTCGCTCAGGAAAATAAAACTTTTTGCACTATAACTTCCAGTGCAGTCATGAAATCAATACGAATTTCATACAATTAATGAAACCTGTCATAAACATTATTCAAACCAAATTTGGTTGAAAAGCCACTATAGGGTTGCCAGCTATTGTTGGTTTTGTGTTTTATTGTAATATCTTTATTAAGCGGTTTTATCGTAGAATTTTCAAATAATAATGATATTGTAGTGACAATAAACAGCAAATATTAAGCTTTCGATCATTTGAAAAAACTCGCTGCAGGTAACCCTAAATTTCTTTATACTCCTATAACTTCGAATGTAATTAAACAACGTGAAGCAGATTTGATATTTTCTTGACTTTGATACTGGCGAAAGGTTGCCAGCACGAGTCGGTTGTGCTACTTTTGTATCAATAAATGCTTACAGTTAGTATTCATACCGGAAACATTTACAATGAAAATAAATAACCGATGTTTCAATTCCCTAAGTTCTGCAAATTTTTCGGATCGCAGCCCCGAACACCAACTTCAGTTACAGTGCTGCAGACACTGAGCATTTTCTTCATTGATGTTATATGAGATGCTGCTTTCAAAGTTTGGTGAAATAAGCAACTGATAACGAATATAATTAACAAGTGTTTTTCTTTCATAAACTTTGAAACCCATGCCAGTGGTAATATCTGAAACCTTCTACCATATGAGTTATAATGCATTCTAGAGACCAAAGTAAAACGTGGCATTTGAAACAGTTTGGCCGTAATAAGCAGCACATGTGGTGGAATATGCACTCAAAACCTGCACGATTCTTCTACTGTTCTTCGAACATTAGTGTTTCTAGCGGTTCAGGTGCGCTAGAGTTTTTTTATTATCTTTTCCTTCTTGTTCTTCTATTGTCTCCTATATTTACATGAATTCAGTCAGGAAACAAGCCTGATTTAAATCATCAGTAAAGTAGCAATGGTCAATGTAATGCATCTCGATCCATACATTTAAGCACGACATACCAAGACAATAGCCACAAACTCATGAACAATACAACTCAACTTTTTTGCAGTCGTATTTTAAGCAGCCCTTGATGGACTAACTAAACAAAAGTTTTCAGCAAAGAAAAGTTTAAAATTGCTCCAATATGATATCCCTGAACTTCTATCCCCGATTTTCAGGTATGGATCATTACCTAGCCAAATTTTGTAGGGTGCACACATATGAAAGCACGATCATATATCTATGAGGCGTCAACATTCAAATCACCTATGGTATTGAGACGCCTAATTACGGCTGCGATAAAAATAATTAATAATAATGACATGACAAATAGCAGTGCATTTTAGATTTAGATTATCCAGCCTGCATCTGCTATTTGTACTGATTTTCGAAGCAAATTAGTATTTAACTCGTTTCGCCGAAAATTCATATATATATATATATATATATATATATATATATATATATATATATATATATATATTGCACAGGATAGCCAGCACCAGACATTTTCGCAAATTTTGCACCAAAAGATGCTTCCATTTGCGTTCAAATGCAAATCATTTGCAATCAAATAAGCAACCAATGTTAACATTTTGCGTTCAAATGTAATTCATTTACAATCAAATAAGCAACCAATGTTAAAATTTTCCGAGTTTTTTTTTTTCTTCCAAACTAGGTCGCTTTTTCCCAGACTTGTATGGAAATTTCGCCCGAAACAACTCAGAAAGGTCCCCGGATTCAAGTTAGACAACAAAATTTTCGGGAAACTTGGACGTTTTTACCCAATTTTCCCTATCAAAATTTTTTTTCATCCTTAAAATATCACTATTGTACTCCCCGACCACTTTCAATCATTGAAAGTGCCGTAAAGGCAGTTATTGTCAAACTATGGCCAAAAAACCCCTTACTCCCCTACAAAACCAAAATGATTATATCACAGCAATAAGTCTTGGCCCGTTATGTCTCAAACCACTGAAACCCCAAATTGGCCGACTTCAGCTACTTTTGCCCTTAAAACTCTTTGAACATTTAAATAAAATACTTGCAAGTACGAATTTTCATCAATTTCACTTTCATCAATCTCTACTAACTGGCTTCAACCTGTACTTAAGTTAAATTGCGATATTTGGAATCTCAACTACACAATTTTTTGAACACACTGTTGTATCAATATAAACTACACTATCCTACTCTGCCATCCTTAACATAAACCTTATATCTGACATTGTTTTCATTTTTGTGTTAACGCCACATTCGAAAACTAAATAATATATTACATCATTCTCCAAAATATGAAAAACCTATCTTTTGTGGAAGTATGATAAAATCAAAAATCAAAAATCGCCCCATCTACAAAAAACGTAGCACTACTTAGCATAAAACTTCTATCTGCAGCAGATAGAAGGTTTATGCTAAGTAATGTGTAGCAAGAAGGTTTATGCTTAGTAATGCTATCATTTTTTTGTTGCATGTTACGACCAAACCCATCTATCTGCGCAAAACCTATTTTCCACAAATATTTTCAACGAAAAACATTTCTTTCAGGTGTACTGCAAATAAACGTATTTGTATCCGTGTTTAAACTTTTATTCCGTTTGAAGACTTCCGCAGCATTTAGCAAAAAACAATCATTGAATATCTCGAAAGTTAGAAGGACGGTAGTATGCTCAAAATTAAAACTTTCACACAGAAAACTTACGAATAACAAATCTTATCTGCCTGTTTTATTCCCTAATTATCTCATTTATCAGCTAATGCTTTGGAAACCACAAAATGTGTACTCTCTGCAATGCAAACAACGCCTTGTTACCAAAAGTGTGTCACCAGTGCAAGTGTGGCTAGCATATCGTACTTCTGCCGAATCCATCAAGAAATACGTGGCCGCTAAACTCGTATACGCGCCTCCGCTACTGCTGTGCAGAAAACTTACCGCGGATAATCTTCAGGATCAGACCATTGCTTCTTTCTGCATCACGGTTTCTTCTGGCATCAATGAGTTACTTAAGTACGACTTCTGGCCACCTGGGGTCTTCGTAAAGGAGTTTACTAAGATTCCGCGTGAAAATTTTCGGTCCAGAGCAGGAAAAAAGACACAAACATAAACGTAAACCGTTCCTTAAAGCTTTACTACCAAAACGTCCGTGGCTTGAGGACCAAGTCTTATAAAGTAAATCTTTCTTCTACTTTATCAGCTCATGATATCATATGCCTTACGGAAACCTGGTTGAACGAGGATATTTTTGATGCTGAGATCTTGCCACAGTACACTGTTTTCCGCAAGGATCGTGACCGTTTAGTCTCTGGTAAGTCTGGTGGTGGAGGGGTTCTCGTTGGCATTCACGAATCTCTCGCTTGTTCCGTTTGCAGCGATTTTACTACTTCTTCCTCAGTGGAATGTATTTTAGTGCGAGTTTCTTTAGCTCCTACTTCATTGTTATTGGTTGCTTCAATCTATATCCCCTGTAATAGCCCTTCTTCACTTTACGAACTTTTCTTTTCTGAGCTATCATCCTATCTTCTATGTCGTTTTCCATCCGACCACTTAATGTTATGTGGTGATTTCAATATGCCCTCAATCGAGTGGAACACCTCCTTTTCAACCATTACTTCTAGTAATAATCTTTCCTTAATCCTGTCTTCCTTCATTTCTTTATGCTCCCTTTCTCAATTAAACTCGTTACCTAATGCCAATAGAAAAATACTAGATCTTATCTTTTCTAATCTTCCAATGTCTTCCGTTTACTTAGATTCCGCTGTTTTACCGTATGTCCCTCCCGATCCCCATCACCCTCCTTTACTTTTAGAACTTTCTTTAAATTTTCCCTCTAGATCTAAAGTCCCTTGCTATTCCCGGTTCAATTTCTTTAAAGCCAACTTCGCCGGAATGGCGAACGAAATCAACCATGTTAATTGGTACACATTTCTTCGCTGTTTAGACATTGACGAGGCTCTTCATAGACTTTACGTCTTCCTTACAAACCTCATTCATCGCTTTACTCCCACTTGTCGTTCCAGAAGGCCTAATGATGCTCCATGGTTTACCACTGAAGTTGCTGCCGCCCTTAGGGCAAAGGATGTTGTACGTAACAAATACAGACGTTCTTCTCTGCTTGTTGATCTTCTTGAATTCAAAAAACGACGCTCTCATGCCAAAAGGGTCGCTAAAGAAGCCATGTGTGCCTACGTTGCCAGAGTTGAGGCTTCGATCTGTTCCAACAATTCTAAACCCTTCTGGTCATTCATTCACTCCCTGAAAAAATCCCCCGTTATCCCTCAAAGCATGTTTCTTCACGAAAATTCTGCTGCCACAACTGAAGAGACCTGTGAGCTCTTCGCTCGTTTTTTTTCGTCGTTTTCAACCCCGCAAAACTCTCTTTCTCCTCCACATGTTTCTTTTTCAACTCCTTCGTCGTATCGTGATAGCCTGAAAGCGCTCTCTTCTTTCCATACAAGCCCTTTAGAAGTTGAGAACTTAATGAGTTGTCTCGATTCTAGCTCTAGTTGTGGCTCTGACGGTATTCCAAACATACTAGCCAAGTCACTATCTTCTTCACTTTGTGTACCCTTGTCGATAATATTTAACCTTAGCATCGCAACTGGCGTTTTTCCTTTCTTATGGAAATCTGCCAATATTTTCCCTATACTTAAAACCGGTGACTCCACTTACATCTCGAATTACCGCCCTATATCGCTTTTGCCTTGCTTCAGTAAACTACTAGAAAGAGTTGTCTACAACAGAGTATATCCTCTATTTGTGCATTTCCTTGCCACCGAGCAACATGGATTTGTCAAAGGCAAAACTACTGTTACTAATTTGCTATCGTTCACCAACACTGTTGCCTCCGCCATTGATCAGCAAAGACAGGTGGATGTTCTTTACACAGATTTCTCCAAGGCGTTTGACTCTGTCAACCATGAGCTTCTTCTGTTGAAATTAGCGAAATATGGTTTTCATGGTCCGCTGCTTTCCTGGTTTTCTACTTACATTCATGAGCGTACTTGTGTTGTTACGGTGAACTCCTGTTCGTCCACTCCCTTCTATCCCCCCTCAGGTGTTCCACAGGGTTCGATCCTTGGCCCCTTATTATTCTTAATTTTCATTAATGATCTCCCGGGTCTGCTAAACTCTTTTTCTCTTCTATACGCAGACGATCTAAAAATATTCAGAGTAATCGATACATTCGAAGATTGCTTACAGCTTCAGAATACGTTTTTATCTTATTTCCTCGCTCATATGATACATGAATTTTAATTTTGATTTTCTTATTTCGATATTCTTTTTGTTCTATATATATGAATACATTTTTTTTTCTCTCTTTTTCATTGTAGTTTTTTTTTCTTATTTTTCTTAATTTTGAATTTATTCATTTTCACCTTTACTTTGTTTATGATATTTGATCTTTTTATTATTATTATTTTGTGCTCTCTATTTTACATTCATTCATTAGTAGATTCTTTGTATATATTATATGTTTCTATATTCAGTTACTGGATTTTTATCTGTTGAATATGTAAATAAATAAATAAATAAATAAGTGTGCTGTCAGTACGCGTGCTGCCGACACACTTATAAAGAGTCGCACTCGCACAACACACCGAAGTGTGCTAGCACACTGCTTAGCACGCACAGGTGCTGTCCATCACTACACCAAACCCAGCTTTCCGCACAGTTTTCCCGAAGTACAATGTCTAATTTCCGTGTACTACCAATATATTCTTAAAATTTTAACTCAAAAGGATTACGTGGTTTTAGGAAATAGAACCTGATTTTTTTTTCATGATAAAGAAACCATCCATTCGGAAGACTTCATTATAAAAAAAAAATCCGCAAAACTATTCGTCACAAATAAACTGAGCTATCAAATTGAGTTGAGACTTGAAAATGTCAAAAATATATACGAGCTGAAAAATACATATTGAAAGTAAGCTTTTCTTTAGTAGATATCCTTTTTATCGTTCACTATCAGAGCCAGGAGTGACATAGTAGCGAGCGATTTGCAAGTTAGGAATGTTACCAGAAAACGAATAATATCCTCTTTCAGCGTGAGAATAAGTCTCGGCTTCCAAGTGACGAGTCAGTAGTTTATATTTTTTTCCATACTCGTCACTTTGATATTTTAAAATAGCCGCGAGGAAGTATGTTGGAATGGATGCTCTTCTTTCTTGAGTAAAGATGCATTCACTTTATGCACTTGCCTATATTCTACGTGAAATCATTTCTGCATGTGGCAGATATATTTGTAAAGGAAGCTGGAGAGCTCTTGGTCTAAAAGTCGAAAACAAAATTCACTAGAGCAATTTTGGAAAACCTTTATTTTGGTTATATTTTAAGAAGAATTCATTATTACTTTTCAAGTTCCAGGAAGACAAATTTTTGCATTGAAATAGTTAAAGATTGCTGTATTCATGGAAACATGCAAACAATTTACTTAAACAAAGGTCTGAGCTGATTTTCTGGTGAACAATACTTGTGAGCAAAAACTTTGGCCGTATCTTTTTTGAAAACAGAAATTTTATCTTACTACGGGGCTGTATATTCTTTTAAGTTATATTTATCTAACGCGACATTTTTAAAATTCTATTGACTGCTTATATTTAAAAAAAACAATTCATTTAAAAGTTTGATTTGTCACTTTATTGCACTATACAAAACCGCACCCTTCTTTGCCTTACAATACGTTACGATCAAACTCAAATTTTATTTTCTAGTACCTCCAACTAAACTGTATTTTATATTCACATGAATAATACTATACTGTAAAGATACTTTCGTTTGCGGTTTGATGTTATTTTTTCGTCCAACTCCATCGAACCCAACTGAATCATCTAACTTCAGCTGCAAGATACCGAATGTTGGTAAAAACTCGTGTCTCGAGTATCGGTTGCAACGTTCACAAACACAAAATTTCCATACCATTGATGCGATAGGATACAAGAGATGGAGGACTCGGGTTGAATATATCGTGTTCGAAGTGACTTTACATCGGCAAGTAGCCTGTGCTGAAACATATCCTAGCTGAAGATGAAGAATGAATGGTGGGTCCGGAAATGGATAGAAGCAATCGACAAAAATATTCAAGTATATGACAGCTTTTACGCAGCTACATTGATTTCTGTTTATATTTTTTTATGAAGGGCACGAGATGGTACTGAGAAGTAAGTCATTTGTTAGGATTGCATTGTATTGGGAATGATGCGCTTGAGAGAGAATTTTTAAGTTTAGCTATGTTGAAATGGCAAATATGATATTGAAGAAACTTCTGTTTTTTACAGATACTGACAGTAGTGTGTTTGGCATGTTTAATTCAATAGAAGTATAGAGATTGAAATATAAATATTTTGCGATAGATCTGCAAGTGGAAAAATGAAATTCTCAGTAATATATCTTCGTTAAGATTGATATCATACACAGTGGATATTTACAAAAGAGGCTTGGATGCTAGGCCTCGGTACCTCACAAAAATGATGGGTAAAAATTGAGTGAAACTTTTTGGACAGAAAGATCGAATCGCATTTATGGATCTAGATGTCAACAATAGTTTTAAAAGAAAGCTTCTTTCCCGAAAAAAATCTTAAATAATCAGGCTTCTAATCATCATTTTCGTGGCACAACAGGCCGCCTGGATCAATCTCCTCCAATTATCTCGGTCACGTGATCGCGTCCTCCAATCTTAGAAGCCCAATAGTTGCTTGACGTCCGCATATACTGAGCTCTCGCAACGAGCTCTTGGTCTTCCTCTTAGTCTAGCTCCGTCAACTCGTCTTCCATCCAGGACCCGTTTTGGCATGCGATCGTCATCCATGCGTTGCACGTGCCCAGCACACTGTATCCGTTGTAATTTGACGATTTTGGAGACTTCGGCTCATCGTACAGCTCGTACAACTCATTGTTGTACTTGATTTGATGCACCATCCATCTCGGTTGCGAACAGCCTCGAAAATCCGCCGTAGAACTTTCCGTTTGAAAGTGTCGATCATATTTTTGGAGGCTTCGCACGTTTCGCAACCATAGCACAGCACAGGTCTTACGATAGTTTTATAAACGCGGTGCTTAGTCTTTCTGTGCACATACTTTGATTTCATAATGGGGAGGACCGAGAAGAATGTCTTATTTGCTAGTTGTATCCGTCGCTTGATTTCGTCAGTTTCGTTGGCGTCATTCGATAGCGTCCTTGTCCCAGATTGCATCACAACTTTTGTTTTGTCCTCGTTGATTCGTAGTCCAACTTCATTTGCTGCGGTGTCAAGTCTAAGCAGAAGTGCCTCTACATCGGTCAGTTATCGAGCCATGATGTTAATATCATCCGCGTACGCTGCCAATTTTGTCGACTTAAATAGTAGCGTGCCGCTGGTGTTCAGGTTCAATAGCGAACTCAACTGCCAGGTTGAAGAGCGTGGGCGCTATTCCATCGCCCTGCTTCAGGCCAACCAGGGTTTCAAAAGGATCCGTCAATCTGTTCTGGATCTGGACCTGCGAGACGGAGTTGGTCATCGTCATCTTTATAAGTCTCACTAATTTGGCCGATATACCAAATTGCAGCATGATGCTATATAGTGCGGCTCGGTCGATGCTGTCATATGCTTGTTTAAAGTCGACAAAGATTTGGTATACGTCGACATTGTATTCCCAGCACTTTTGCAAAATTAGCGCTGGTCGATAATGGAGCGACCAGATCTGGAACCACCTTGATACTTGCCAATGATTTCTTCCGCGAACGGTTTAATTCTTTTCTCCAAGATTTTTGACAGAATTTTGTAGGCCGTACAGACTAAGGAGATGAGATGCCTCTGTAATTCTCATACCGCAGTTTATCTCCCTTTTTAGATGATGCTTCTGCGCCAATTGTCTAGGATTACCTCAGTCTCTCATATTCGCAGCAGTAGTTAGTAGCACACTTACGAGTTTATTAAGTAGCACACTTAATAAACTCGCCTCACCAGACTTCAGTAATTCAACTGGAATCTCATCAGCACCCGGCGCTTTGTTCCTTTTCAGTGAACGCAAGGCGAGGTCAACTTCTTCTACTGTCGGAGGCTGTGTGGATGGGGATTGAGATTGATCCACGGTAACATCATGGAAGTCAGCTTCTGCTGCCAGGATGTTTGATGGCGGATTCAGAAGGTCTCGTTTGCTAATACTTTCGGTGTCGCTGATAATACTTCCATCTTTGTCCTTCCAGAAGCTTGTCCTGCGTTGGTAGCCATTTTTGATAGTATTTATTAGTCTGCACGCTTGTCTTACCAACTAGGCTCACATTTATATTCAGCAACTGCTCGTCAAAGTATTTCCGTCTCTTGCACCTAATTACTATATTGAATATTCGCCGTAGCTCGTCATATTTTTCCTGTTTGGCTCTGGTCGCACGTTGGATCCATTGTCTGAAGGCCTGATTTTTTGCGTTAAGTGAATTTCTGCGTTTTTCGTCAAACCATTCATTCCGCGCTCGTCGGGCTTTGTGTCCCACAACATTTTCTGCCGCGTCTTTAATTTTTTTTTTTTTGAGTTCTTCCCAGAGCTCGTGGACACCTACGTTGCTGGAGTCGCGCAACATTGGTGAAATTCATTCTTCCAGCGCGGTCGTATATGCTTGCGCCGTATCATTGTTCAGCAGATTCTCAGCCGCGAAAATTTTGGGAGGGCTGAATCTCGATTGGTGCTCTGAGGAAATTCTGCACCGGTATGTTGCTTTCACCAGGTGATGATCGGAGTCGCAGTAAGCTCCGCGGTACATCCGAGCATCCATCACACTTGACGCCCATCCCTTGCTGATAAGGACGTGGTCGATTTGGTTGACGGTATGTGTGTCTGGAGGTTTTCAAGTCTGCTTATGAATGCGACGGTGTGGAAAGCAAGTTGAGCTTACAACAAGGTTCCTGCTGCAAGCGAAGTCAATTAGACGATGGCCGTTATCGTTGCATTCTTCGTGGAGACTGTGTCCTCCCGTGGTTCTCCTATACCAACTTGCAGTATCGACTTTTGCATTGAAATCTCCCAGCAGCATTTTTACATCATTTGATGGAAGTGAGTCGAAGAGAGTTTCCAGGCAGGCATAAAACTCGTATTTTATTGAGTCTTCTTTAACTTCGGTGGGAGCGTGCACATTGATGAGCCAAAGGTTGAAAAATCGCGCTTTAATGCGAATCGCACACAGCCTTTCGTTCACGGGTTTGAAGTCAGAAACGCAAGGCTTGAGCTGCTTATTCACTATGAATGCTACTCCAAACTCCTTGCGGCCCGATGGTTTGCCGCTTGTAAAAATTGTGTGCGATTTCTTGTCGTTGATCTCGCAGCCTAAACAATTTGTTTCCTAGACTGCAGTCATGCTCAGTTTGTCTTGATGAAGGAGAGCCTTTTCGGCCCCCGGTTTGTTCAGTGAACGTACATTCCAGGTTCGGCGAGAATAATCCGTTGTGCGTTTGCGTGGTCGTCGTTGTTGATCCGTCCAATCCGAAGCTATTGTTCCAGGTTTCTTGACAATGGAAGTTTTTACCAGGATGAGTTGTCGGCACATCCCTCAACCATTTTCATGGGCGGACTCAGTGATAGTTGCTTTAGGAGACTTGCCGCGTGCCAAAGTTCACACAACTATGTTGCAGGTCTGACAACGTGGCTGATCCTCCCTAATGACCTGAGACGCTTAGGTGTAATTCAGCCATCAGGCTGCAACTTTACAAATTTTACTGAGGATAGAGTTACCTCATTGCTTCAAGCCCTTCTCCTTTCTTCGGGCTTGGGACCGGCAAATCACAAGTTAGATTTGCGATCGGCGGAGTTAGGCTTCTAATGCACAAACGAATTTGTGAGTTTAGGGTTTCTTACAAAGAAATATTTTGGATCTTTACCAACTCCCGTTTTAGAGAACAACGCTTGAATTTTATTGGTGTTCATTTTCATTTACCACTTGTTGTAGTATCTCCGTAGAATAGAAACCCGATTTTTGACACAGACCTTTTTAAGCAAATAGATCATTTTGTTTTTATAAGAGACTTTAAACCTTTTTTCAAAACACTTGTTTTCTTCTCCCAGACAAATCGAACTATTTTCTATGAACTTCTCCATATCGTTCTGTCATTGTCTTCATCAATTTTTACCTACCCTGTGAAAACTGAGTCCTCATTGGGGTCCATGATGTCAATATCGACTACGAACCCTCTAGATAAGTCGGATAACATGAGCCCATCTCTAGATAACTTGAGCCCATCAAGGGCAATATGCCCACTTTTAATGTCAAACCCTTCACTAAATAGGTAGCTTTTGTCTGAGATCAGCAAAAAGAACTTGGTATAGTATACGCAGACTAAGACAAATATTGCTAAGAAGATTTCAGTCTATATACAGGCTAAATAGTAGCGAGTATAAACCATATTTCAGCAAAAGATGGTTGCAAAAAACAATGCTGTTGGGTTTAAGATATTGATATTTCAGTTACGAAAAAAGCTAGACAAAGCCTGAACAATCTACAAAAAAGCTCTAATCTTAAGAGCGTTATCTATTTAAATTCAGATCACACCTTATTCGAATAGAAGATATTTTGCTTCTTTACAGTTCAGCTTTTATTATCCACTTCCGATATCAAAAATTAACTTTAAACGCCACATCAATACGTAACTATGAAACCAAACATTGTTAAACAACTAACATCATCTTAGGAATCATGCTACTATTATTATGAAATCATGCTATAACATGCGAAAAATTCATTTTTATTCTACGAAAGTCAAACATCTTTTTCCGGTATCTAAAATTTCCTATTCTCATAGTTACGGTAAACATCATCAACATTATTCGTTTCATTTAAATGATCGTCTGTTAAATTTCCAAGTCAAAATGCTAACTATCTCTGCAAATAGTATTCAACTCTGATCAAATACTATAAAAACTTTCTTCGCTTTCCGGTCTGCTGGCCTAGCTGCCTGCCTGCTTGCCGTTCTCACCAATCCTCGCTGCACTCAGTCCGATTGCATTCGATGTGGATAAAGTTAATTGAAAACTATTGTTGGACTTTGGAAAACTTTAAGGATTTCAATCGAACTGGTGAATTGCTTGTTATCTAAAAGTTACATGTAAATCAGATCAATTTCATCGGCAACAGAAGAAGGAGAAGAAAACCAACGAACTGTCTACATTTCCGACAAATATTTACGAAACGCCCTCATCCTCAACATTCGCGTCATTGTCTGTCTTATTCGAATTCGATACCATTGAAGAATGATATCCGGTCCGGAACGGGTTGCATTCAATCCATCAAACGCTAAGAAGACACTTTGCACCATACGAACGATACTTAGTCGCTTTTTGATTCACCAGATTTCATCGAATCAATTAATCGAATCAATCGCTCTGCCGTGTGTGTCGTCTATCTACTGAATACAAGTCTGTATATTCGAGGACGAACGAGTGTGTAGCATGCTACGACGACGACAAACTGCAAAATTGTGTGGACGGTTTTCGGAAGAACAATGCAATGGCGTTGTCAGCCAATTCAAATGGTTTTAATTGAATTCCGGTTTTGTGGTGAAGTGAAAATGATAAAGGATTCCAAGCTGATAGCAACCGTGGAATGAGTTGTATGTATACCGGCATAGACATGTTCACACATGCAAATTAGCAAATCGCATACACAGAGCGGACATTTGACAAAGCACCTGATTCATTTTGCGTATTGCAGGTTTGGCTTTGATGTGAGTTTGTATGTTTGGTATTGGCTCCATCTAAGCACAACTGCTGAAATAGAATTCGATTTATAAAGGAGGCATTTTAAAGCATCAAAACTAGTCAAAAGATTTCTAATTCTCCTTTGAAGGAAGCTTATTTTACTTCTTCTCCGTTTCCTCCCAAATTCTTGGGATTATTCTTCTTAATTATCTCATTGTTTCCTACTTTGTAACAGGAACTTAATCAAATTCTTTATATACGTAAGTATTCCAATGATTTCTTCGTAAAGACCTCATCACTTAAGCCCACGTTGGGCGCTTTAAGATATTTACTATTTTCAATTAATTAAATAAGAATATTTAGCTTCAACTACCGTATTTCAATAGTAGAAGTTCATCCGGCTTGTTTGTTGACAACACGTCATCACAAAAACAACGATAACACCATCAAGACAAATCTTTTCCTGGCCAAGAACAAACAAAGACCAGGACAACCGTACAATGAGCTCAATATAAATTCATAACAGCTATTCAACGTAACTTTATAAACTAATATATTCGAAAAAAGTGTTAAAAATCATTCTTTGTTTTGCGATTTCACAGCTATTTTAATTGTTATGACAACTCTTACTCAGCATATTAACGCAGTTGTACTGAATAATTTCAAATTTACATTCTACCTGTTTTTCCACCAGCCAATTCTAATAAGCAAAGCAATTTCAACCGATGCTTGTATCTTTCTACTAACATACCTGCGTCAATTGTAATTTATGCATCAACATCAACTTGTTAATGTAACCGTGAAGAATTTATTGGGTTTATTTATAAGTCAACGAAGTGAATTTCCGTGTTGTGATCGATATATTTGCCAATGCAATATGATGCAGTACATGCAGTCTACCTAAATCAAAACGAAGCTAGTGAAATGCAATTGCAAACTTTCTTTCACTGAAGAATGCATTTATGTTTCACATATGCTGAATCGATCACTCAGGTGTCCTTTCATCGCAGCATTACCTTTTTAATAAACGCTGGCATTGTGGGGCCGATTGGAGTGAAAAGCGTTTCACGGTGGTGCTTAAGTAGCTGCTACTTATCTTTCCATTTCTGAGCTATTCAAAAATATCTCACTGCATTCATTAACAACAACAGGTCAAACCCAACAGACTAATGCGATTCATAGGGCTTTTCCGAATTCGTGTGTCCGACTTTGTTATTATCTTTGTATACCAATTTGTGGCGCCAGCGAAGTACCTGAGCTATTATAACCGGTAAAGGAAGGCAAGATAGGCTGTACGAAATTGTTGTTTTGTCTAATTGTGACATTTCACCAAGTACGGTTTTGTGTTATTGCTGTGTGAAATTTTACGTAGAAGAAGCAAAAACTAGCTAAATTTGTAACTATCCTCCCTCGGTAAATTCAGTCAGTAATTTTTCTTATTTGATTAACGATGTTTTTCAAAATTTGCTTGTACAGTTTTACTAGTTATGTGATGTCTCATGACTGTGTCTGAAATTGGCTGATTGGGAATACGCCGCATGTGTTTAACTGGTTTTCGTTTATTTCATTTGGCCAGTTTACATTAATGCGGCTATTTCCTGGACAATACCAACGATCTTCGATTTTTCAAAAGTATATACAAACGCATTGGGGAGTCGCCCTTAGAGTTGGGTCGTACTAGGATTTTCACATACTAAGCATTCCTAGTACAAGTATTAAAAAATACCTGTTCCAAAAATACTAGCTTGTATTTTTTGAAATATGTACATATTTACTTACAATACATACGATTTGCAGTAGTGTAATGATATGGTATGATATGCCCTTGTCATCATCCAGACACAAAGTTCCCAGCCTGGAATAATGATGGTGTGAGATGACCATCAAAGAATACCAAATCATTAGTCCATCCAGGTTGTCAGTAACTTTCCAAGGATCGGTTACTGATTTACAGTACAGAAGGCCTAGAGGTTAGGCGTATATGTATATTGGAAGAGGTATTTTTTCGAAGCAGCCAGTACCTAGTGTGAAATTCAAAAGTACTAGATACGAGTATTTTTTAAAACTATACATGTTAACAAGAATTTACCCAATAAATTTCCCCAATTTGACTCATTTCAATCAAAAAGCGACTTAACTAAAAGTATCTCAATAATAATATGTTCTCATATTTCATACTAGCTAGTGCTTTCATACTCATATTTCATACTTTCATACTCACTACTAGCTAGTATTTTCGTACTAGCTAATATTTTCGTACTAGCTAGTATTTTCGTACATAGTATTTTCGTGCGAGTATTTAATACTAGCGTACTTGTGAGTATTTGATATTTAAGAGTAAGTAATACTTTGAGAGTAAGTAATACTCGTACTTAGACTGATTTGCTTTGGGTATTTTATTCGAGTGTTTTGGGAATGGCGCAAAAAAATTGAAAATTTATGTATTTTTTTATTTTTGACATTGATGCCATTACCGACTGTTTTAGATTACCCAAGAAAAGATTGGTATCAAAGATCGATCGACAAAAATTCATATAATTCGCAACAGGATTAATTGGTCATATCCTAGTAAATTTTCGACTTTGGTAATTCGGATGAATACAGGAGATGTTTTGTGCGTATCATATAATGGAAATCAAAATAAATTGAAAGAATTTGATTGTTTTCCCTTAGATGGCTTCTATAATAGAGAACGACTTGCCAAATAAGTAACTGGCCATTGGAAAGTTACTGGCAAGCTGCACGGACTAATGACTCGGTATCCTTTGAAGGCCATTTTACACCGTCACCATTTTAGCTTGGGAACATTGTGTCTGGAGATTGGGGGAGGGCACATCATACAATTTCATTACACCACTGCAAATTGTATGTATTGTAAATATATATGTACTTACTTCATACTAGCTAGTATTTTTGGAACAGGTATTCGGAACACGTATTTTCTGTACTCGTCTAGTTATACCTAGTATGTAAAAATCTAGGATACTATTATGTCGCTGTTTGAGTTGAAATGAATCAAATGGAGAAAATTTATTGGGTAAATTCTTGATTACATGTATAGTTCACAAAAATACTCGTACCTAGTATTTTTGAATTTCGTACTTGATAGAACCTAGTACGAAAAAATACCTGTTCCAAAGTCTGTTTCAGTATTTACGCCTCATCTCTAGTCGCTATATTCAATTTACACTAGACTATAAGCCACTTTAAATGATGTGAAAATTTTTTTACAGCAAATCAACATAATTATATGCAAAAATATTTCAAATATTATGCTTCATATTAGTTAGCTCAAAAAATGTTTACCACTTAATTTTTATATTTTGAAACATTTTTTTTTTTTTTAAACAACTGCCATACAAAGTGTTAGGGAAATCTAAGGAAATATCCTTCTAACTCTAGGGAAATTTTTTTGTTCTCTGGTTGGTAACATTGCTAGGATCATCTCTTATGGGCCATTCAGACAAGCGTCCATGCGTCCACGCGTCCATGCGTTTTTAGATTACACGAGTCAAGTCAACTAAAATCCAGTTTTTTTAAGGCGGGGCTAAGGTGATAAGTGGATGGATTTTACACGCTTATAATGATGTTTTTTTTGCTCCGTACAAATATATTGGTGACTGAAAATTGTATATACTAATCCATATGACTATATATACCTACATATACATGTTTGTGTCTAGATATTCAGATGCATTCAATTTTTTTTCGTAATAGTCATGCACCTAAGGATGCAAAATATATATTATCCACATCATTGTATAAGAAAATAATCATTCACAAAACATATATTTAAATGATCACCAACGAATCATCCACACATGCCACTGAGCGAAAGAAATCATTATAAAATCTATTGTACATGAATCAGCATACTCCACCTCCTTTGCTTTAGACCCGCCTATATAAACAAAATCAAATTGACTCGTGTAAGCAATACACGCTAGATCGCATGGACGCGTGGACGCATGGATGCTTGTCTGAATGGCCCATTAGTATTAACGATTTTCACAGCTTCATTTCACATTTTTATGTTTCTATTAATCACACCTTCGTCCCAAAAATAGTGCATGAAATTTGTGTGTATGTAAATTTACTCAAATTGTCTACTAAACTATCTTCAACCAAAAATTTATAAGATTTAAAATTATTATCATTCTACCACAATCGCATATATTTACACTTGCCTCTTAACCAAAAATATTTCCCAAACACGACCTTTTAAATATTATAGTATACGAACGAGAACTCTAGACAATAAAAGCGACACTTCTCCGGTAAAAATTTCCGACATTTCCATTAAAAAACTTGAAAAACTTTGTTCTGCCTTTTTAAAATATTTATCAATGAAAGCAACAACAACAACAGCATCCCCAAACATTCTTCATCATAACAATTCAACGTTATCCCACAGCAGCCAGGACAGACCAGCAGGATGGAACCAATCGACCCAGCCTCAGACAACATAAACACACAAGGAATGTCCTCCCAGTTGTCTCGTTGTTCTTGTTCCTGTTGTTGTTCTTGCTGTTGATCTGGAAAAGAAACGTCAAGAGTGGGTCGAGCAAGAGAGGACCCTCATTAGATTTTTGTTTTGGTATGACTTTTCACTTCGTCTTTTTTCGATGAAACATTATTGTTGTGCTACGTTTAAGTATCCATGCAAACAGATGTTTCGTGTAGCGTAACTACATTGTAAACACAGAAAAGAATGAAGAGTGTACCGTACAAGTGACAAGACATCGCCACTAGGGTAGATTTCCGAGATGTAGGATGACATGCTTAGTCGCTTTGCTTGTTCAAGTCGTTTGCGAAGGAAATTTTTTCTAAATAATGTAAAAAACTATGAAGTTGGGAAATATGTACAAGTTTTTTGCAGTTTCCGTTTAAATATCATTGTTCAATAGTTTACACGTTCCTATATCTTATGCAGATGAAGGATATTTTGTTAATATGAAAAAAACTGGTACATAGGAACCGGTAAAAAGACTGATTTTCAAAGATAAGCAGAGTTGATTTATAGATATCGCTTCATATTGAATATGGTTGACATGTTCTTTAAATCAATTTCTTGTACTCACGACCGTATCATCACACCAGAAATGTAGCACCCGTAATATAGCAGTTCTCAGTGTGAAAGTGGCAAACATTTTGGTAGCGATGGCTGCATCGGAAGCTTTAGGGTCTTTACCTTTACTGTCCGTAAAAAAATTTCAATACTATAGTCTATGTGTCTGCTTCAATTTGCTGCTTATTTCCATTATAAGGTGTTTATCATACGAAAAGGAAATGGTAGAATATCTTGATACGTAGAAAATCTTCGTACAAGAACGATAAAATGATCGGCGCAAGCAGCTCTTTGCTAACATCAACTCCGAAAATATATCAAACCTGCTTCACACTGAAACCAAATTATAGCTTAAACACATTAAACATGAAAATTTAACATGTTTGTCGATTTTCGCTGTCGAAAAATCTGACTGAAAAAAATCCACATGGCGCCCAGAGCCATGTAACATAGCGCATTATTTATGGCCCCATACGCTATGTACATAGTACTCTGATCTATGCAATATGGCTCCCCGCGCCATAATGTCAGAATCTACATAGCGCGTGGGCCTATGTAACATGGTGCAACATTTATGGTCCCACACGCTATGTACATAGTACCCTGAGCCATGCAGTATGGCTCCCAGCGCCATAAATACATGGCGCAGAAATTATGGCCCCACACGCCATATTGCATAGTGCCATGAGCCATGTAAAATGGCTCATGGCACTCCAATTTTAACTTGCAGCCATACTGTGTGAGGAGGTGTATAAATGTCAGCAAGCTTCTTGAGTATACGAGAGATTTCATTGTAGTAGATTATTTGACTGCAATAAGATTGTTTAGCTAATAGAAACACCCCAAATAAAATTAGTTTGCCAAAAAAGTCACGAAGAAGCGGGAGGAAAATTGATCAAGTCTTCGTGAAACATTGGAAAGCGATCTTCACGCTGCGAAAATTTCGTTAATCAATCGAAAAAACTGAGACCCAGGTGTCAAATAATTTTTGCAAATGAATTTTAATCGAATAAAACTTCAATTCAAAAATAAACTGCAAATCAATCATAATCATTACGCTCGAAAAGCATGTTATTGCCCTGAAAAAACACATAGCGCCAGACGCCATAATTTATAGACTTCTGGCGCCATGTACATAGTCAATTTCGGTAGATTTGTGATAAAATATAGCGCCACACGCCATAGTACATAGGAGCACACGCTATGCTTATAGCCCTACACGCCATATACTATAGTCTTCTACGCCATGTATTATAGTCCTCCACGCCATGTACTATAGCCCTCCACGCCATCTGCATGGCGTGGAGGACTATGTTACATGGCGTGGAGGGCTATAAGCATAGCGCCTGCTCCTATGTACTTTTCGCCATGTATTATGGCGTGTGGCGCTATGTTTGAAATCAATCCCGAAATCGACTATGTACATGGCGCCAGAAGTCTATAAATTATGGGGTCTGGCACTATGTGTTTTTTCAGTGTAATACACTGCTCTATATGGTAATTTACTGGTAATTGCCGACGATCGAAAATCGAGCGAACATTCGACACCGCTGTGGGCAAAAAAGCGGTAATGTCAGTTTGTTATGGGGCATTTCACATGAAGCGGACAACGAAAAAAAGTCGAAGTTCTGTATTTCATTCATATTAGGTATGTTCTCTTTCTACGATTAATTGCAATTAATTGCAATGAAGCCGTTTTTGTACTCCGTTTTACTGAAAACTGAAAATTTCCCTTTTTTCAATAAAATTCAGTAGGGTCTGAGCTACTGAAAAATACTGAAAACTGACAAACGGTTTTTGGCGTTAAAGCGGCTTCAGATATGCGGTATTTGTCAAACACCTCCTATTCGCCAAATACCGAACACCTAGTCAAGTCATTTGGCTTGGTGATTGCGAAATGACAAGCACATTGAATTAGACATTCGGGCATTCCCGAATGTTTGCCAAAACTGGAACATGTACGAGCTGCTCGTCGTTGTTCACTCCCGCCATTTGTTACCACCATCCTTCTGTCGCTGTATCTTTGGATGAAGTCATCGGATGAAAACGAGATTCATAGGGTAAGTAGAAAGCAGTTATGGTATACTTTTAGTAACTTGGCTTAGAGTTGTGCAGAAGTTTTTGAGGAATACTGCCCTACTAAACATAAAAGTGTTGCAAGCACTGAGCATTTTATTCATTTATGGTACAGGAGAAACTGCTTTTAAAGTTCTGTAAGATAAACAACCGATAATGTAAGTAAACAGTGTTTGAATTTCCTAAATTTTGAAATTCATGCAAGTGGTAATCCTGAAAATCTTTCCATCCAATGAGTTTCAGTGCATTGTTGAGATCAAAGCCGTACATGTCCCTCGAAACAGATTGGCTATAATAAAAAGCACGTGTGGCATAATATGCACACAAAATCTGCACGATTCGTCAACCGCTGTCAAATCGATCAAGACTGAATAAGCATCTTTCGTTTGTACCGGTTCGGCCTTGTGACGACCAGCACAGCAGTCATCTGAATTCAATTGAATGTCCTAATGGATTGAGCGAGTGAATTGAGCGGCACATTTTGACAAAACCAATAGGGTCGAGGAGATCCAGCCGTAACAAACCGAAAATTAAACGATGTGAGCATTCAAGGGAGAGCTTTGAGACTTCTGGAAAAACTAAGCGAGAGAAGAGGTTGTTTGACGAAGTCCTGCAGGAATTATTTATTGATTAACGTTCCTTTTCGGTTTGATTTGGAGTGAAGTAGATACTATTGAGTGGCAAGTAATTTGGTAAACACTGCGGAGTCCAGCCGACGGGAAGGCGGAAATTTTAAAACATCTATGCAAATTCTTTTTGGAAAACATGATTTGGGACTTCGCACTGCGACTGGGCTGCCAATATTTTAAATATGCCCACATAAAAAAAATATATTAAAAATAAATAAATTCTACAGCCTTGATAGTCCTTATGTATTATATATCCTGTAGTGCTTACTTATTATATATCTTTTAAATTTCAATTCGATCTGATGATCCGGTTGTGAATTCTCACAAGCATCAATTTTGGATGACGAAATGCTACCGTCTTCTTGAGGGAGTTTCAAACTGACAGGGTGAACAAAATATTAAATTTAGCAATCGTTTGCATTTTCCCCTAAAACTGAAGCTACAAGTTCTCGCGTATATTCATCGTAAATCACACATGCCTATTTATAGTAAACATTAATACACTCTGTGAATTTCATCAAAATCTTAGGTTGATTACAAAAGTTATCGGAAATTGAGGTTTGAAAAAAAAATCATTATTAATTTTTTAAAACTCTGCCCCCACATAGTCCTAGCATTATTATAGCTAAGCACAAAATATCAGTTTTTATTTCGCACACTTGCATTTTTCCAAAATTCTTCTTGCATTGATTATTAGGGTACTATAAAAATATCTAATTCGTCGGGCAAAATAAATCTTATCCTAATTTTCTTCGCAGATCAACAAAAAAAAATTTGCTATATAAAATAAATACAATGCACAAAATCAAATCTTTGATTTTGATTTCGAGCTGATACACGAGCCATTCAATCTACTTACATTACAGCAACATAGCGATTAGCTCTGATTTCCAATCAAGCAGATTTTCACCATAGCAAATGGCAATGTACTCACGAATAAAACCTAAATTTAATCAACTTGGCTCGCCGAAGGATTTTCCGGTCCATACCACCATACACTAATAGCCTCAATCAAATTTATCAAAGCAACGCGAAATGCGGATATGATGGCTAATACGAGTGAATTATCGCTTCTCTCTTGTCTAAATCTAAACTCACCAACAAGCCATATTCATTTAACGGTCTCATTTGAACAAACTCTATTTCCACCATCAAAATTCCTCTTATTGACAAAACTAAAGTACACGCATTGTAATGCATATTACCGCTTGAAATTGATAGGCCTACGGTGAAACTATTCAACCTGGACCTTCACTCTTTGTTCGAATGTAAATTCCATTACGCTAAATATATGCACATTTCCCAATTAAACAGTTGGACACGAGGCAATCAACGCCATTGAAATTCTCATTAATTTATATTTTTAACAATTAGCGTATCAATTTAATGGTTTACCGCTAGCCTACAATAGTTGCAACTGCCTAGCCGATCGCTATCGTTAACGCCGAAGCAGGAGAAGAAAAGTAGGTATGACGCTGCATCCCGACTCCACGGAACTACGGCTCTAGGGGTAGTTTATGAATCATCCACACATTACGATATGAATATTAAAATTACTTTCAGCGAAAATTCCTATAAAAGAATCCATTAATTGCACTGCACCACGAATTTCGGTGGTGATAATATAAGAGTCGCTTGTGTCGGATGAACTCCCAATGCAATTTATTGGTAGGCATATCCTCGTGTATGTACGGCTGTGTACACACAGAGAGAATATTGATATATGACCGCGCTGGTAAATCATCATTCCAGGTAATATAATTTAAATTTTATAATTAAAATGCGATCAATGAAATTATAGGCCAGCCCTCAATTGGAAGAGCATTAAAAAGTTGCATGTGTTAAATCTACCCTGCTGATTCTCCTGGGTACTGGGCGTACCAAGTAGGATAATGCAATTACCTTTTTTGTAATTATTTTAAAATTTCGATTAATTTATTTGGGAGTAGGTTATTTGAGTAGAGAATTGAAATATTTCATCACATCGATTATGCAAACCTGTGGAGAGAAAGTATTCATCCTTATAAATTACTTTAGTTTCTATTGATACGCATTTTATTTAAACTGGCACAATTAACTATGTTACCGAACAAAATTTCGTTACTTTCAGCTGATACTTACTATATGTTGGAATCTTATATGTTGGTTTGATCAGTAAATTTATTGATGCCAAAACGATTGCTACTTCTTAGCCCTGAGAAACGACATAGTAGTAGCAACCGATATCATAGGTTTAATTTGACAGGTTTTTAAAATTAGAACGTTTCAAAATTGAAATTGAAAATTTTTATTGCTTTGAGTTTTGCAGCCATCTTGTGCTACGGAAAGTATTTAAAATATTGCGGTTACATTAAACGTCACGATATAGTTTTTTAGCTTCCACAATTAGTCATCAAAGTAACACTTCAAGGTAATCGTCACTCTAAAGTGCTGGAAAATTTGCGGTGACGACTTAAAAACTAAATTTTGTTTTTGTATACATATTTTAAATAAAATTAAATGTTTTCTTAAACGCTTTCAAACTGAAACACACTTTTTTTCACTTTTTAAAACATTTTTTTTTACTTTGGGTATAAAAATTGTTTTTTATCATAGTAGAAGAGCGATATAATATCAGAAGTTTTCCAAAGTAATTTATTATGATTTGGAACTTTTTCGCTTTTAACTTCACTTCAATATTTATCATTTCACTTAATTTAATTTTTTTTTATTATAATTTATTTTCATCCTTTAAAAAAACCTTTACTGATCTGATCACACTTTTAAAGCTCTTTTTGATATTTTTCAATACTTTTCTTGATCGAATCTGAACTGAACTGTACTGTGATCTTGACATATAAGCCCTTTTGTACCATTTCATATTTGCGCGTTTTTGCACACGTGCATTTGTTTACCTTTGGAACTTTGCTTCGAGTGACAAAGTCGCGTATTTGTTTATTTAAAAATTAATTGAATTCGCGGTCGATTTGAACTATTAGTCACGAATCGAACGGCTATTGATTATGTTTATGCGTTGGAGGACTGATTTATTCACGCATCGAGCTTTTAATGTTTATTTTATTCCGAAATTGTCGCGCGTTAGATTAGATCGATTATCTATTGTCTATAATGAGTATATCTGTATCGAGTGGCTATTATTGAGTTCTGATGATTGATTCATGCAGTTGTACATTTTTGGATTCAAATTACATTCATGTTCTTTTTGAATATTGTTTCATCAATATTGTTTCAACAATCACTTGAAACTGCCAGCGACATCAATAGATCCATTGAAACCCTTTCAGCGAAAATAGCCCTGGTGAAGGAAGAATTCGCCACTGAAGCTCCGATAGAAGACTATGCCCCTTAAGAGCTCCCGGGGGCATTAAAGAGCTAATTCAAAAAACAAAAAGAAGTTCGGAGAGCAGTTGGGCACAGTGGTGACCCTTGCTTAAAACAAGAAGCAAACCGACTGACAAATCACATCAGCCACCAAATTAAGCTGTGACAAAAATTTCTACTTGTATGGGATTGGGGGACATTAATTTCTAGGTTTCGACAAAACTGGAGACCAATAAACTTCGATCGGAAAACTGGTCAAACGTTTAAAGCTTTCACGACTCGAGGAAGCGTCGCCACAAACCCTGAAAAACAATTCGGCTTCAATGCCCACCACCCCCCTGGGCTGCAGCTAGCTAGTCTGGCTCAACACATTATAACCGGATTAAATAAAAAAAATGAACGGGCTTTGTCATGTTTGACGCTACCAATGTATTTGATAAGGTCTGACATGCCAGCCTGTGCAAAAACAACTAACAGAAAATTACCTCTTTTAACTTTCCACACATTATGAGGGCTTTTTCTAATTTGCTAACTACCAAAACATTCAACATAACCTTGAGCCACCTCACAGCAAAATAGACAACTTCTCATGAGCTTTTCTTTTCTCTATCAGCACAATCTTATGATTCAGCACGTGAACTACATATGAGGAATAGAATTTCTGTACTAGTAAATTCACTGGTACAGGAGTGTTGTTGTTTCGAATGCGTATACTCTATTCTCTGCTGCATAGAGGAGCAAAAAAAAGCGCCTATTATTGAGCGAGATATAAATGTTGAGTAGCCTAGTGGGTAGAACACTGGCTTCTTGTGTATGGGGTCCCTGGTTCGAATCCAGGTTCGGACGAGGGTCCGCGCACCAAACTTTGAGTTCACTTAGCTCTGACTAGGTACCTGGTTTAAATCAGGGGTAAAGTGAGTCGTGAAACTAATCACACCACACTCGTATTCACAATGATTAAAAAAAATTGTAATGAAGCTCTCTACCAGCTTCAACTCCTAGACCCGTACAAGGGTTGCCGTGGGATTACTTTACTTTTTTTTATAAATGTATTATATGCGCTGGAGGTCTCCATATAGAAGATACATTCTCCCTGCACGCATTGGGTTGCAGTTCATCGAAGCCAGGGGCACGTTTAATTTTAGTTCAATTATAAGGCGAGCAAGCTCGTTTGCCTGTGCCGGGTACAAGAATAAGGAATCGGGACTATTATTTAAATGAGTTAGTACTGCAGTTTCCTGGTTTACCCTGTTGCTTACTTTAATAAAATTAGTTATTGCGTGACCAATACTAACAAAATGCTCATTAAAGACTTGTGCGATATTCAACTTCCTTCCTTTCATTAGGAGTTAAATTATCAGCCGTAGTAATAATTCTGTTATTAAAACTACGAGTACGCTTTTTGTTGTGTGAATCTTTTGCTTCGTTTGTGATATACCAGATCTTACTGGTGTCATTCCTGCAGTTTTATATTAAACATTTATAATGACTGTCTTTAGTAGAATGAATTAAATATTTAAAATTTCGCTATAATTTTTGTATTTTTCAAAAGTAAGACATTGAAAGTTTGCTTTTGTAATTTAGTTGCCTTATTGTCTCGCTTTCTAATTGCCAACATGAGATCTTCAGTTATCCAAGGCTTCAGTTTCTTCAATTTACGGCTAACTTTTTTACACATCTATAAAGTTTCTGGGTGCTTCGGCAAGTATATTATGGAAGGCATGAAATAGTTAATCGTGATTTTCTTCTGTTTTTTCTCACCTTTGACCTTGAATAACTTACGACGCAGACACGAGATTTTATGAGACTTATGAGGCAACTTTGAGAACCCCAAAATGAAGGTATATACGAAAGTTCAGCCTATTATCTCTCATTCCGAGGTTCATTGCTAATTTGACTGGGCTATTGATGCATCAAACCAAAAACGAATTGCTTACAAAAAACATAAGGCAGATGCAAACTCCACGTCCAAGAAGCAGATCTATATATCTATGAAGAAGGAATCGAATCGAGCTATCTTGGAGGCCAAAAAACATTTCTACAGGAATAAGTTTGGAACTTCAGTCGGGAATACCTCCGGATATTGGCAATTAGTTAATGAGTTCTTGTCAAAACAGCAAAACAACAAATCATCAACGTGCATAGAAGCACTGTTGAAAAATGGAACATCCATTACAGGCCCAGAAGAAGTAGCACAGCAGTCAAACAATTTTTTCGCTACCATTGGTACACTGATCACCGAAAAACTGCAACGTTCATCACGTTCGAGTATTCATATTGAGCCTAATGTGCTCACTTCAATTGACTTACGCCCGACAGGACCTGCTAAAATATATGAAGTAATCGATAACCTTAAATCAAAAGTTTTTCCTAGTCTGGATAGTATAACATCGGAAGACATTCAATTGGTAAAAAAAAATCATATTTTGGAGCATCTAACTACATTAATAAATCAGCACCTAGCAGCTGGCTCATTGCCTGAGTGCCTTAAACTGGGGAAAATCACTCCAATCTTCAAAGATGGTGATCAAGCAGATCTATCAAATTGTCGCCCAATAGCTGTCACAAGTGTCCTAAGTAAAATATTTGAAAGAGCCATTCAAAAACAATTGCTGCAATTTATTAACACTATTTCAATTTTGACGCCAGTTCAATATGGCTTTCAAGAAAACAGTAGTACACTAGCAGCAACATTACATGCAGTACATTTCATCAACAATGGATTGGATAAGGGCGACTATGTAGCGGCAATCTTCGTGGACTTGAAAAAGGCCTTTGACACCATTAACCAGGACATCCTGCTTCAAATATATGGAATCCATCACAACTTCAAGCTGTTAATAAAGAACTATCTCTTGAACAGGCGTATTATTACAACCAGCAACATGCATAAAAGTCAAGAATGCACTATAAACATCGGCATTCCTCAAGGATCAATGCTTGGGCCATTACTGTTCTTATTGTACATTAACAGTGTACAGGACATTTATCTGTCGTGAAGTTTTATTTGCTGATGACATCTCCAGCGAAGTATAAATGATGACCTAGGAAAATATTGAAATTGGCTCGAACAAAGTAAATTAATTATAAACATCCAAAAGACTAAATATTTATTATTCCAACAAAAAAACAAGCATCAAATTAATCCGTCCATACAAATCAATGGAATACAATTGGAAAAGGTCAACTCAATTAGATACTTAGGTTTAATTCTAGATGAGAAAATGTCTTGGCTACAACATATCAATAACATCCGACATAAAGTAGCGCATATGATAGGAATCCTAAAAAAAAATATGATTTTTTATCTCTCAAATCAAACTTGACATATTCAATGCTTTTATTTTGTCGAACATCTCTTATGGAGCAGTTTTGTGGAAGCAAACATCGAAACAAAATATTGATCTGATCGGAAGACTAATCATTAAGGCTATCAAGACTATATACAAAATGCCAACTCTGACTCCAAGTTTACTTGTGTATCGTGAAACAAGACTACTAAGCATACAACAAATAATGTGTCTTGAACAAGGAAAGCTTATATTTAATATGCTTAACAAAAAACTCAAATGGCCATACGTTATAAGAAATGTTGGAGAAATAACTCAGACAGCCCCAAGATTGCCGAATAACCTTGCGATTAAAAAAGCTAGGACAGATCGTTTGAAAATGGATCCTGTGTAACAATGTTTGGCTTATTATAATACCTTACCTGAGGCTATAAGAAAATCAGCAAATTTGGTTAAATTTAAGGAGAATCTAAGATCAAAAGATAACGAAGACGCCAACCAGAGTTTTTTCTAAACTTTTCTCTGGACACAAGTCTTGACGACAAGAAATAGGCAAGATTATCTGAACACAGTAGTGTATACTGAAGTGCTTTCCACAAAAAGCTGTGGGGCCTTCGATGGCCACTTGGACTTTACCTTTTTAGCTCCAAGTTTTCTTATCTGGTATCACTACGGACCAATAGGTATATGTGTGATATTTTGTCAACTAGTAATACCTAGCCTGTTTACGAGCATATAGCGTGTGAGACCATAAATGCTGCGCTATGTTACGTAAGACGACATGCTATGTGGATTTTTTCCAGCGCAGTCTTCGGATGAATAAAGTACATTGAATACAGGTTGGTCATAATAAGGAGCACGTTTGATGGAGCATGCATTCAAAATCTATACACTTAGTCTTTTTTATTGTTGTTATTTATATATTTTCATACGATGATTCCATTCTAAAAAGCTATAAGATATCGACTGCATCGAGAGGATGCTATGGAAGCAACCCCCTCTAAAACTAGTCGCGTGCAAAAAAGGGCCCGACTGTCTGCTTGTCTGATGAATCATCTGGTCTGTTCGCGTACCTGAATCTATTATAATATATTAAAATAGATTCGCAGAAAGTCGTTTTTGTACTCTTGCTGCAAGCTAAATTTTGCAGCAAAAAGAAGCCAGCTGCCAAATTTTTTTACTGCTGCAATTTGCTGAAGTACGCGAACAGACCTATCATGTCTACAACGATTTGCAGGAGAAATATTCGATTTAAACAAACACCATTAAAACGGATTTTACATTAAATCCACCTATATATAATCCATTCATACTTGCATTTCATATAAAATTGAATAGTCTCACCTGATTTCATTTTGAATTCACGTAGCTGGATGCGAAATTTGGAGTTTTGCATTGATGAAAAGGATCCCTGGCCCACAGACGCAATGCCAACTACTTTATCCTGTCGTTATTATCGTAAGTACACACGATAAATCATTCATAGAGTCTGATTGCTGTGCAAGTCCCAAATGTGTCGGGTTCGATTCTGTGAAATTTATGATGCTTACAGGCAAGAATTATCGGCTGCTATCGGCTGCTAGGACTGACACGAGGAGTCTGTTCTGTTAGTGGTGAGCTCGTTGCTCCGTAACGATCATAATGTCCTGTCCAAGGCGATATGCATGTTTCGGGCATTCATCACTAAATCATCGGCTCAATATAGCTTTTGCGATGCATTTCATGGCAGCAGCTCATTATAAATGGAAATTAGTCGCAATCGCGTATTTACATTATGTTGGCAGGTACGAATCGTCCAAAATCTGAATGCGTGCCTACAAAGTAGATTTATTTGATTAAAACCAAGTAAATGGACGTATAATATTCGATACGTCACCTTAATTTTTTCAATTAAAAATAATTGAGTGGATAAAATAACAGTTGCTGAAATGATTGAATAATTATTTACTTGAGATTATCCACTTTAATTAAAGGCAGTAGAAAAAATCCTCAATTTCGATTTTTCCCAATAAAAAAATTGACTGAACTCAGTTCTATGGGTAACAATCTTATCAGCTTCTGATATAGCCCCTCGAAGCGTGTACATCATATCAACGAAAACACCCTGTGACAACAAGATTAAGACATTGTATACACAATCAAAAATATTTCAAGCCAATAAAGTCGGCTTGAGCCGCTCTCCTCGAACGGACGGATAAAATAAAGTCCTCCATTCAACTTTTTCTCGTAACAAGGCAGAAAGTACGAAGTATGTAGCTGCAGAGAAAAAGTCCAAGTCCTTCGCGACGATGAAATACTGAAATACGTTGTCTTAATCTCCCAAGGGATCGGCAGCGGTCGTTTATAATTTTCCTTATCCATAAAATGCGAGAAGGACAAACACAACTGCTGATGGGATTAGTGTATAGGGACGAAGCGAAAAAAATGAAATGAAATGATGAGCAGAACTTTCTCCTACTGGTATCCTTGTCCAGTTCCAGTTACTTAGGTACATCATCCGTCGGGCCGCTTCACTAGAAAACGACGGGGTTCAATTCAGTAAAATTGACGAGATTGGATGAGTGAAACTGAAGTAACTTCTAAGCGTCTTCATTCAGTAGTAATGATCCCTTTTTCTTCCGTTTTAGCCGTTTTCGGTATGACATTACGAAATGCGAGCAGATATAATTAATTCACCTCGTGCTTCTTTAAACACCAATTAAGCCCTTGATGAAATATTCATGGCGAAACTTTTCTAAGAATTATCATTTGTTAACGACCGTTTTTCAAGAATCTTGTTTTTTGTCGTTTCGACTTTTATATTCTCATCTTACTGCCTCTTTCTCGCCGGCTCTCCACACACTTCCTCGCTTTTAGCAGCTTCACCGAGAAGTGGTGGGATGGTCAGTTCTTTATTTTGTTCGCGTCTTCTTGTGTCTTAATCCAGAGACTCGAGAGACTTTTTCCGTTTTATTGAGAAAGTGAAGGGTATCGCAGTTAATTTATAAGAGGACTAATGGAGTGCTATTGTGCGGAGTAAAGGTCAGAAATATTTGGTGTTGGGGGAAATGAAAAGTTTGTCAAGTAGTGTAATCCTATCATGTCCCATCCAAGTTAATATTAATCGAGATAAAAAGATTTGGTAATAATGGTGGAATTAGGTATGGGAAGTGTTATTGTGATTTAATATGTATTTTAAATCAACTGCACATATGATTATGGAATATTTTTCAAGTACAGATTAGTGAAAACATCATTTATCTAACTGAAAACTAAAGCTTCGCTAGTCTTAAACAAATAAGTAAAGAATAGGATAATATAAAAAGCCTTTTAGGCCTCCTGATTTGTAGCTGTAGGTCTGTTGTAAGCTAATCGCCTGTTTTGCTGCTTCCTTTTGAATTTTGAGTCAAAGTGGTTCTAGGTTTATAAAGACCTCCATTCCTACCAGAAGGGTGGAGCTCATTGTTCCTGTAATCAGCAAGCAGGCTACCTTTTGAAACTTTGAGTCTATTAACAGCAGTTTTTAATGTGGTTTTCTTCCAACGTACTCCTATGATCCGTACACGATTAAAAGTCTCACCATTTGTTTGTATGCTCGAAGTGCATTGTTTAAGCATTTGCTTTGTCGCCCGAAAGTGCCTTAGGAGCCTTTTGTTCAGATGACTGGCCCAAGTGAGTTTCCTATCAAGATTGATTCCTAGATATTTTACTTCTTCCTTCCTATATCGATTTTTCATTTTCTGGTTAATTTTACGATGCTAGTTTTCTGAGGGTGTATCATCTCTCTTTTTCGTATCATTGGATTTAATAATTTAAGTTTTTTTTTGGATTCTGGTTTCCAATGTATAGCGTGGGCCTTTGATTATAGCCGTAATGACCTTCGCGTAGCTGAGAACAAGTTCGATCATTACTATTGAGGGTCACGAGAAGATCATCAACTACTAGGGACCATATAAGGGGGATAATACCTCTCGCTGTTTACAATCTCTCCTAGTATCCACCCTTACCCTTGCCTCCAGCTTCGCAAACACAGTTCGATACCTTAGTGTTGTACTCGCCCGTTTTGCTACGTCTTGTAGGGCATCCCTCCTCTGGAAAGCGTGCTAGTCGAGTTTTGCATTGTCAAAGGCTCTTTCTATGTCCATGGAGGCACATAGTGAGATTTCTTCGTCATCCAATGCCTTTTCTATTGTTTGTACCAAACAAATCTACTACGATTTCTTCGTCATCCAATGCCTTTTCTATTGTTTGTACCAAACAAATGTTATCTCCATTTCTAATCTACGCAGCTGATATAGTTGATTTTTCCTTTTGGTAAACAAATTTAAATTTTTGAACTGGCATATTTACCAGTAGATCACTCCTTATATATCGTCAATCAGCTTTTCTATGGTCTTCAATATGAATGATGTGAGCTTTATTGTCCTGTATAATTTTGATAGTCGGCCTGTTTGTTGCATTCCTCGGAAATGAACCTAAACCACGCCAGACTCCACGTTTTTGGTATGTAGCTGAGCTCGAGGTTCAGTCTAAATATGTGTACCAGAATGATTTTTAATTTTTGCGTAGCTCTTTGTAGCAGAGCTGATTAGAGTCCGTGTGATTCTGATGACTTAAATGGATTGAAGTAGTATATTGCCCATTCAACCTTTTCATACGTGATGATTTGTTTAGTCAGAAGTAAGGTGTTTGGTCAGAGCCTTTCTCTTCTTCCTCATTTTCACCGCTGCTGGTAATTATTCACCCTGGAAAGTGTGTTCTTAACAGCACTTTCAGTGTGTGTCCATAGGTGGTCGTCATCCCTCCATCTGGAGTTCTATGTAGTCCTGCATACCCTTGGTGGCCTATGAACAGAGCTTTCTGTAGCCTGGTAGTGTATGAGATGCTATTGAGACTTTTTTTGGATTTCCTTAGCTCTTTGCTGTTTTTTGAGAGTTTATTTTTATGGACCTCCAGTTTGATGTAGTTTTGGCCCTATTTAGCTCCCTATTGCACTATAGCAGCCTTCTCTTGGAAGCTCTTGTATTACAAAAAGCAGTTATAGTGATATGATTCGAGACGTATTCTGGTAACCTTGCCTACAATGTCCTCCAATCCCGTCTTCATAGTAAAACTCCGATGCAGACCAGCACTCTGTTGCTGTCTGGGAGGCAATTTCTCTCGTTTTGTTTTCTCCTTGGAAATCCTTCAATTAATTTATATTTATATTATGAAAGAGCTTCTTCTTGTTGTTTGCATGCTTTTTATTTTTCATGTTTTCCATTAACTTCCCATCAACTAACTCTATCTTACTTTCTTTATTCTCCATTTATCCTATTTATGTTTTCTTTTTAATTATTATATAATTTAGTTTCAAATTAAATGTGTCGAGAGTGTGGTTTGGGATTCCTTTCCTATCCTATTTCCTTTCGGGGGATGATGATAATTTTAATTGCTTGTTTCTTGACTAGTGGCTTACTGCTGCTAGGAAAAAGAGGCTCTGCAATGTTATTGTGTAAAATTCTGCTGTAAAGTCATATCCTTCTTAGTCCGTGCCGTTTGATTACCTTTAATCTACTCGTTCTGTGGTATCTTTCCCTAGTTCGAAGTTTATGCATGTGATCAGATAATGAAGCTACTGATAGAACATTCCCCTTCTTCACTAAATGCACTGCACTGTTTGACACTAATGTCATGTCTACTGCCTCTTGTCTGTTAAGTGTAAGGAACACGCCAATCTTCCTCAGGACCCGCTGTTGCCTCCACGTCTGTTCCACAGCCCTCCATACTGGTAGTTGGAGTGACCGCTGGCTCTGGTGCTTTTGCCGGCTAACTTGACCTGCACAAACCGGTAGCTAATGTTGTCGTCTCCGTTAGTTATTTTAGTAGCTAAGGCATGGTCCGCTGCTATGACTAGCATGGCGCACTTGCCTATGTTCTCCCTGAAAAGGGCTCTCCAGAACTTGACACTGAGGTCCTTATTCTGGCATTCTACGAAAGAAGCTGCATTTTGTCGCTGTTACTGGGTTTTGCCGGGTTGCGGATGTTTTGGGGCCACATCGGTGCCCTTTTTTAGTACCAATTTCGGGTCTGTGCATTTTGCTTCTGGCCTCTGGTGCATTTCCCCTAGTCTGTTTTTTTGACATGCCACTTCTCATGAAGAGCCTCATCCTCTCTCTCTCTCTCTCTCTCTGGCTGAGCCGCTCATATTTCTCTCCTTTGAAGACTCTTTCGATGGTTCCTGTGAAGTGATATTCAGGGCTTCCAGGCTTCAGGAAAGACTCTCCACGATTTGTAAGGGAGTCCAACCATCAGAGGCAGAAGGATGAGCCTCTTCAGCTTTTCTTTCTTCCGGTCTGTCTCTTACAACTTGTATGGAGGGTCTGCCGTCAGAGGTAAAGAGGAAGGCTTCGAGAGCCTCTGCCACCATTCCTCAATTCGGCCTACCTTTTTTTATGTACCTGGCTGGGATTTCCACCCTTAGGTGTACTTCTAGGTTTTTGCGTAGAGCTATTCTTAGCTCCTCTGTTAATTTGGCCCTGCTTGAACCTCTATTTTTTTATAAAATTATTTACATTTTCTGTAAAATTATTTACATTTCAAAACATTGATACAGAAATAACTTTAATTCCTTTGAAAATAAACTGGGGAGCATTGGAGCTCTACGCCTAAAAGGCTCTGGGACCTTTACGTTTGAGGCGCTTAAGGCAGCACTGTTGATTTTAAATTTTCATACTCTCAACCTTGATCCAACTAGTATAAGGAATAGAAAAGACCAGACGTATTATCTTTTGTATCTGGGCCTAGGCATTAAATTAGACGGACTCCTGCCATCCGACACCCGAATTCGCATACTAGCAACTGCTTTACCCAGTAGCCATTGAGCCCTCGGCATATACTATACGGCATATACTATACACTGGCTTAAGGATTTTTTCCTTAGAGATTAGCTTTTTCTCTGATATATAATCGTAGTTACCAACAGGGGCGGATTTTACCATTTCGATTCCTTAGAATACTTCGCTGTTGTCGTTGCGCCCGACCTCACAAAAAAGGAATATCAGAGCAAAACCGGCACCGGTTTGTTCGTAAAAATTCCCTATTATTGCGCAAATAATTACTAAAATAACAAATAATTACTAAAATACACACACGGTAAAGAACCTAAAAGTACCTAAAACAAAAGAATCCAAAAATACCAATTTTTAACAGTCCAAAACCGTATACACCTTTACATCGCATATAATTCCAACGTCTTCGCTCATATTTTTATAAGTAAGTTTACTATTCCGTTCAAAATTTGATTCCGCACTTGACTAGAGATCAACTATGAACTCCACTACTGTAAATTAATGTTCGATATGTTATTAGTTAAAAATGAACCCGAAATATTTTGACCTATGATGTTCTAAATTTCATTTTATAGACATTTTTTGTAGAAATTAATTTCAGTAATGAAGTACAATTTAAAAAACACGTCAAAAATAAAGAGATTCGCATGTAGTTGATATACCCTGTACTATAATAATAAAAAAAAATTCTCTGATAAATCAATGCACGCAAATATTTACCTCTCATAAGCTTTTCCTAAATTGAAGAGGAATTATTTGGGTTCTTTTTAGGTATTTTCAGATACTTTCTAGGTACTTTTTAGGTATTTTTGAGTTTCCTTGGTCCTTTGCCGTGATCGCATTTCGATATTTATAATAAGTCAAACTTTTTAAGGCCCAAAAAAAATCATCACTGGTGAATTTTTGCCTGTATTGATTTTTTTTTAGAGAATCCGGTTGGCTTGAGGTGTTAGGCTCATTCAACTCAGATATACGACAGGAAAAAAACTGCCGCCCAAAAAAAATCGACAGTTTGCCGCCCCGAAATTTGCCGCCCTAGGCCCGGGCCTACCGGGCCTAGTGGCAAATCCGCCCCTAGTTACCAACATGCTATCGTAATTACCAATCAAATAGAATGCATTTTTTAAAAAAGCTTTCTTTTATATAATATTCACACAAATTTTTTTTCCAACGATTCTTACTCCTACTCTCTTACTACTCTAAATTATAAAGCTAACCAATGTTCAAAAAGTGTAGAAAAATATCTCCTTGAGGCAATGAAATATTGGTTGATTATCTGGCACCTTGTAATCATATTGTATCTATTCTTTAGGTAGCATCGTTGACCGTTTGCTTCTTCTCAAAATGCGAACGAGAATCACACTTATATATTATACTGGTATTAAGTGAACATCAGGCCAATTCATAAATTCCAATTAATAAAAAGTACGTTAAATTTTTGTAGTCTAGTGGATAAGGCACTAGCTTCGAGTGTGTGGAGCCCCAGACTCGAAAAGTGTTGTTGTGGGATTACTTTTTTATGTTCAATATATCCAAATAATTTTAGTCAGCTCAGTGTCACATATTCGAAGAAGCGTTGGTAATTCATATACGAATAATTCTTACACAAAAGCTATGTAAATTTCAAAAAATTTAAGATGACAAACATGTAACGAATTTATCTAAATTATAACAAAAAGAGATTCCTGCAGATCATGCATCTTCAGTTACCTACAGTATAGAGATCGAAAAAGTTAGAGATGTCTAACATATTTCATACATAACTCCGATCTCATATACAATCTTTATCAATAAAATTCAGTCTGTCACAGTCTTGACTTGCACTAGCCAGCCAGTTCACTTTAGTTTTTCATCATCTATGGTGAATGCTTCTAATGTCGGGGTGCTCCAAAAGTCGGCCATCATTGTCTCATAAGAATCAGACTCGTCAAAACGAAATTCGGAGCGCAATATTTGGAGCAATAGCCACTGTACATATTTTAGATACCTTTTTAACGAGTTTGATCCGTGTTGTGAGACAAGAGAGGGTTTAAAAAAAAGAGTTGGAGCAAGCTGAACTTTAGGAGCAAAGAGCCGACCTTTGGAACAATCACCCTGTTAAATAATATTGTGATCAGCGAGATTCGACCCTGGATCAAGTACTGCAATATCGACTACATAAGACGCATTATCGCACTTTGCTCTCTGGATTTTGTTTGGGATCCTTTTCGTATTTAAACTTAACTTACATTTTTTTAAATATATAGAAATCCAAATAATATCACCTTAAGAATAACGCAGGAATATCGTAGCACGCTTAAAGAGCTTTACTCTTATTGCCATACTGTCTAATAAGCCTCCTTGAAACCCCAATGGACAACTGCTAACACTTTCAGTGGTTTGCATTTTATAACCCATTAAGAAAAGCTCTCTGGAAACTTTTCACTTCCTGGAAGTTTACCTGTTTTTACGTTCTCGTACAAGCAAAAAATAATAAATCAGCATTTTAGGACCTTGGATTTATCTTTTATCATTTAGTACCAGTTAATCCCTGCGATTTCGAAATACCGGTATCAAACTTGTTTATTCAAGTACATCACTGTTTGAAGTCCTCTTTCTCACTTTCTTACCGTGATAAAGCAATTTTTTCGGGTTTCTTTTTTATGCAACTTTCATTGGGGCAAGGAGCCCTAATTTTTCAATCCTTCAGTTGTCAGTAATCCTTAGTATAAAACAATTCTCTAAGAAATCCAAACATAGTATAATAAAAATTCAACATCCAAACATAGTAAAAACACAATTTTTCAACGATTCTATAATAGTTTCATATGAAAAATTTTATTTACAGTAATATAATCACTTATCAAGTCGTTGATATTTTTCTAATTATTGTATATATTTTTCAGTTTAAGCTAACTTTATATTTTACGCATACTTTTTTCATATACATTGTTTTAAATTTACAGTAAAACATTTATTATTCCCATGATTAGATTCATGATTCAAACTATTTATCTAATTGATATCTCAATAACTTTTATCATTTCTTTTTCTTATTAATTTATTTTTCGATTTGAATGATGGTTTGTTTTAATGTGTACCTGCATCAGCATTTTTACTAATTTAAACATAACTGAATACTTATAAGAAGCGATATACTATCAGATCCACTTCTTTCATCGATAACGCTCAGTTTATTCAGAAAACAAAATAAAAGTAAATGTAAACACAGACTCCACGCTATATTATAAATATCACTAATAAAACATTTGGAATGAAATTTTACGCTGCACTTTTTACTGCGACAACATCAGCAAATTCAATAACTAAAAAAGTAGTGTCGTCTGGTACATTTTTCTCTCTCTCTCTGTCTCTGAAAAACACGTTGCGATACTAGGAAGGAAATGAACTGTATAAAATTAACTTTGTTTACCCGCATGAAAGGTACGAAAAACAATTTTCATTAACAATGAATTGTTGGGATAGTTTCAAATTATACTTTAAGAAAATATTATTTTCCGTGAACGACATTATTTAGATTTTAAGTGGTTTTTATGTGAACTTACTGCATTTCCGTCCATAACATTCCTAAATTTACATAATCTTATTTAAGTATTTGTATGAATAAGTCGAGAGGAAGAGGTATGCACAACCTTTCAGGTGGATTATAAAATTCCTTCGCAAGTTAATTTTTAATGAACAGCTATACCGTCATGATAAAATAGCAGCGGAAAGAAATTTGTAGACCCCAAATTTTATATTCCCAACAATTCATACTAAATTTCTAATACGTAGCTAAGAAAATATTTTACTGCCTACTGTTTACAATTATAAACGAATCTTCTTACATTTAAAAATAACAAACAATTTAATTACTATCACACATAATCCAATTGTATAAAAATCTGTTTAACTCCGACAGACTCGAAAATCATTCGAGCATGCGTCAGAACGTATTTCGGGTCGACATTTTTCGAAACTTCCAGTTTAATAGCACCCACATACACATCTGAGCAAAGAGTCCAGAAATGCGGTTCCTGTACGGCGTAGACTCCAGCTAGCCCAGTAACTTTCATGTAGCATTGCGGCAAAGCACGATCCAATCCGACCGGTTGCCGTTGCATAAGAATCATAATCGACTCTTTGATTAAGCTTAGAACACTAAGAGCGATCAGCAAGGCAATGAATATCGAGCAAATCGGATCAGCTATCATCCACCCAAACATCTGCATGAGAACAGCCGAAACAATAACTCCCACTGATCCCAACGTATCGGCCAGAATATGTAAGAAAACTCCTCGCATAATTTGCGAATTACCACCGCCTATATCGTGACTGTGGCCATGATCGATATTGTTGGTATGCGAGTGATGCATATCAATGTGGTTGTCGTGTGAATGTCCATGATTCGAATTTGATCCTCCATGACTGTGACCATGGCCGCCACCACCGTGGCTGTGCCCGTGACCGTGCTGAAATGCATAGATACCTACCAAATTCACTAGCAATCCTAAAACGGATACGACAAACAATCGTTCATGCTTCACTTCGGGCGGTTCAATTAATCGTTCCACTCCTTCAGACAAGATGAAGAAGGCGATAAACAGGAGGAATAAGCTGTTTACGAATCCTGCCAGTACTTCGGCTCGTACATATCCATACGAATATTTTTCATTTGCTTTCCACTTTGTGATTACAGAAGCTGCCAAGCCGGCCAAAAGACCCGTGCAATCAAAGAACATGTGAAATGAATCGGATATGAGACCTGTAAAAGATAATAAAAATTAGGACAGAGTTAGACATGTTGAGTTTCACTTAATATATTTGGAGCTGTTGTTCTATATTTTATATATTTGGAGCTGTTAATATATTTGCAGCTTTTGGAAAGATGATCTCAACAGAGGTATAGGCTGGATTGCACTTTTAGCGTGTGAGATAAACAAAATATGGACAAAAACATAGAAGCAAATTTGAAATTGTAAGTTTTTACTGTAAATTGAACTATCAATTTCGTTAAAAATTTAGTTCAAACAAACTAAAAATCTATTTTCAGTTCACTTTTCAATTCTTAATATATTTATGATAAAAAAAAAATTAACAAAAATTTGTAAACTTATTTAAAACATGTACTGCAATGTTTGTTAAATTTATAATTTTTTTGACACGTGGCCTTTGATTTAAGATAATAATACTTGAAATGTAATACTTGAATAATATAATAATATAATGTAATATGTAATATGTAATATATAATGTAATACTTGAAATGAAGGACATAAAGTTAGGTTAGATTAGGTTAAAGTGGCTGCCAATCCACAGAGGTCTGCCGACCGACACACATAAGCACAAGAGAGGCCCGTTGTGATGCCACAATAATTTGTGACTCTCTCCTACTCACATCTACTTCCCTTGACAAATCGCGTTATCCCCTTTAAATTGACCAGGGACAACTCGGTCAGGTTTGAAAGAAAGGGAGCACCAATTGCCGCCAAACTTCTCCTTGCCAACGCCGGGCACTGACACAAGAGGTGGAGGACGGACTGCTCCTCATCCTCTGCGCCACAACTCCAACAGAAATCGTTAATCTGCACTCCCAATCGTTGTGCATGCCGTCCCACCCACAGTGCAGCGTTTTCGAATTCGAATATATAAATACCCAGGATATATAAATACCCAGGACTGCCTTGCTATTGCACAGTATGATTCATCTGGCCAGGACTTCCTAGCATCCACGAGATATTTGTGCCTGATGGCCAGTTTGACCGATGTAATCGGTATACTTATTGAGAGGGAACAAGAGACCTCCGGTAACAAGCTTTCAAACCTTGCTAGCTCATCGGCCTCACAGTTGCCCTGAAAACCCCTATGTCCAGGTACCCAAATCAATTGAACCACCGAATGTATCGACATCTCCCTAAGAGATCCCAAGAGAACCATTCAGCAACAATCATGGAAACTGTACAAGGACCAGCAAGGGATTTAATAGCCGCTTGGCTATCTGTGAAAATGCCAATATTGACCCCGAATATTCGATTACACAGAAGCCAGTCGATTACCTGTAAAATAGCCGCAACCTCCGCCTGAAAGACACTAGAATGGTCTGGTAAACGGAAGGACAGCTTGAGATTCAGCTCATTTGAGTATACACCACTTACGACTCTATTGTTTAGCTTTGAGCCATCAGTGTACACATGGATAAGCCCACTAGGACATAAAGAAACAAAGGAACTTTTTTCTAATTGAAATTGACATCTAAAAGTGCTTTAAGTTGACTAAAGTTGTAATAGCTAGAGTTTGATAGTGATATCGACATTAACAACGTTCTTTCATCTGATGCTTAGGTGTCCTTGTTTCGTTTTGGTGAAAGTTCTGAGAGTAAAATTTGCACCTACTCGTAGTACAATCTACCAAAGATCTGCCCCTATCGCTGGGCTGATGATGTTTTTTCGCTAGTGTTAATGGTAAAAAAATATGTGCTTACAAGATCCCCGGGTGACCTATCACCATGAGGTATGTGAGGTTTGACTCACTAAAAAAAGGGTCATCTACAAGCCCACGAAGTTCCGAATCGGGACCCGTCTAAGCCCTGCTTCGACTCGATCGTGCTGACTCACGTATTGGTAACCACGGACTTCAAGAACTACCACAGCTTATGGGTCGGTAAGGCAACCCTCCTGGCTAGAGATGAGTAACACATTAGTGAAGCAATCAAAATGAATCAATCGCTAGCACCCAGCACGTTTCACACTCGTGCACACTATATTCTGAGCGAGTTGTCTCAACGACATTTCTTCAGTTATTGTATCCATGTGTTTCTCCCTGTTGCCGATAATTCTGATTACACATGAATGAGGCAATCAATTGATCTGATTATGAACTAGTTGTTTTTGTGTACGCAAAGGAGCGAGCAAATCACTGCGCATCAGCAATCATTTTCGCGAAATTTTCCTTGTCGGACTTCCCCACTAAGCTCTAGCACAGAGATGAAAATAGCAAATCGTAATTTCTTTGGGATTTCGAAAGATTACATAAATTTCACTAGAATTTGAACTATCTCGTTAAATGAAAACTGAGACAATGTCCTCGAGGGAGGATGTTAACGCCAATGCATCCAAAATTGCGGACGATCGACAGAAGCGAATGAAGAATATGATTGCCTGCGCTAAAAAAATGTAGAAATGAAATATCGAAAGGGTGTGAAAAAAATGTTATTGAAGAAATTCTGACGGCTTATAAGATGCCCGGCAGCATCAACCGATATTAAATGGTTACCAAATCGAACAAAAACATCGAGCAAAAAAAAGTGAAGTGTTTCATTAAAAAATTGTTTTGGAGGTTTTAGAAGTAAGACCTATCAGAAAAAGGAGCTTGCCTCGTTCCACAAGCTGTTCTCTTCTTACTTCATAAAAGACCCCAGCGCCCAGATCTTGAAATTACAAGACGTCGTTCGACGAACTTGCTACACAAAATTTGACGACTAAAATCAATTCTAATGATGAAGCCTCGTCTTCAATCCCACTAGAATCCCCAAGAACCACAATCTTAGAAATGAAAGAAGCCACGAGTTCCTCGCATTGTGTTTCAAGTTAAACTTGAAAAGTTTCAAAGCTGATTTGGTGAAAGCTTGTTTTGTAAATAATGACCACGATTCTAATTTTGAAATCAAGACCAACAACTTTAAAAAACCTCTCCCCTTCCGAAGAGCATGGAAGACCATGGAAATTTTTTCGAACATCTTAAAGTAGCTTCTGTTCACTACTTTACTTTTGCCACACCACATTTGTAAAAATAACTTTCCTACTCACGGGAATTTATCCTTCTTACAATGAGCAAGATGTACTGTCCTAACTCAAAAATGTCCTTTAAGATGTATTAGTATATATTAAGCACTTCACCACCTCAGCATTGGAAAGAAAATAAAACTCTTGGAAGCTTTTTAGTGCAACTTGCACCTGCTACAGAGCTCAGTGATGAGCGCTAAGTTTCTACTACAAGATAGAGTCCACTGGGAGCGTCTGCAGCATATGACCCAATGCTTTTTAAATTACAAAATCGGTGTCCATGCAGCCAATATCCTGGATGGCCGGCAGCTAAAGAGATAAAAAAGAAACGAAAATCTCTTAGAATTTCAATAAGACAGTAATCGCTGCATTCGAGAACACTGCTCGAAAGGGTGTCTACTTTGCGAACGTCGTTATATCTCCCTCTGCTAATAACCCATCGGAGCATGCAAAAGCTCCACAGTCGTCGAACCTTGAGGGTATTATCACTTCAGTTCACTCATTTATGTTTCCTAAATGCGAGAACATCTTGGGGTGCAATCTTATATCTCTTGTAAAAAAAAAGTTAAGGGTTTGGCCCTAAATTTAAAATGTTTCATTCTTTTAGCGGAAGACGGATAGCGTACGCTGCTTGAGCTAGGTGATATTCGTGGGGTCTGTTAATGTTTGTTCTTTAAATATTTGATCTCTCATTCCTGTTTACAAAATGAACTTTGTTCAAGAATCCTTAAATTCTTGATTTTTCGTATGTCTCAAACCCCGACGTAGTATATTTTTTAGCAACTCCTCTGTTAAACGTAAAGACGTTGGATGAAGTGTGCGATTTATCTATCAGAAGCTCCCGGATGAAATTCCTGTCTTACATTCAAGACACCTGTCCTTGAAAAACCGCCTTACACGTATGTAGTTTCGAAGGCTAAACGTGTTTGATGATGATTATTGACGAGTGGCATCCATCCTCAAGGCAATCAGCTTGCCCACTACGGTTGAAACTACGACCCATCTCAACAACAGTTTCGAACAAAAACTCATGAATATTGAGCCAATTATAGATATGTATCCGAAAATTTAGGATTACCAGAAGGAGAAACCGCGCTTCAACTTTCACGATTAATGATAAGCTCTTCCCTTGTGACAGTGCTACTGCCTATGCGGCTGCAAACCACTTTCTGATCTGTTGGCAGGTGAAAGACCCAATGAAAACCCTGACTTTGAAATTCGCAAGGTTCTTGCGTGACCGAATTCAGTGATATTTTTATCAACTCGGTGGACATGCAAGTGCTGGCGTCCGATCTTAAACCTAAGAAAGCAGTGAGTAGGAAACTGATAAGGAGACTTCTTTTTTCCCCTAGTTTTACTAGCCGTTATCTCTCTTGATGCAATGCATATCGATTTATGTGATGCATTAACCTTTTTAGTAACTTCTCGACAAAATAAGGCAGCAGTAAGTAAACTTCTTTACGAAAATTTTGATGAAAAGTTCAGCATCTTAAGATTTCAACAAGACACTGCTGCTTCAGGAATAACTGAATGTGAAAAATATTTGCGAAAACCTAAGCAAGAAAGAACAGCAGATTCATTTATTCGATGGGCTGAAAAGAAGAAAATATATACTCGGCTCTTTAAGATTATCTTAACACCAGGGGCTGTCGTAGCTTCTGTTTTTGCTATCTGATCAACGACTTAATTCACAGAAAGCATAAAAATATTTCTAAACGCTAATTTATAAGTAGACGATAAATAATTTGTGAATGTACGATTTTTAGGAGGTAAATAGCTTTTTTATCATGTACAATAAAGCTGTGTTTATGTTTGTCAATCGTTGCTTCTATTACCTCCATTATTTTGTTTAACTAAAGATCTCAAACGGAATCCTTTTTCAAACCTACATAATGCTTCAATTGGAGATGGGCAAAAGCGATCATGTCTCACCACTCATGGCTCTTTTTAACAGTGCAGCATATAGCATAGTCTACGAGCAAAAGATTTCTTTCCATTTATAAAATTAGGCTTTCTGGACAGCTGGAAGCTAAATGTACCACATACCACACTGCATAAATCGCAGGGATAGTGGGCAGAGATACACAAGACACATGCTACTATATTCAGAATCAATATATCAACAGCCTGGACTCAACATAAATCCATCTCTCTACATCCTGTCTGGAGTCTGGGGGTTGAAGTTGGTAGAAATTACATTTACAATTAACGTGAAGTGATTAGTTCACATCACTACTGATTTTACTCAAGCTCGTACTCACAGCTAGGTCAAATCAATAAGTGCGACCATGATTGATCGGCCATGACTGGATTCGAAACAAGTACCAAATACGGAAGCAGCCCCTATTCTAACCACCCAGCTACACAAATACCAACTTCATACTTTGCTAATTATGTTCATAACATATGGATTTTCGCTGCAGGAACAGCACAGAATGTCCTATATGAAACATGCGGTATGTTGTCCGTGCAAACTTAAGCAGTTTACCACTGAAATACTTACCTAAACTGTTTGTCCATATTCCGTACGTCAGTTCAACAAATGCGAAGCTCAAGTTCAGCAACAAAAATAGGAATAAATTCCGAGAATTCCTATCCGAGAAGATGAGTCGTTTCCAGCCGTTCAACTTCTCCTTGATCCGATGCGTCAGATTGCGTTTCTCTCGATGACTGTAGGGCAGCATATTCAATGATCTAAAATGCATAAGCACAAATCAGTACAATAAACCTTGATTCCAAATACTATACAAAATTTTAGAAGATTTTAAAAAATTTCAATGGCAATGCATACGTGGGATATCAACTTTGGCGAACAGCAATACTGGGCATAACCTAATTTGACAGATAGCCAGTAGGACAACACAGCACCGACGCTGCAGATAAACAGAAATTTATTTGCAACGGCGAAAATTTGTTAGAAAGCCAACCGCGTACACACAATAAACTTTAAATTAAATTTTACGATGTGATATAGCTGGCATGTTCTGTGAACAGTAAGAAACCACCCGCGATAAGAACCAACACGAAACTCCCCACTTCCCGGCTCCAGATCTTGACAGACGAAATGACGTGTGCTCGTACTGCTCGTACGCTGACCTGACGTTGACAGGTAATTTAATTTCGAAATTCCTTGTAAACATTTGCGATTTGGCAGGCATACCGCCGCAGCTGGCAATCTTTCGAAATTAAAAGATGAGTTGTCATCAGGCTGTATTTAGATATGTGGACGGATATTCGCTTGAGCCATGGCCTTCATATAAAAGGCCTATCGCAAAAGCAATTAACCAACAAGATGGCGGACCTAAGCTACTTTTCCCAACCAGTCCACACAGTGATGTTTGTTTATGGTTATAAAGAAATTCACGAGATCCACCTACAGGAGATATGAGGAACTCATATGTCATGTTAATCACTGTTGTTTTGGGATCTTTCACAAGCAATTTAGATATAAAAAGTCTTTAGCATCAGACCTCAATTCATCGGGACACTTATCCGAAATATCGTTTGTGTAGAAGAATTTGCAGATTATCAATATTTGATGATTTTTAAAGTGGAATAAAGCCTACCAACCACAAACGGCAATTGTTTACAATTCACATTGCCGAGAGTAGGTGGCAGGTATTCCAAATTGCAAAGTTCTCGCGTATACAACACAATAAACACATCACTTTCACGACACTTATCCGAAATATCTCTTACACGACAAAAACTTCGAAACCAATCTCCGGATAATAGGAAAATAGACTCTATTCCCTGATTCAACCGAGCAGCACCATTCACATTACTAATTGTCAGAGAAATGTCAAGCAATGGTCATTGTGCAATTCCCAATAAATCTTAATAGCGAGAGGACTACACCATTTTAAAAAGTAGCTTAATACCTGTCAGATTGCAAGTCGCGATAGGCCTTTTATATGAAGGCCATGCTTGAGCTCACTGGCTTGAGATGGATATTCGGTAAAACTCAACTTGATTGTCCCCATCCGGGAAATTTACCACCAGTGGGCGAGTAGGTGATTGATATTGGCCAAAAATTGGAGAAAAATGCATAAAACTATACAAAATTTACACCAGAAGGCAACACTGTAGAACCTGCAGTACTGAAGCAAGATAAACAAACAAAATATCCCCAACAATACATAGCTAACCATAAAAACATACATACATATATAAGCCATACATTTATCGGTAAAATCGTCTAACGGCTGTGGGGAATACGTAGTCGAGTTTAGCGAAATTTTTTCAACAAAACATGAGCTGGTGCACATTTCCTTTTCATCTCTGCTTTCTAAAAGCTCGTATTGAGTTGAGTCGTGTAGATCCACACAAATAAAAGAATTCCATTTTAACCCAGCGTGCTGAAGTATATGGTTCAGTTATGTAAACACAGCATGACAGTCTTGTCAAATACCGAACGTACCCTCACCAATTTTATTGGTTGGCAGTACTGCGTGTTTCCTTCCTGCATGGTTCTTTCGCTTTGAAGTTTCAAAATGGTGAGTCGGTGCGAAAATGAATTCCCTGCGTTAAAAATAATTTACCGCTAGTGATACTTTTCTTTTGACCTGGAAATTGCAATTTAAACCCTGAGGGATACAAAAGCTAAAAGATTCGTATCGAATTTGGGTGGAAATGCCTTGAAATCTACTTCAATTAATCCCTAAGTGAATGTAATGTGCCATGTGGTTACACGTTTGACAATAAAGTGTCACTAGTGGTTTTTATAATCGTCAGACCGATTTCCTAATACACAGTTCAATATATTGTGATAAATATGTAATCAATGTTAATAATATTTTTCAGCCGCCCAAAAAGGACGCGAAGGCTAGCTCGAAGCAACCGCAAAAGGCAACCAAGAAGAAGGAAGGGGGAGGTGGTGGCAAGGCCAAGAAGAAGAAGTGGTCAAAAGGAAAAGTCCGTGACAAGTTAAACAATGCCGTACTCTTCGATAAGGCCACATATGAAAAACTGTACAAGGAAGTTCCCCAATCCAAGTTGATCACACCGTCAGTTGTATCGGAACGTTTGAAGATCCGTGGATCATTGGCCAAACGTGCTCTACAGGAACTGAGGGAGAAAGGTGAGTGTAATTGTAGAATTCGATTAAGAATTTATTTTTTTGAATATAATTCTATTTCAGGTTTAATTAAACAAGTGATTCAACATCATTCACAAGTAATTTACACAAGGGCGACCAAGGCAGAGGAATGAATGGAGACCTGAAGTACATTTTTTGTATGTATTTGTTAAGGGGAATAAAAAATTAAAAAGCCAAGTTTTCGTGTATGAACTGAAGAAAAATTTGTTCAATTGAGTTTAGAATGTTAGTCCAATGGCATCGGGATGTTAGCGGCAATTGATGTAATTGTGCATTACGGTCTGGTTAGTAGGATTCCGCAGGCTAAGCTAGGTGCTTCATTGACTGTCTTTAATTTAAACTAGTTGCAACACCATCGCCACGGACGGAACGGTCCTCCAACATAAACCTTTGTTACATTTTCGTCAGGATCATACAAAATTGTAAGGTGCATCTGTAATCCAACGGTTGAAAAAAGGAAAAAAATAGATTCAGACAAATCATTTTACGAAATCATATTTAAGTGTACTTAAAAACACCACATTTTGCATCATTTAACTTCAATATCTTGAATTCTACTTGGCGTAAAGTTCATTGAATCGTTAGTAAGCAGAAGACTCTATTTTATTCCACCCTTCCTGAAGAGCAATATTGAGATGTTTTCGCAGATTTTTTTTTTTTGCGTTCGACTACATTTATGCCTGGAAACGTAGATATGAGAAAAGTCATTTGCAGGCCCAAAAAATTGTAAAAGACCGACGATGATTGTATTCCCAACCTCGTCTTAAAAAGTCTGCCGAGGAAAGCGATAATGCTTTTCACTTTTATTTTCAATGCCTGGATCAAAAACAACCTCCCTACTGACTGACAATGTGAGGCAGCTATGTATTCAGATGTCACTTGTTTATATACAAGTGAGCACTGCCTCCGTATAATGACGAAGACGTTGCCAAAAAAGCCTGAACAAGTATATTAACCGTGCTATAGGTGGAAAATCAGAATAAATGCAGCAAAAACAACAGCTATTTTCTTCACTAAGAAAAAATTTATTTATCTCCCTTACATACCTAACAAATCATTGAATGTTTGATAAAAGCTTATCCTTCAGTGAATATGTGAATATATCTGCGTGAAGATATCTATGTTCGTTAAAATCCTTTACCACCTCGAAAATCATACCTTTCCAAATTTAACTGCTCATTTGCGATCTTGCTATAGTGCCCCTATGGAGTACGTTTTCCAATGGTTACATCAGAAAACTGCAAATCGCCCAAAATCAATATAAAAAAGTGTCATTAAATAAGCCTTGGCACTGTTCAACTTACACTCTGCTTTGTACCACACTAGCTCAGCTATTATTAGGATTAGTTAGATAGATAAGACAAATTTTATTTTGGCATATTTTCATTGCAAAACTAATCTAAAAATTAGGTTTATTTTTTATAGCTAAGCTTAATTTCTGATCAAAGTATGGAAAGACTTCAGCAGTCTGGCCACTTGAATTTTCATATTCGTAAAACAAAAGCAAGTTGTTGAAGAAAGTTGTTATCTATCCATCTTATAACTGAATACTGATCTAATGTTTATAAAATGTGTAGACAGTTTTACAATAGCCAAGTCCAAATCAAAGTATATTTTGAACCGTCTTGGTAAAAATATATTTACCATCGAGCCGACTTGGTAAAAGTATATACATATATTTTATATATACGATTTCCTTAAAATTTGTCGATGCAACTCTCGAATTCTTTTGCGGGTCTTCACCATGCCTATCGTCTCTCGCCGGACCAAGGGGATAAAATGAGAGATTCTGTTTGTCGTAGTTCGCAAGCGAAACGAAGCGTAACTTTTCTGCTCGTTGCCGGCAATGCTCGGCTACTCTCTGGTATTTAAAAACAAATGCGTTTATTTTGCTGTTCACACGACAACTCTCGTTTTCTTAAGGAATCGTTTCGAGCATTCTAAAACCCATTATTATTTGTAATGTTAAAATCTAGAAACTACTCAATCAAACAAAATTATTTCAAATAATTTTTATTGTTATCTGAACAATTTTGCATAAGTTCATAATACTCATCAAACGATAAAATGTATATATCACACGCCCGGGTAGACGGAGAAAACTATTTAAGAACTGTCCAAATACATCTGCTACTAGACAATCACCGGTAGCATCGTACCGATGATTGCACAACTTTCCAAGAATTATTTGAACCAAATTATAATTCAAGGCGATAAATACACATTGGCGATCGGCAGGCGAGGAAGATTTCCAGATCAAGATCAATTTCCAGATCACCTCCTCAGCTTCTCGTTCATTACATCCTAATCTGGTTACACCACACAGAGGGCCAACAAAAATTCAACAAAAACCTTATGGCTAGGCTCGACGACGATATTGTTCCGATTTGAAATACATAATATTTAAGAATTGTTCTTTTCACGTAGATTTTGATATTTCTTTATGCAATTTTTGCGAACAATTTAGCTGTAGTAGTTGATGTGGAATGATCTAACGAAAAGAACTATTTACAATTAATGTTACATAGACATTTAAGGCTTAAATTTAAGAAGAACGATCGAACGATTGAATGATTAGTTAATTTTGTCTCCCATTTTGACCTTGGATGTCATGTAGATACCTACAATAAGACCGAACAAACCAATGGCAGATCCGAAAATTTCGACAATTAGGATTTTAACGAACAAAACCGGATTAGCAGCATCCGATAATGCAGCACCAGATCCTACAATTCCGACAGCTATACCGCAGAACAGATTCACAAGTCCGACAGAAAGACCAGCTCCGAAAATTACATAGCCACCAGTCCAATTGAAGTCCCGAATCGCCGGATAAGCGTCAAGTTTCGTCGCGTCGAAGCTCTCCAGCAGGCCCGACAGGACAATAGCTGTAATCAGACCATAAATAGCCACAGCTTCGCAGAAAATGACCGATATAAGATTTTTCGTCTTGATACGAGGTGCCTTCACACCACCTCCGACAATACTAGCTCCGGTTGTGTGAATTCCAAGAGCTGCTCCTACAACTGATAAGGATACAGATAGTCCAATGCCTAAGCAGCCCCACATGTACGGTGACGAATTGGCCAGGAACCATCCTATGCTGACTTGCTCCCCTTTTCCAGTAAGAACGTAGTACAGAGTGAGAACGGTGATTGTCGCTACAGCTGTTCCAACGAAAGTATATCCTAGCATAGCCCTCATGTTGTGTGATTTAGTAGTAAGTGTAGTTGAACTAAATGAACGAATGAAATTAGGTACAATAAGGATAGTACGTTGGCGAGTATACTTACAGAACGAACCAATATGCAATCACCACTTTCGACTACCAAGAGAATCATCCATCACATGACAGCTATCACAAGAAAATTGGGTGAGCCGAGTGGCGGGTATACGAACTATTCTAATGATATTAATGCTGCTTCTGCTTGTTGTGGATCGATATGGATGGAAGACGCGCGAAACTGCTCGAATGGGTATTGGGTTAATTGCAAAGTAATTTCAAGTTCGGCATTTGTGTTGTACGTTCACCTTGGTTTCTTGCAATATGCTCACCCACCATAGTTTATAATATTCCAAAAGTCATTGTCTAGTACAAAAAAATCAAGGAAGAACGGAAAGGAAATGCATATTCGCTAAACCATTTCATATTGTGAGCAGGATAGCCAGCTTCTACTCATTGAAATGCTGGCCCGAAACATGGCCTTCACCTGAAAGGTGGCAACTCAACGTACAACGTAAATAACCATCAGTTATAATATATCATATTTATTTATTAGTACCGACCAGAATTGCAATGTTTACCTCAAAACCCTGGAAGATATTACTTCTTAATGTCGAGCTCTGGTTCAATATTTTTTATTTATTTTCTACTCTTATTGCACTGTAACATAATATTTTTTTTTCATTAATTTTCATTTTCTAATGATGAGAGCAGTTAATTCATGATTATTAATATCTTCATAGAGCATTCCAGTTTACTTAACAACTAATGAGTACGCGCCACATGGCTGAAATATCTGTAGCGGAGCTGTGGGATACAGAGTGACCGGCAGATTCCAAACCATCGTTTCGATAGGAATATTATCAGGAGCACGCCACTCTTCGATTTTACGATCAATCGTATCGAAATTCAAATCAGCCGTAGTAACAAATTCGAAATGTAAGCGCCATCGCACATCAACCAGATCAGTTGAAAATGATGGCGTGACAAATAGTGGAACTGGAATGATAATTTGTGTTTGCATCATGCCCAAGCACACTTCATGATGCTTCGTGTAATTTGTTATTTTGCCAACTACTTCAGACGGTGTAGCAGATGCATCTGTATTTAAATTTGATTTTGTTGCATCGGCAGAATGGGGGTGGGTACTCGTCGTGTTTTTATGAAGAATTTCTTCACACTGCAAAGTTACGGAAAGCTGACAGCAACGAACCGAGCGGTTCGAGAAATCAAGCGTTCCAACAATGTCTTCGCCCAACTTGTAGGCATGCTTGAAGATACAGAATCGACCAACGTGTCCCCGTTTATTGGATATTCGATAAAACTTCGGTAGCCGTCGAGCCGTAATGTTCTGTGAGACACATATTTTGGTTGTGAGATATAAATAAGTATTTTAGTACTCTTGATGAATCGATTTACCTGCAGATGATGCCATGACACTTCCACTTCCGATTGTGTGTTATAGGTTTCCAGAAAAGGATTGGTAGGAGCGAGTTCCTCGTTGGTATCGTTACAGAGTGCTGGTACCTCTTCTGGTCGCACAACAGCCGGCAGCGGTAGAACGCGAATGGGAACACTCAAGATTCGAACTTTGGACTTGACACGCTGAGTGGCGATTGTGATCCTATAGAAGTACTTTATACTATGACCACGATATGTTGGGGGACCGTCTATTGGAAGTGTTTCACGATAGAGATCTAAAATACAAATCAGTTATAAGCCACCAAGAGCCAGAAATTTGCGCATGGATTATGAATTCAATTAACTCATTATTGTACAAATTACAAGCCATAATAAAACCTACAAGATTTTGTCTCGCCGCTCTTCAATCGCAAATCACAAAACAATATTTTCGGCGTTGTAGCGTGAAAAACATTCCCTGATTGTTTACTAGCCGTACCGAGTGATGTATTCGAAACATTTGTCAACTCTGCAATTTGCGATTCACCATTGCTGTCGCGGCTACCAGTAGTCGAATTTAGGTAGCAGTGAATTTGCACCGACGCCCAGGCCAAGTTCTCATGCGAATCGCTGAAATTAAAAGCAGTTACGATCCAAGCAGTTTCGATGTTTGGCATTCGTACGTACCAGTTGCTTTGCGACACCTTGTGTTGATCCTGGGCCGGGTTACTGAAGTCAATGAAACACTCAACGACCTCACCACACAAGTATGCCGGCGTTTGTTCCCGAACGAGTTTAGCAACGATTTCAATCATAGTTACCAGCAATCAACGGACATTTAGAGACGAATTGGCGGAATCAAGCGGATATGATAGAAAATCAATTCGACACAACAAACATTGGACCAGGTGACAGTTTTTCGTCGACGAAGAAATGTCAGACAGGAAGTATGACGTATGCAGGAATTTTGCCAATTTCGCAGTGAATTTGTGGAAGGCATTGATTTTTGGTTCTTGTGGATGAGCAGGGTTGACCAAAATTTTGTTGGAAATCTTTTTTCTTCCTGTTGAGCACTGAGTATGGAGCACTTAGTTATGTTTAGTGAGGATACTTTGCAAACAAACGATTTTTTAAAATCATGCTTGAAAGCGGAAAACAGTTTCTTGACTGTGTAAATCAATTCTGTCAAACTTTCGTATTTTTAAATTGATGGATTCCCACAGTCCCCAATTCACTCATTTTACGTATGGCACCACGCTCAGTCAGAGTGGAGTAGGTTTTGTAGGCGACTGCAACTCTCTCGCCCATTGAACTGTCCGATGATTCGGCTACATGTTTTTTGACGTGTGTGTATATTTAGTGCTCCGAAAAAGAAATTACGGGAGGTTTTTCACAATTCCGGTAGAATCGTAAGTAATTGAAGGGTATTTCCATAACTAATGCTCTACTAACATAGCTATTTGTAAACTATTCGCCATCCGTAAACTATTCGACTCATTCCAATTTCGCATTCATCATCATGCATCGAATTCGAATTGGAATTGAAATTCTTCGTCTCAATCTCAGTGCAGAAGGGACGACGGTATTCGGCGTTTTTTTTTGCAATGGCGGTTAGGCCTTCTATCGAAATGTCAAAAATGCACTTGGTGATATTAGAATAAATTATTTTATGGTTTCGGCCGTAATAGTTTGGATGCTGCGTGCAGCAAAAGTAAGTAATAGTGTATGTTTGATTGATCAACATTACGGTGCATTCCGATTAGCCGAGTGTGGCTAATCAGACATTTCATTCGTGACATCATCAGTGAGTAGTGGGTTTGTGCAAGTTCGGTGCGAGGAATTTTCGCATCCATTCAGATCCGGCTTCTTTCATGCGGAGGAATGTAAGTAGTGGCTGTGTTACTATCACTTTCTGTTTGAGAGGAAAGTCTCAATTGTGCCGAATTCTTGCATTGTCCATTCGATTCGAGTGGATGGAGTGAAGTGCGATGTTCGTTTCCAGATTGGAGTGCTGCACACACATATGTGACCCTGTCATTGACCTGCGATTCAGCAAAATTCCAATTTCTCGCGTTCGCATTCTTGCGGATCGGTGGACAGCGTAGCGTCATCGCGTCACTGAGTTCTGAAGCGTAGGTTCCAGCTTTATCGTCCCCTACACGATTCTGCCACGTGCCAAAAAATGAAATTTCAACGATTTCCCTCAATCACTGGAAGCGCTGATGCTCTTATCTCATTTTATTCATTTTTCTTGTTTCTTTCCGGTCACGTAATTGTATTTTTTTTTAGAGATATATATAATTTGTGTTCTTCATTATATGACCGTTAAAAAAACTTTTGTCAAATGATAACACTGGCTATGGTGTACGGGTCCCGTATCAGTAGAGTGTTTTTACTAGTTTGCTTGCTTGTTTCTCGGCGGTTCGAATGAAAGAAGCCTTCAAATGATTTTATTGGAAGCAACAAGCTGATAAGGTGATAGAACTGTCTGGTCGACGTGTCGTCATCTTTTAAGGTCAACTTCATACGCAAAATTCCATCAAACGAAACGTTCAAAACCACAAAAAGCAATCTATTTTGCGGAAAATGCAACATAAAACTTGTACCGAAGGTTTATTGGAGTATTTTCAGATAGAAAATGAATTGAAATTTTTTCTTACCTCAGTAATTTTCTATGACTTGTTGAATTGAAAATATAATGAAAGTTAATGCATTACCCAAAAATTATTGCATGTAGCATTAAAAATATAAAAAGTAGTCATTAAAGTGCTGTAGACCACAAAATACTCTAAAAATTTACTAGCCCTCGAAGGCCACATCTACAAGTCTATTCTAAATAAATATCTCTTCCTTACATCCCATTTCATTTTCAGCGCGCATCCGTCGATTGTTTCAATACCAATAACCATATCTAACGCGCTGGATGAAATTCTTGCCTATACAATTGGTACGAACTGTCCGCAAGGGTCCACTTTCTTATATTTTAAACACGTCTTATTTACAGTTTGTCGATTGCATTAAGATCATATGCTCTTAACACCGGGACTCGATTAGCAATTTACTCTGCAATTTCCGATTGCAACGACTGTCAAATTTATGGTATGCAATCTGTGCGTGGGCAATTTCATGGCATGCAATATCATTTCGAAAATGCCTCTGAGCAAGAGAGACGTGCGCTGTATCTGAGCGTCAAATGCTCTTAAGGAGTTATTTGAAGTGCAGAGCGAAGAAATTCCCCAATTTCCCAGCATTTCATACTCTGTAGACTATTTTCATTGCTCAACGAAATCAAAAAATCCCTTTGAATTCGCCATTTTGAAATCAAGAACTGTCAAAATATTGCAAGGCAGATTGCCGAGCAAATTGCATACCATATTTTGCTACCATTTATGGCAGACCATAAAATATTGCATACCATAGGCTGCCTCCACTAGCAATTTCAAATTTCATGCAATGGGAAATTGCTAGTGGAGGCAGCCTGTAAGAGAGATCGCTTGGTATTCTTCAAATAAATAGATCCAGTCACTAAAAATATTGAACTGCTCCTATTCATTCAAGAGTTATTTGTCGCTCAACCCCACCTACAAGGGCTTAAGTAGATCTACCAAGCTTCAAATAGACTCTCCAATTAGTTAATTCACTTTAGATTTTGTGAGATTAACTAGCATTTTCTACTCATAAACAGCATTATTATAAATTGTCTCGTTTCAATGTGTTCGACAGTAAAATAATTTATTATCCCAGCTCTGAAGTATTGCTTAAGCCAACGACTGACAAGAAGCGAATCTAAAAGAATTTTATCTTAAGCTATTTTTCGTAAACAAAATAATGATTAGAATCGCAGCAAAGATAACACCAATTACGTTTTCATCATTCAAGTGCGTTTAAGACATGAAAATAATTAAAGAAAAGGTTTGAAAATAAATATGACATGATGCAAATGCTAGATTTATATATAACACTGCATTATCAAGACGGAAAAAGTGTAAAAATATGTTTGGCAATATTGAACTATGCAAAAATATTTTTTTATAAAATGAATAAATTATAATAATAAGAATCTTATGATACTTCTATTGACGAAAAGATTTCATACAAACTTGATGTGAGATTTAAATGAAGCTAATACTATAGAATGGTATTTTAATTAAAACCCTAGAAAAATATGGGTTTCTTATGAATGAAAAATGAACAGAAGTTCGCCTTATTGAAATATTTTGGTGTCTACTCAAATTTAAAAAACCAAAACTAATAACTTTATTGTTCTTGAACTGAATGGAATATTCTCAGCATTCATTAAAGTACCGTATTGCTATAGAAAATATTACGTCTGCAAAGCCTTTTGTATAAACTGTTGAATAAACTCAAATTAGATAAATACTTAAAGTCGGTCAAACTATTAAGATAGTGGAACATGAATTTGAAGTACCGTATTGCTTTAGCTAAATCGGTCAATATTAGCAGTCGGTAACGATATGGAAGAACAAATTTGCAAGTGGCTGGTCAGATCCAACAACGCCAGCTTAGAAAAGACCTTAAAATACAGATATCTTGAAATATTTCAACAATATATTAAAATCTACTAACAATGGTTTTACCAGTAATCATGTGTGGCCCCAAGCATTAGTGCTCAACAAAAGGCACTCAAAACTCTTTGCAATGGTCGTGAGGCATGTTTTATGGGAAAAAGTTTGCCACCAATTGAAGGAAGGACGATTCAGAAGACACCAAACAATTATCTGTATACAATCTACTTAGAACCAAATAGGTAAAGCTTCCTGGACATCGATGGGTTTTACACTTAGCTCGTTCGAGCGAAAAGGAGTCTGCTCGGAAAACGCTTTGTGGTAGATTTTATGGGCAAAAAATTGCAGGCACTCGGGACTTAGAAATACCTAACAAAAATCTTTAATCTTCACGTGTAAGTGTAAAGAATTACGTCTGTAAGATACGGGCCAATGTATTTCATTGCCGACTTGTCATAAATCCTTGAGTTTCTTGATGACGTTAAACCTGTTCGCACAACTCTCCATTGTCCTTTCATTCTTTGTTTTTGTGTCTCACGCCTGTTAATTTACGTTCATAATGATAATCGTTTGTTGAACCTTATTTTTACTTTCACCCTTTCTAACTTTTCTTCAACTTTCTAACTTCTCTTCAACTTTCTAACTTCTCTTCAACTTTCTAACTTCTCTTCAACTTTCTAACTTCTCTTCAACTTTCTAACTTCTCTTCAACTTTCTAACTGTCCTTTCTAACTTTCTTCTTTCGAACTTTCTTTCTTCTTTCTAACTTTCCTTCTAACTTTCCTCCTTCTCTCTAACTTTCCTCTTTCTCTCTAACTTTCCTCCTTTCTAACTTTCCTTCTTCTTTCTAACTTTCCTTCTTCTTTCTAAATTTGCTTCTTCTTTCTAAATTTGCTTCTTCTTTCTAACTTTGCTTCTTCTTTCTAACTTTGCTTCTTCTTTCTAACTTTCCCTTTTCTTTCTAACTTTCCCTCTTTCCGACTTTCCTTCTATATTTTTCCCCGATCCCGGTCCTGATCCTCATCATACCTCCTCTTTCCATCGATTTTAATTTATTGAATAAACCACGCAGAAAGAGCAGAGCTGTGTCATGCTTATTATCAACAATTTACTGCTAAACTCGTCGCTCTCAACTAATTTTCTTTCCAAAGCTTGAAATTAATAAAGCCCTTTCTTTTTACTCTCTACTTAATTCACTTATATCTAAATTAGCGCTTAATACTGTGTCCCGATCTCGTCGGTGTGCTTCTCCTCCTTGGTTTGCTGTGGTAGTTCCTAGGCCCGAAATGTATTTCTTCGTAGTTCATCTGTAATATCTAATAACTCGAAGCCTTTCTGGCAGTATGCCCATTCCCTTAAAACTTCTGTTATTTCCTGAAGCTTTTTTGCTATATTTGTGAATTGTTTTCTAGATTTTTCGCTTTCTTTTCCCCTCTATTTCTTCAGGAAGCCCTGTTTCGTCTTCGTATTCTCTTGTTGATATTGTGATCCTTCTACGGACAGTAGCCCTGATGGTATTCCAAATGTGTTTGTAAAGTATCTTGCATGTTCCTTATGAGTACCTCTGCCAAGTTTTCCGAATTTAAAGTCTAGGGGCAGAGGTAATATTGCTATATAACTACCGTCCTAGATCCCTCCTCTCTTGTTTTCCTAAGTTGCTTGAGCGAATCGTTCATGATAGGAAGCACAGCGCTCTCAGTCAACCGTTTTCTAAAGAGCTACATGGATTCATTCAGGGACGTTATATAACAACTAATTTAGTTGAATTCAACCACTTTGTCGCCTGTACCTTGGACTGGTCTACAAGCTGATGTGTTCTACACTGACCTCGTGAAAACATATGACAGGGTGCTGGAACAGGTATGGAGTTGCAGTGTTTTCTGTATTCCTAGCTTTCTTCCTACATCAATGATCGTACATGTCGTGCTGTTTTTAATGGTTGTTCTTTCTCTTCGTTCTAACGTAATTCTGGCGTTCCCTAAGATTCCGTCCTTGGTCTTCTCTTTTTCACTTTATCAATGACTTTTCTTGTAACTTCATGTCCGATTTTCTATTATATGCTGATGACATTAAGATTTTTCGTACTGGCGCTTCACATACTGATTTTAGTTATTTACTATCTGTTTATCTAATTTTAAATGACTGGTGCGATTTTGTACTTTGAATTGCACGTTTTCAACACGAGTTGTATCTAAATCTTGATAATCTTTAGTTTCTTACAATTTGCAGAATTATTCCCGACTTTTTTTGGCCTTTCATTTTATTAAATGTAAGTTTAGCTCCCCATATTGCCAAATCCTGCAAATTTAACAATCCAGATGCTGCTTACACCGCTTCCTTAGTTTAATTTTTCGAGGCAGGAAATCATAGCTTTTCAAAGCTCCAACCATGGGTACAATTTTACATATAATATAATTTATGTAGTACCACCATGTCTATTTTTTGCCTACAATATCCCAAAATATTTAATATCGACTACTCTTTGGAGGCATACTCAATTAAGGGGTTACACCACAGTAGAGAGCGAAAATTTAACGTTTTTCTGCGATTTTTTTTTAAGTGGAAGGAAAAGTAAAAAAGTAATTCTCTTTAAGGATGTTGGTTAAGCATGTTTTGAAGTTTTTTAAAAAAATTGGTTAATTAAAAAATATTACAAAATGGCTGCCCAACAGCCGTTTCTGCGGAACGGTTTTTTTTTGGAGGGGCTCCGCGGCACGCAGTAGAAGTGCACCAAAAATTAACCTGGTACAAAATAAAAAAAATTTTCTTAAAGAACATTAGTATAGCTAGAGAAATACGTAGGGGATTTTGAAAATATTTAGTTTTGTAAAATTGGCGAGCATTTGAAAAAAAAAGTGCGTTTTCCTTCAAAAAAACCGGCACTTATTTGTAGCTAAAAAGTCGAGATATTTACTTATTGAAAATCGGCTACGTATTTCTACGCGGAATGTTGTTTTAAAGACGTGATATTAATTTGGAGTGAAAAAATAGAAAATTGTTTGAGTTATGCTGCGTGCCGATTTGAAAAAACGTGTTTCGAGAAAAACGCGTTTAAAGTTTTGACTCGTGTTTCAAGTATGATAAAATAAAAAATTTTGATCATTTAATTTTTTTACCTTCAATCAATAACCAAATTTACTTTATACATCGATAACGTCAGAATCCACTTTCAATTTTTTTGCCAAAGCGCTGACACCGGCCGAATATTCCTCCGTCTTATATCTGTTCAACGGTCGTCGTTTCGTCACATTGGTCCGTCGCCGCGTCTTATACGATATTTTTGAGCTTTTAAGGCTTGCATACACTTTCTTTTCACTCATTGTAACTCACATAAATGTAAAAGCTACAAATAACGTGTGAGAAATTAGCACTGCAAAAAAATCGTAATTCGAATAACTTCCACGCAAAATTTACGTCTTCTCTCAACATCAAAGGACACTGTACTACTGAACTTCGTGTTCAATATGCTTGAAAATGTTTCTAACGACTTATATTAGTGTATTAGAGAAGTTGGAAATCGTATGATAAGACATAATGCTGTACCCAATGAGCAGGTGTCGTATCTATCGCAGGTAGTCATTTTCGAGCAGTCGGCAAGAGTCGAAAAAGTGCTCGAAATTTCTTTGAAAACGATTTCCAGCAGGTATGAAACCGTTTGCCTCTTATTCTAGAGGTTTCAAAGGATTTTTTAAGCCAATAAAAAGAAAATCAATTTTCTGAAATTTCTACTGTGGTGTAACCCCTTAATTGTCGATTAGGAGATTGTGGCAGCTTAATTTTTTGTGTGGAACATCATGTATTTAGTTTGGCCTTCGTTGATGATACGTTTGCTTTTTTCAAGGCAGATTGCATATCTTTCAAAATCGGTGTTTACGATACTTAACATCGCTAGGTCATTTTCAGACAACAAACGTTATTACTCGACTGCACATATCATCATCGCAGCACTACAGCCCGTATCAAGTTTCCATAACACATCGCCTCCAGTCATCTCGGATTAACGACCGCGTCCTCCAATTCGGTGCTCCTAGAAGCAATCTACTATCAATATCCACTGAGCCCTCCCAGCGCTTGCATGATCTTCCGACTGGGCTGGCTCCGCTCGTTCTTCGAGAACCCACTTGGGAACTTGATTCTCGCTCACTCTTTAATGTAGTGGTGGTCCGGCTCGTCATAAATTATATAACTCCTTGTTGTGTCGATTTCGCCATTCATTTTCTTCTCTGAACTGAAGATGCTGCACAAGACCGTCCTTTCAAAGGTTTTGACGCCAGTGTCAACGTCCAGAATTAGCTTCTGTAGCATAACACAGGTATGATGGCTTCGTTTTCCTGTATAAGCATTGATACGTTAAAATGGGGAGTACCCAATAGAATTTATTATTGGCTAGTTCAATTCATCGTTTGATAATCAATTAGCAAACAATTATGACAATATTTTCCATATTACCATTTGGATGACATTAACATTTTCTTTGCATGAGGTAGTAGCTCCTATTGGATCGTCATGACTCCTTCAACGTCAATCTAATCTTTCTAGACCTTGTAGTTTAGTTGGCAATTTATTTCATAAGGCATCAGGGCTATAAGGTTGACATGTTATAAGCTGAGTGATATATTAAGGGGTTACCCCCACTTGTAACTTTGAAGTTTTTCGTTTTTTTTTTGTTGCATTTTTTTTAAGTATAACTATCTAAGAATACGTCCTTCAAATTTCAAGTCGATCCAAACATAATTAACCGAGATATGAGCGTTGAAAGAGAAGAAACTGTTGCTTATACAACCGTTACTTATACTTATAAACGCGTTTTTCTCGATATTACATCTTTGAAGTCGGTGACCAAAATTACTCGAAAACTACTGAACCGATCTTTTTGAAACTTAGCAGGCTTATTTAATACATAAAAATGTAGTGCTTGATCGTTCGATTTTTTTTAAAAATAAAAAAATGGCCGTTTTATAGCCAAAAGACGACCATTTTTTTAAGTGAAAATCGAAATATTAACTTTGACTGTCCGCCATTTTGTGAAAAATGGATATTGTTTTAAATCCTTCGATCAAACGCTATTTTTTGTTTCAGATGATCCACTTCGACACAATTTTGGTCACCGCAAAAGGTGAAAATTAAAATTCCATTGTTTTGACGGCCATTTGTAATTAAATCATGTAATATTTTTCAATAAAAAAATTACTGAAAGGTGTTCAAAGTATGTACTTTAAGAAAATATAACAGTCGTTTAAAAACATTTCGTAGTTTTGTCAAAATAAATTCATGAAAATGACCTATTTTATTGCGCTACAAGTGGGGGTAACCCCTTAATACGCAAAATGTTATTATTTTTCCACTTTTCATCTTACCAACAAAATTCGAATACCATTTTTTTCTATTTTCAGATTTGAAATTTCCAGTTAATCCCCGAAAAAGTCTTATGACAGGAATTATGCAAACATGGACTTGCCTATAATAATTGTAATCGCTTGTGTGTTTTTAGCATCACTAATCTCTTTGCTTTTCATCCATAAATTCTTCCGTGGCAAGACGTTCGAAGAGGTTGCAGCCGAAAAACGCTTGCTTGCTGAAAAACTCTATGGAACGAAATCGAAACGAACGGGATCGAATCCGAAACGATCAAATGCAAACAATCAGACGACTACGAAACCGCATAAGCGAAAAAATAGCAACACTAAATCATCGTCATCGTCGAGCTCAGGTGCTTCGACAGCTGTCAAGCCTGAACCAGTTACCGTGAAAGAGGATTCCGATGCAGATTCATTGAGTACTGTCGAAGACTTCCCACAAGAAGAAGTTGTACAGGAAGTAGTGAAACGGCCTGTCAAAGAAGAGGTCGTGGAAGTTGTAAAACCTCAAAAAGTTCTCCAACAACCAAAAGAGCAGAAAAAAGCAAAACAACAGAAAAAAGAAAATACATCACCCGTTATAAAGGAAGTGATTGCGAAGGTTGAAGTCGCCGCCGTTGAAAATGTGCCCGTCCAACAAGTCAAGGAAACAACGAAGCAAGCGGACGAAAAAACATTAGCATCAAAGCGTGTTGAATCACCGAAGGTGGCTCAGAATAAACAGGCTAAGACGAAGAAGAAAGCCGAAGCCATAACTCCACCTGCTGCTCAGAAGAAAGATATGATGATACTTACAGTGAACTCTGTAATGTCGATTCTGAGCCGTGCTGAGTTTACGCGTGGTGAGATCCAGATACTGATTGATTATCTTCTGAACAAGCAGCAAGACACCACCGCCAATCACTCCGAGTGGAGTGATGACATTGTGTTGAAGCTTCGTAAGAAACTCGAAGAAAAAGAAAAGGCCATCGAGGAAGAACAAGCCGCTTCTGCCGGCATCCAAGCTAAACTTCGTGAGTTGCGAACTACCATAAATACTGAGCGTGTACAACATAATGCCTCTGTCAAGGCCCATATGGACGAAATACAAGCTCTTAAAGCAGAAATCCATAATTCAGCTCAAGATATGAACGACCGCATGGAAAGACTCAAGGAACAATACAATATGCTCAAGATGCAAAGTGAACACTTCAATCCGCAACTTCTCCTGGCCCAGATAAATTATCTAAATCAATTCAAAGATGACGCCAAACGAAATGCATTTGTCAAGCAAATTGTGGACATCCTCGAGCCTCAAAATGACGAACTAAACCAACTGGTGAACGAAAACATAACGCTACGCAATGAAATCGTCCATTTGAAAAATCAAAACAAGACGCTGATGTTGAACTTGAACGAGAGCGAGAACAAGCTCATGTGCGTGAAGGAACTTGAAGAGGAGAAGGCAAACATTCAACTGCAAGTAAGCAATCTTCAAGCCGCACTAGATTCAAGCACATCGGAATTGCGATTGTTACAAGCGAATTCTCAAAATCACGTTCACAGTTTGGGCTCCCAGGTCGAGGACTTAAACAGGCAGATCCTAGGACTGCAGAACACTTGTGCAGGCCAGGCTAGTGAAGCGAATGAGTTACGTGACGTTCTGAACAAATACAAGACGATGGTCCAAGAGAAGGACGAGAAGATCGGGCAGTATGAGGCGAGTATAGCAAATCTCGCAAATAAAGAAGATATGCTGATGAAAGAGTTGCAAGAGCAAAAAGATAAAAATAATGTAAGTACGAATAGTGTCAGGTATGATCGCGTTTTCATAGCATGGTCTATTTTTTTTCTTCATAAATTGAACGATAATAATGTCACATAGACGTTTTTATTTTCTCCTTATTATTCCATTTGCATGAAAGCGAAATGACGCGCACATAGTTTTCCAATTTTCAGTAACGGCAATTCATTCAAATCATTCGATCGCAACAACTTCGTCCCAAATCAGGGCAGTTGTTGGTTCATTCGCAATCTGATTAGGCCTTAAGCTCTAACTCATCCTTCTGTTTTCATTTATCGTTCAAATTTATATCATCGTAGATAAGTAATTGCAAGTCATCTAATTTCCATATTTTCTTTTCTTTTTCATTTTCTGCTTTTTCGTTTGTATGGCGCCTAGGATTTGCGCAAGAAGAATTGGAAATTGGTTGAAGCATTACAAAAGGCCGAAACAAATGCAGTTAGCAAAAGTTTTAAAAGTGTAGTTGTAAGTCGATTTGTTTTATGGTTTGATTGGTCGTAATGTCGTTTGTTTCAATATTTAATGGTAGTACAGTAATAATTCAAGGAACTTAATTTTGAACACTTTGTGGTTTGCATTTTGAGTAATTATATTTGAATTTCGGAATGTCTATACAGTTCTTTGGTTTCACTTTGATTTGTTTTTATTTTATTTTTTCAACCGTGTGCTATTTGCAAATGATATTAGCAGAGCTATGCATGTTTATTGTAGCTGGTATTTCTCAGCGATTTCAATGCATTTTTTTCATAATTCCAGCAACCCGTTACAAACTCAACAAGTCACGAAGACCGGCTTAGAGAGTTGTTGCAACGTTTGTTCCCCGACGCCGTTGCATCATCGGCAGGCACTGCCTTATCCCTGTCCTTCGACCAATGGGTCGAACAAGTCATCTCGACGCATATTAACGAAATCGTTAAGCGATACCAATCAGATATTAATAAGCATAGCGAACAGCAATTAAAGCAACTGCAGAATCAACTCCATCAGCTGCAGCAACAGCAGTTGCAGCAACAACATCAGTTGCAGCAACAACAGCAGCTGCATCAACAACAACTGCAGCAGCAGCAGCAACAAGTAGAAGTCAATAATGTTAGTAAATCAGCTAGTGAACACTTCAATAAAACTAGTAATCATAAAGAATCAATAAATAATCATAAAGATGAACCTAGCAATAATAATGGGAGTAGCGAAGATCTTGTTTTAGAAAATGCTCAGTTACGAGCACGAGTAGCAGAATTAACAAATGTAGTAGTAATTACAGTAAGTATAGCAAATATGTTGACTTTTTTTTTAAAGAAAATTAATTATTTTATAATTGCAGGAGAACACATTAAAAAATTTAGAACTTCAAGCTCAAGAGCAAGAATCAAAGTGGCGTAATGTGGTAAAATTAAAGGAAGACGAAATAGATGAGTTAAAAAGTTCAGATAGACAAGTAAGTAGTTGATATGACTAGTGAGTTGTTGTTGCTTCAGTATGTACATTATTTATTTATACTTGAAGGTAGTTAAAAATCTAAAGCTTTTCGTTTGAGTTGGCATAACGTTATGCTGAAAATTTCAATCTCACGTAACTTTTAATGACGATACATGGCGGAAAGATAATTTAAATTCAAAAAAAGAATATCGTCGAAAAAAAATATGTGTGTATTAGTTTCGGTTTTAAAGGAAGCTTAAATCTAGTTTGGTTCTATCTGACCTCAAATATTGACAAATGGCCATTTTGATTAAAATATTGACAGTATGCTAGAAATCGATGCCAAGAATTGTCAAGAAAGAAACATGTTGTTATATGCTGTTGCCATATGATTTAAATTAACAAAAAAAAAAAAAAAAATACCTAAATTCTAATTTATTAGCTATCCAAAGAATGTAAATGCTCTCGCGATAATCACAAAAGGAAACTACAGTTGCTTAACCTTGCATTCAATTTTAATATTACAGCCACAACTGCTTCAGGCCACGCAACAACTTCTTTTTGATATGAAGCATTTTACGACATACTTTTAAATCGAATCTAAGAGCATCCGATGATTTTTTTTTACATTATAGTTCTGGGAGTTGATAAAAATTGTTATTATACTGACAAGTTTTAGAAGCCCAGTGTCAATATAATTAGGCTAAACAGATAAAACAAATCAAAGAAATAATACAGACCAAACAGGATCCGATTTGAGAAATCGTATTTAGACTCTATCAAAGACCTTCGAAATATCAAGAGAAACGATCATTCCTTCATCAAAGTTATGGAGACAACGGTTCCCTCGCTCAGTGATAAATGTAAGTAAGTCCCCAGTGGATCGCCCAGAATGGAAACCATACGTTGATTAGATAGTTCAACTCAAGATATTTTATTAATTTTGAGTTCACGAGTGATTCAAATACTTTAGACAGAACCGAAACGATTGCAATGGGTCGATAGTTAGAGAGATCACAGGCCTCCCCCTTTTTAGGAATGGTCTGAACGTGTGCAAGCTTCCATGCGGAAGGAAATATTCCAGTCGAATATGACAGATAAAATAGTTTGCGCAGAGGTTTAGCTATGGCGGAGGTGCAGGGCTTTAGTACGAGGGGCGAAATACCATCAGGACCGGCAGATTTGGAAACGTCAAGCTTGGTGAGTATTTTCAATACCACTCTTGTGCGGAAAAATAGAGGCCGTTGCTTGAAAGCGCACATTGGAGGGCTAGGAGGACTCAGTGATGAAGATGACAAGTAAGAGTTTGTAGCGAAAATCTCAGCAAAAAGATTAGCTTTATCCAGTGACCCAGTAATTACGTTACCACCATGAAGAAGATTTGGCACGGAGGAACTGGAGAAGTTGTTATTAATCCTTTTAACAAGCGACCAGAAACCTTTGCTTCCTTTCTGGCTTGCAAAAAACTTCTGTTTAATATTTTGGTCATACTGGAATTTAACTCTTCCGATAGTGGTTGTACAGGTACTGCGAGCAGTTTTGTAAAGTTTTTTTGATTCATCAGACGGAGAAAGCTTGTAAGTTCAGAATGCCACCTCCTTAGTGCGAATGGCCTCTTGACATTCGTAACTAAACCATAAGGTGGTGGTTGGCTTATTCTTGAAGGCATGCGGGATAAAAGAGTACATTACTACCATATGATGTCGGTTATGGTGGAAGTTATTCGGCGTTCTATATATTCGACTTTACCGCATCTAAATGTAATTTTTATGTAAATTGTATTGATTATACTTTCTCGAGAACTATTAATCTCACGTGAAATTTGTTTGTGAAACTTTTGTGTAGATTTTTGTGCTGAATATGTTGATGTCAATAGGGATAATATCTTTAAGGGTGACTTCAATCTCTCTAGTAAAAGTCTAGTCTCAGCGACGGATCCTACGAAGTTTCGAATTCTGTGCCCATTGGTGAGCAACACGATAATAACTTCACAAACGAAATAATATTAATTGGTTTGTTTCAAGCCAATAGCGTCCGGAACACAAATGAAAAAATACTGGACCTTATTTTTGTGACATCAACTACCTTTACTAACACCAAAATCCTTTCCTTGGACGTCTCCATAGTTTTCCTATTTGAAAAACTCCAAACATAAGATATGGAAACAGTTTCGCTCGACACGCTCAGAGCTTGACTACCAATTTTTTTTTTAATTGAAGGGTTTTCGGCTACTTTGAGTTTATTTTAGATGTATGTACAGGTGGGCTTCTCCTTTTTTTTAATAACTTTTCACAAAGAGAAAAATTGGATGAATTTGAAGTCCATTCGTTCTGCTCTAGTGATGGGGTGGATTAGATAGTTTAAGTTAGGTGGGGTAGAAAGATCAATTATTGACAGACTATGCTCAGATAAAACTGCAAAAAAGTGAGCTGTTCGGTTCTGAAATTTAGTCGAAAGAAGTATTGCAGCAAACGGCAGGAAGGCTATGTTCTAACAGCTTTTTTAAATGACCCTGAAAGAGCAGCTCAGTGAAAAAACTGGGTGTAAATGAGCTGGCTGATCTAAAAAAGGCATTATGCGCATCACTAGCCAAATCATTAATGGCGGTTTTGATAACCAACTTCACTATAAGCGAGTCGACAGTGGTTTTGATTGCGCTTGCATGTTGCATGCTTCATTAGTAAAGCATATGAACTTATGAGAAGATTTGACGGATTTGGCAGGCCAAGATTCCGACATCGTTTCTCTCTGAATAATAACCGCTTGCGAGAAAGCAGTCACAGACTTGCTTCCGGCATCGATAAAATTGTGTTGAGCTAGATGAGCGCTTGCTTCAAAATAAATGCAGGTGTACAGCGTATTATATTCCCTGCGGACGAAGCAATCGGGCGTAGACTTATTTATAAGGCAGTAAGGTTTGAGAAACTACACTTGCACTTTTTCAAGTACGTTTGCATAGTATTACACTTCGGCTCGGTATAAAAAAAGGTGAGGATGGTAGCGTTATAGATGTTCCTTCAGACGCTGAACGACTCTATTTTTTGTTTCCGTCAAGATTGGTGTTGCTATCGATAGTGCTGTTGTAAATTTCGAGTTTACAGCATTCAAGACCACAATTGACGAAGCAAAAAACGCCCAGTAAATCGTACGAATTGACTATTTCTATTGTTTCGGGCTTATAAAAGAATTCGGGGTAGCGGGAAATCTTACCAAAATGGCGAAAAATTATTTTTCTTTAACTGTATTGAATAGAAAGCCATTTGTGTCACAGTATTCGTCAAAGGTATTATATAAGCAAATGCTACAATGTGGAAAATGATTTAAACTTTGTATGCTGCGTTTCCAACATAATAAATACAGTAAACGATAGAAAAGCGCAGTACAGCAACAATTGATGTTCCGTAGTCGAAAGGTTCTTATTTATTATCTCGTTTATTCGATATGGTTAAGGTACTCCTGAACTGCATTGAAATCCATAGCGAGTTAAATAATAAATGAATTTATTTAGAGATATTGACCAACGTCCGACTTAAGCATATAATCTCATGAAAAATTGTTTGGCGATATTTTTCTACATTATTAAATAATTTGAGCACTCTTATTACATTAAACGAAAATATGACAACTGCTAATCATTAAATTTTCAATCTTTTTTTCAGGCTGTTTAATATTCGCAACGCAGTTTAAATACTATAAAATCTTACAATACATTGCCTTCCAAAACGATAAAAATAAGAAACTTAAATTTTTAGTTAATTCTTAAGTGAAAATATGAACTGTTCTCTCGTAATCATTATTTATCATATTACGAAAATTGCTTGTTAGCCTAGCTTTTCCTTATGCATAAAAGATTATTAATATTTTGCATTGAAAACAAAACAAGAAAACAATCCTACTTAACGTCATATTCATATGATTTGATCATTATTATTGTATTATTATTATTTTCATTACATTATAAAACATTTCAGTGAAAACAAATTCAAGAAACGAAAAAAAATGAATCGAGACGTTGTGAGAGAATGATAGAGACAAAACAAGATAAAAACTCTATTTTTATATAACTAAGAATAAAGATAAAACAGTGAAAGTGATCAATGAAAAAAGCGTTTGTTGATGAAGGGGTGAAAGGAAGATTACGAAATGAAAATCATGAAACGAACGAACGGCTTTCGGAGCAATGTGAATAGAGCAATATATTATAGTGAAACGTTGTGTCCTTTTCGAATTTTTTGTTTAGATATGTTTTGATTTTCGTCGAGACAAGTAACACTAATGAAATTAATTAGCAATCAATTAATGCCATGTAGACTGTAGTACGAAACATGAAAGCATACGATGAACGATATTTAGTACTACTACCTTTGCCCATGAAATATTTAAGTATATTCTGGTTGTTTTTCGGAAATAATTTAGTTATTTTCGGACAAAGAACGCAGTGTTATGGATGGTAAAATTAAATATTTGTTCACATTTTTCACTATGCTGTTAGTATTTGAATGTAATGTCATTGATCAGTTAGATTATGTTATTTTCTGACTAGAAAATGTTCTCTGTTTGCAGTCTGAACAATATTACGTAGTTTTATGGAAAGAAATTCAACATCGTATGTACAGAGTTAACCACTTGTTAAGATTCATACTGAACAAAAAACTTATATGCTATTGTATACGAAACTGAAAGGAATTATATATATGTAAATCCCCGTAAGGATATGATAAGATCCTACATAAGTTTCGAACAATATTCTAGATGCCAAATTTTGAAATTTTCAACATTCTTGATAATATGATAACTACGAAACATGCATGAAAGTCTAATTGTTCAGCGTCTCGTGATGCCCAGTGAAAAGTAAATATACATTTTGGGAGAATAAAGAGCTGAGAATCTCCTTGACTATGTGTTTACATTTTTAATTTTCTTATGGTGAACAAAACGTTATTCTACATAGAAGTAAATCACTTAATATCACTTTTATATCACCAACTCAGTTTAAAGAATTAAGAATAAAAACAGCTGCAATAAACTCTTATGTGCGAGAGTTAAAGTCATGTGCATGTTTAGGGATACGATTAAATTTTGTTTAGTTCAAATCGATGTTAATTGATACTGATTTGATTAAATTTGTACATAATAAGCATCTTTACGTTTTATTCAGTATACTTTCAACAATATTACACGTACTGAAGCGCAGAACAAAATCGATTGTAATCAAAAACTTTACATTGATCATGTTAAGATAGGTATGACAAGATATAATGCCGAAAACCATGCGAAAAAATACGAACGTCGTCTCAATTTTTGGCCAAGCATCTATATATTTGTCAAGTCAAAGTCCAACATTATTAGTATCATTCGCAGTAAAGTACTTGCTGTTATTCAAGTCACAAAACATCTTAGTTCTCTAGTGATGTAAGATTTAAAAGAGAACAAACACGGATTTATTTAGTTTTTAAAAATATTGAAAGCTTCATGTTCTACTCGAAACATTCAAGCCCATACTTCTATTAGTGTTAGCGGCATTAATCTGAAGAAATATTTACAGCAAGAGATGAATGGCTGTTTTTTTTTCACGGATCATGCAGGAGAATTCACTAAATGTTAAAGTTAGTATGACCCAATAGCACGGTCCGATGAATTGCCCGAAAATGTCTTGCAGCGATTTAAAAAAAATATCATTGTCATGATATTTATGTTTCATTAACGTATTCAATGGTTTAAACATGGAAAATGATGATCCCGCTGCTCACATGGTTTTCACTCTTAATTACAATTCATTGCAATAATAAATATGGCGAATGTATTGAAGCTTTCTTTCTTGCGATCAAATCGTTTATTTTTCTATATTTTGTTCTCATATAATCACAAATCTAATCTCTTTCTGAGTTTTGTTTTGATGTTATTTTGTTTTGAATCAATTCATTCCTACGAGTATTATTAGTATTTATGTATACTTTTTATTTGGTGCAATAAGTAAAAGAAAAAAAGAACACGAACAACAAAAGCAACTTGCAAAAATGGTAAATTTTATGTTGCGAAAACAAAAAACAAAAACGAAAAGTGAATTTTGTAAAAGCAAAGAATAAACTAAAAGACTTGAAACTTACATACATCGGATGAAGATTAAAAATTAAATTTCAAACACTAAAAATGATAGTATGTGAAATCATTGTAGCAAAAAAACGAAAGAAACAAACCAGTTGATATGATGAAACCAATCAAGAAAAAAATGTGGAATATGTAAAAGATACTATAAAGTAATATATTAATCAACATTGAAATATTGTAACTAACTAAAAAAAAACAACAAAAACATTAAATTGTAATAATATTCGAAATAAACAAAATGTTTTTATTAAATATGTGTGAATGAGATTTTGTTGCAATTATTTGACTATTTCATCAGGTTTGGCTTGAATTTGTAAGATACAAATGTGATGTGAAACATCCATCTCGTTTCTAGCTGCCTTGAATATGGAACTCTCTGTTATGTTTAAATCAGCGATAGAATGTGTAAATCAGCGATAGAATGTTTAAATCAGCAATACAAATAACTTTTCAGTCATTTTCCACTAAATACAAATTTCGATTAAAATTTCTTCGGCTTTCAGCCAAATAGTTGGGAACTAGTACGAATGATGTTTGTAGAAATAAAGAAAATAAAAAAATAAGAAAAAGTTGCTGAGACATTCAACTCAAAGGAGGAATAATGTTGCCTTCTTTGATTTTGTTACTATTGGATGGTGGCATTGAAAGTGTCGGATTACGGATGACTCATCTTTATATCTCTTGATTCCAGAACGTCAGGACATTTTCTCGGAATCGGTGTATCTTTCTGCATTGTGGGAAATATTGAAACTGTGAAAGTAAGGTGCACTCTTCAGTATGAGTCCAAATTAGGTTTGAATGCAGCAACGACTAATGAGGAATGTGTGAGACATTTGGAGACGATGCTGTTCCAGAACGTACTCCTCGACGATGGTTTACCCGATTCCGCATCGGGGACGACAGCCGTAATGAGCAGAATCATCTTGGAGCGATGGCTCGGATAAATGATACGGATCTTTTTGCCCATGTCGAGGACAATCCCCGTTGAACTTTACACAAATTAAGCGTGAAGTTCCAGGTTGACGAAAGTACCACTGCAAGATAACTCACTGCGGAAGCTGGTGTTAAAGCAAAAATTTAGGACATACAAAAAACTTTAACCAGTGCTGAACACCTAAAATTTATGAAAATGAAAAAACGACTACCCTTAATTGAAAGACACAAAGAAGGGAGAATCCGATTTGCCTATGAAGAAGTAAATGAAAAAGCGATGGTGAAAAGTAATTTTTACCGACGAAATAAGTTTTTGCCTGGATGAACCTGATGGTTTTTCGCATTATTTCCTCGATTTGAAAAATTTCTTCGTCAGCGGCCAAATGAGTGTAGGTGGAATTATGGTTTGGGTCGGAATTGAGTATAAAGGAGTTACATAAATTAGGTTTATTCGGGTATACTGAAAAGAGGAGATTCATAATGCGACCGTATATACTGCGAACATCGAAAGGGATGGCCATCGAAATCGCCACATATTAACATAATTGAAAAGTCAACTATTACGTGCTGTTTTCCGTAGCGGAAATCAATACCAGACGTTGAACGAACTAAAGCGTGCAATTGAAGCGACATGCAACTTTATTCTGCGAAAATTTGGTAAACATATTTTTAAAACTCTATCAAATACAATGCTAGAATCGATAGAAAGCAATGGAAATAAATGCATTGTTATATATTTGTTAATATAACAAATAATTATGCACTGAAAATTCCATTCTTTTTATTTTCAACATTTCAAGGTTTTGTTTTTTTTATGAGGCAGTCAACTACCAAGCATCTTAACAAATCTCACGAGGGGTGTCTAATCATTCTGCAGCGGATTGTATCAAGCTGTTTATCGATTTTTTTTTGGATTGCGTTGAATTTGCTGCTGATTGATTGCTAATTCTGCTTCACCAAAGCTCAGTCGCTTTTCAGTTTCTTTGATTAAAATGATCTGTCAGTTATCTTACCATCTTGCCGCAATAAAATCCCTTTCCTCGATTGTTGTTTCCTGTTTTGTTTTCTATTCTTAAATTTTAAAATCTCGCAAAAATAGTACAGAGAGCGAAACCACTGATAAACTTTCAAAGAAAAAAATTTTTTTTTCTGTTTGATAGTTATAGCATCAAACGGTATCGGAAAAATCTTTAGATTCCGATTTTGACACAATCAAAGAATACTTGTACACTGAAAAATTTAATATTGGATGGAAACAAATTTAATAGTTTTTGGGAATTTGGTTGTTGAATAGTAGAAGTTGAAAAAGAACTAGTACAAATTCACACACTCATGCCACATTTTTAAAAGCAGGGTCTTTGTTTTAGTGACTATTTTGTGACTATACTTTAACTTCTATTCATGTACTTCTATTCCAACTACAATTCAAATTGCAATGCCGAATTCTAATTTTCAATGAAATTTTACCATAGCATCCATATTAAGTCCAACTTTTCAGAGCACCTTGTATCTTCATCGAGAATTTCGTAGGCCACTTTAACCAGCAGACGAATTGTTGATAGGCATCATGGGCAAACAGCTGATGCAATTATTCTTCCGAAGATTTGGAGATTCCGAAGTGAAAAATATGTCAGTCGTCGGAAATATCGTGAGGTGTTTGTCGTTTACGTTTGCATTGCTGATGCTGCGTTGATTCATACTGCTGCTTAAAAAAAGCAACAATTAAAATACGCCAATAACAAACAAGCGAACAAATCCGTCCTAAGCCAGTGAGTAACCGATTTTCAATTTTTTGTCTATATTTACATCAGACCTAGAATAGTTGGCCTGCAAAGTGTACTTTCTCTCCGATGTCGTAGTTGGTTTTCAATTTCAATCTGCATTCACGGTAATTTCATTCCATTCGACAATCGGGCCAATTTTTTTACTTGAACGAATTGAATTAAGTTTCTCGTCAGTTGTGTGTTTTTCAATTTATGTTAATGAGCTGTCTGCAAAAGGGTAATTTATCTAGCACAATTTAAGCTTCGACTTCCAAATTAGTGGTTAATAAATGCAAAATAAAAAATAACTTAAACCAAGGTAGAGACACCAGCAAGCAAGAGTAGGGCTGTGTATACAGTTTTCTTTGGATTTGATAAGAACGGAACTTATAAGTGTCGTGTTATTGTTACTGTTATTAATTAAAAGCTTAACTTTTTCCCAACGACTATCATTGCTCTTAAAACTGAAAAAATGTGTTACTAACTCAAACTTTCATAAACCTTATGTTGTTTCTTTCTGATTCAACTTTTCCAAATTCTGGTTTAAATGCTAACATCAATATAAAACCCACTGCTCGATTTTGATAAGAAAGCTATGAGTATTTTACGTCTCAATTAGAAGCTTATCTCTAACTAGAAAGTATCATCCAGCTGTTCATTTATGAACTGTCGATTATTTCAGATCAGTAGCGAATCACTACAATGGCATCAAGTGACGATTTCATAGCAACATTTGATAAAATCAAATGTAAACACGATGAAGTATTTCACATTGTCGATAATGCCATCAAGCAGGAGGAACTGGATCATCCAAACCAAGCGCTAAATTTATATAAACTGGCCATCGAAGCGATCGACGAAACTCTTGCCATACCCGTCAACGTTCCTGAGAATATGGAACAAGTGCAATCGGAATGGACGAAAGCATGTCAAATGATTCACAAAATCAAAAGGGCTCGAGCCGAAATCGTGCAGCGAATTGGTGTCTTAAGTACAAAGTCCAATTCTCCATCCAGTGTCGCAGGCGAAGCGCAACAAAGTGTGTCAAGTGTTCCGAATACGTCGGCTGCAGAGGCAGCGGCAGCAGAGGATGGAACCCGCCCACGAACGTACTCAGAGCTGGCGCTAGCTTTGAGAGAAATGCAGTGCACAGGGGAAGGAGTTGATGCGTTGGAGCTCTTATTTTCTTGCGAAGGTGTGAAATTGTACTGCATAAAGCCTAACGGATTAGTTACAACTGCTTTGGTAAATTTTACAACTTCCCTTAAGTTCTCTTCGAGTTTTGATCCTTGTTTACTCTCTTTCGTAGGAAGATTCGATATTGCGAATTGTTCGCATGGGAAAAGATGAGAGAAAACTTCTTAGTGCAACGTTCTTCATTCAAATCATTAAAGCATCTCATGCAGTACGGATACAAAACGTAGAAGACATTCCCCTTCCTATTCGTGAGGCTCATTTCGAAACCGAAGAATTTACTGATAATACACATTTTGAAGCTGAAGAAGCTACAGAGCACACATCAACACAACCAAAATGGGATGTCGAAACAGCAGATCTGCACAAACTTAAATCAGATAATTCGTGGATCTATCCACTTATACCTGGCGTTTCGCCGTGCTTCCGTACCGATTTCGGTGCTTTTATCCTACCAGATCTCGAAGCAACGGAGCCTGGTTCATCATTCGGCATTGTCGTTCCTAAGGACAATGGGTCTGATCAAATTGTATTTGAAATCCTAGAAGGGATTCTACACGGTGTTGCAATCCAGTCTGGTGCCGAACCTCCATTCGAAGGGGATTTTAGCGAAAGGGTGTCGTCCAGAATTGTACGAGGTGCGACATTTGTATCACAAAATCTAGTGCGCGGAGCCGAAAAGGCAGGCCAACTTATGACCTATTCCACGCCATACTTAATTTCGAAAATTCGTCCAGCGCCACCAGATGCGCCACCAGTTTCACAGAACGTACAGAAAACGGTTGAAATTACGAAAAATGTAAGTGGAGTGGCTGCAGGTATTACAGGATTTATCGCTGAAAAAGTAGGCTCAGCGACAATGGCTTTGGGACGTTTTTTGGCACCGCATATTCAAACTCACGGCTCGACATTGCTTAGCAAAGGTTTCGGAATGGAAGAGGCACAAGCACAACAAAAGGTAAGTTCTGAAAGAAAGTGGGATAACTAGTGAAGATTTACTGATGTTACTCTCATTTGTAATATAATAAATTCGCATGCACAAACAACTGTATCGAAATAAATACTGTATCCGTAAAAAAGGACGTCGTGTCTTTTTCTATTGACACTTCCACATTCACACATTTGAGCAAAATCGTACTTTTAGATGGCTGATGTACTGACGATTGCTGCCGGAGCTGTAGAAGGATTCGGGACCATATATACGGGACTCGAAGAGTCAGCTGTGATCCTTGGGAAAAATTTGAGCGACAACTCCGTCAAGATCATTGACCACAAGTAAGTTTTTTATATTAATGAATTGAAATGATTTGATTCGATGGTTTACATCTTTAGATACGGTACCGCAGCTGGATCTTTAGCTGCTGAAACTTTTGACACGGTTGGAAATGTGGTTAATCTCACGAATAACGTGCATTGCTTGACGCTACGTGGAATAGCAAAGCGTACAGCGAAAAATACAGGAAGAGCAATTGTTGAAGATTACAGACCACGATTGCAAAGTAACAACGTAGTTCCGGCTGGTGCCTTATATCCAGATCTGTCTGGTTTGCAAGCTACAGTTGAAAAATAAATGCACTTGAAGTACTTCGCCGTTTTGGCGGGCATTCATTTTCTCTATCTCGAATTTCCTTGTGAAGTGTAAAACCAAATAAAATGAATAATCTGCGAATATTGGTGGGCAGCGCAATGATGCATAGTTTGCTTTTATTGGCCTGAGTTCACTACTCGAAAAGGCTGCCGCATATTTTGTGATGGAATTGTTATTTAATGGAATATGAAATAATGTGTCAAATAAAAAATATATAAAATATTGGTATATTGAAAGTATATTCAAAATGGGCTTGTGTTAAATAAAGTGTTTTCTTGCATGTTTTGTGGAGAAAAATATGCATGTTAAAGATAAAATAAAATTCTTTTGAATGTAAAGCAATTATCCCTTAAAAAGATACAGTAGCATCCGAAGAATAATTAAGATTTCGTTAGGAACATTTTTGAATGGTGATCTTTTGTAAGGGAATTCTGCCCCTCCGAGGATTCTTAAGTAGTGCATAGCATTAAAGTTGCGGCTTTAGAATATTACATGTGGTTTTCACAGAAAGGCGACTTTTAACTATAATTGAACTTTCACGAATCAATATTTATTCAGTATTTTTAGACGTGGCTATAGCTTAGCCCTATAGTCTAGCTAGCTCTTGAAGCTACTAGTCAAATTGGCTGCTACCATAATTAGTGGCTGTAGCCAAAAAGTGAATAAGCAGATAAAAATAATTTTAAGCGTTAACGTTGGTTGATGCCTGCTTGACACAGGAAGCCAACCTCTTTTCCTTAAAATAACGGAACACTGCAGTTCAGAAATATCAAAATACAAAAACCCATTCAAAATCATCAAAAAGATACTAGGTTTGTTCGCGTACTGCAGCAGCAACCGATTTTTGCAGCTGGCTTCTTTTTGTGGCAAAATTTTGCTTGCAGCAAGAGTACAAAAACGACTTATTGCGAATCTATTTTAATTATAATAGATTCAGGTATGCGAACAGACCTACTGGCTCAAAGAAAAAGCCTGTTCAAACCTACCCTGATTACACTGTTAACTTACCGATAAATTTTGAAGTGGGGTTTGGGAATTTGGGATTTTTCAAAGACATCAACCAGCACGTGCTCACGAAATGTCAAAGTCAAACATCACCTGAAAGGAAAACAAAGTTATATTCGTCAGTACAGATCTCTTGGTTTAATTTTGTTTTCTGCACAAAACTATGGTGATTTCAACGATGAGTTCTTCTAAAAGAAAACATAGTAAGTATATACTTTTTGGAAATTTAAAGATCATACGGAGTTTCGTCGATATTAACTCCATAGTCCACAAATTACGCTTCATACGCTTGGTAGCTCTTCAAATTGGCAACTAAATCAAGCAAAATATTTTTACAAGAATTGCTTGTTTACTATAATTGATGGGCATACATAAATTTCATAACTGTTGTATTAAATGATTCGATGCGTTATAGGCTTTATCTCCTGCATAAAAGATGTCAAATCTTTTCTCACGCTTGCATAAGAATGAATGTTATGAAAGTAAATTTTCCCTAGAAAAACTTAAAAAAAAATCATTTTTTGTTTAATTAATGACTTTTTAATTACAGAATCAACAGACGACCAAGCATTGTCTAGTTCCGACGACGAGAGCTCACCAAAATTCGGCAGTGCCACAGAAGGCAATCCGGGATGGGCTGATTCAATTGCCAATGTTCTAAATACAAATAAACCAAAAACGAAGAAAACTCTCGTACTGTCCAAAGCTAAAAACCTGAATAAACAGAAAACCGAAAAGCAACCATACGACTTTGAAATCGAAGGTGAAGTGAAAGAAGAAAAACCATTTAGATCTTCCATTCTCGAAGAAAAAGAATCAAAGAAACAGAAAAAGGAACCTCTGTCTCTACGCGTCAAACCAACACTTGTGGATCGTGAGCGCGAAAGGGCCCTCAAAAAAATCGCGACAAAAGGCGTTGTACAACTTTTCAACGCGGTTCGGACACAACAGAAGGATATCGAGGAGAAGCTGAGGCACGAGAAATTTGACCATCGTAAAGATGCTGTTTTGAATAATATCAGTAAGAAAAAGTTTTTGGATGTTTTGATGAGTGGCGATCGAGCCAAATCAGAGTTCGTAGATAACTTGGTAAAAACAGAGGAGACAAAGAAGGAAGACGGTATGGATAGAACGCAAGAGCCACAGTGGAGTGCATTGAGGTTTGTTGTTTTCTGCCTATTGTGAAACAAGAATTTCGAAATTTCTGATGGTTTCATTATTTTTAGGGATGATTTTATGACTGGGAAACAATATAAAAATTGGGACCAAGCAGAGAGTGAGGATGAAAACTTCAAATCGAGCGCCAGTGCTTCAAGCGATAGTGAATAGCATAAATTTAAATAAATAAATACCTATTTCGATAACACGAAAGTCTTTGTGCGGTTGATGATGTACCATAGTCGTTTTCGTAGTGCTGCAACTTGACCTACACATTAACATCCTGGGAAGTAAGTCTTGATGCATCTTGAGACATCGATTGCGTACTCTAGCTCATAAATTCGATGAGATATTTTATTTGTCGTTCAAGCTTATTCCATGTGACTTGGATTTCTGCTAGCCAATATGGTTTTGAGTGTCATATTGATCTTCCAACCGAACGTCATTGAATATAAACTTATTATTTTGCGGCTTAATAGCCCGGAAGACTAGCTGTGCAACGAGCAATATGTACAGCTCACTGTGGTGCCTAGTTCACCTCGTTTTACTCTGAAGATTGTTCTAAGCAGTGTTCTTGTCAAATCACCAAATATTTCCTTAGACTCTCCCGCCAAAAGCAACTGACAGCTGGCTAATCATTGGCTTTCTTCTATATGCCATTGTATCAGTCTTTTCGAGTTACATCATTTGAGTATAAATATATTTATACTCCAAGGTTACATCTCTGTATAATTTTTCCTTTGTTAAATTCCCTTGAAACTAGGTCAATATGGTCATAAACATAGTCACAACTGGTCACTTATTAAGATCTATTAGAATCTTGAGCTTATATGGGTGGGTTGCCTCATCTTTCTAAACAATTTTTCTTTACCATTTTCAAATCAAAAATCAACCATGCAGAGCGCACTAAATGTACACAGAATGTAAGTATTGGTTAGTGGGTAGTAGGAAATTATAGTTATAACGCTACTAAATTAAGAACGTGTGTACTAAATAATTAGTCTAAATTATAATAAATTAGCTGCAGAGCAAAGGTATCTCCGAATATCTCACTCCGAAAGTACCTTTTTATAATTTGCTGGCAATGCTCTCCAAACAGCCGATCGCCCGTCGGGCATACATACACGACGATTCATACATGCTGTCGGCTGTCAAATGCTAATCCAGCCAAAATGTGATTTTGACATTTATTTCGGTAGTGGTGATAAAATTCCGATTATCGCTGTATAATTGACTGGTTGGGCTGTTTTTCCCCAATGAAAAATAAGTGAACGAACACCATGCAATTAATTTGATACCGTTTGAATGGATCAAATAAATTAATCATACTGTATATTAATCCCACAATTCCTGTGTTTAGCAATTTAAAATTATATAACTTAAGTATCATCGATTCCCATCTTGTATAATTGGCTTGCGTCCTGTCGTGAATTTTGCATACCACCGAAGGATATAGACTGGATCGCATAAATTCACCTAGGAAGTTGTACGGTGTTCTATGCACGACCTGTGAAGACATGTAATGTACTTTTCAGGTAAATTGATTAAGTTTAATGGAGGAAAACATCTAAACTATTTTTGTTCGTCTCTTCTGAAGTTATGTTATTAGAACGACAAACAATTGGGAAATGTCGCGAACGTCGAACGATCCGAAGGCTGAGAAGCAAAAGCAGGAAGAAAAACAACATGCAGCAGGAGATGAGCAGCCGCATACAAGTTTCAGCTTTGAATGGCGGGAGTTCTTGTGTGGCTGGTTTGCTGCCTTCTTCAATATTGGACTTACATATCCTATCCATAAGATAATATTCCGGCAAATGCTGCATGACGTCCCGTTGTCGTCAGCTTTCCAACAACTGCACCATGAAGGGGTTGGTTTCCTATACCGTGGCATGTTTCCGCCATTAGCACAAAAAACAATTTCCTTATCGATAATGTTCGGGGTGTACGATGGCTCCCGTCGAATGCTGACCGACGGTTGGAATATGGGAGAGTACAGTGCAAAATGCTCTGCGGGTTTAATATCAGGCAGTTTAGAAGCCGCTCTGCTGCCATTCGAAAGAGTACAAACACTTCTTGCAGATCAAAAATACCATACTAGATTTAGGAATATGCCGACATGCTTCAGGTATGTTTTCTACAATTTATTGACAAAATACGAGTGTAAGTCTTATCCTTGTAGGTATGTGTATGTCAATCATGGCGTTGTGGAATTTTTTAGGGGTATGGTTCCAGTCCTCTACAGAAATGGACCTTCGAATTCAATGTTCTTTTTATTACGAGAAGAAGCGGCTGCTATGCTACCAAAGCATGTAAGTCATTTTTTGTGTGCATTCCAACCGAAGCCAATGTTAATCAAAAACCATATTTCGAATTTAAAAAAATTAATTCTACTTATTGCTTGTCTATATTGAATCTAGGAATACGTTGCCTTGCAAAGTTTTCAAGAATTTGCATCGGGTGCTTTGATTGGCGGTGCTCTAAGTGGACTTTTTTATCCACTGAATGTAATCAAAGTATCGATGCAAAGTGAAATGGGTCATCCGCGCGAAGGTGTCTTAGCAGCTGCAAAACGAATATACAGGGAGCGTGGCTACTCGATACGAAGCTTTTATCGAGGCTGTGGATTCAATGCATTGCGTGCGTCGGTCAGTTGGGGCGTAACAAATACCGCTTACGAAAATATCAAAAAACTAATCTACGATGTTTAAGACGAATTAAGTCTTAAAATGTTCATTCCTTTCATGGCGCCGCAACTTTTCAATCGTAGATACGTGATTTCCCTATAAATATTGAAAATATTTGAAAGTTTAATGAACAGTTAACAATAGCTGGCAAACTAAAAAAGTTAAATTTCTATTTAATCGATGACAAGTTTCGATTTTTCGTTCACTTCAAAGATTTAGTGTCAAAACCATATTATAAGGGAAAGAATAATCTATGCAAAATAAGTTTTGCCAAAAAGGTATAAGATGAAATTGTAAAAAAATGGGAAATAAAATGAAAAAAAAAAATTTGAATAGTAACCAATCAGTCTAGTCGGGAATCATGAATTTATTGTAGAAAAAATCATGATTAGCATTTATTTCCGTTTAAAAATATAAGAACTGTTGATTATAAAATAAAGCTAATTAAAAATTGATGTATATGAATTTTGATAAAAAAAAATTCTGTCCTATATAATGGTTATGCTTAGGTTTTATTTCGTAAATTAATTTATTTTCTAAATAAAAAGACAAGATGATCCGAAAATCGGTGTAATGATTTTCAAAGATTATTATTATTGCCAAATACTATATTTTAATAGATTTATAAAGTAGAATCATTTATAATGATTCAAATGTGCTGTATGTTTAATTTGAAACGTAAGTGATTCTGTTGAAAGCTCAGTATTTATGCCAATATGACCAATGATTTCTTGATCATTTCTCTACTTCTTCGAACCGCTTTCTGTTTAGAAGACTGAGTACAGTATTGTACTAATTGTACTCCCCTTCAAGTCAATCATTCAGTGAGACAAAGAAATATTCATATTGACATCTCATTGTTTTTCAATGTTTGCGCTTTATCATTAAATAAATCCCCTAGAACTTACCTGTTTAAAAAGTGATTTGCAATTACTTAATGCCCTTGAACTACTGCACTTATCGCAAAAGATCTAAAAGTGCAATGAATTGTATGGCAAGATATTGATAAAAACATTTGCTCGTTCGTAAACTGCAAACATCAATTTTTCCAAACATACTGGTTCAACTTAATTCATTGAAACATTTTTTTAACAGCTCCTAAGAAGCTTAATTATACTTGAAACATGATTGATTTTATTTATGTAGATGTTCGCAATGCACCGCCTTTGATACCATGTGCCTCTGTCGGCAGGCATCTGTCGATCGACAGCCACTTCAGCCTAGATCTGATCTGGTTCTTTAGTTAGAAGTCAATTAAAGTGAGTGTTGATCTTCAATATTCTAAGATCGTTTCAACTAATTTGTGAATGCAGTCTACTGCATTTTGCATTTTCTTAAGGTACTATTACCGTCACATTTTCAAAATTTTATTTCTCAGCCCTATTATTGAATATAGTTATGAAACTTTTCTGAATACATCATTTTGTTTATAAATTGTGCAAAAAACATATTTTTTCCAATTAAATATTTTTTATTATTATTAACAGAAGGCGTCAAAGTTGAGGTCTCAAAAAAACCACCTCCCATGGCCGACAGTTAACCTCCGGACTGGTACATCGGAAACTGAATATCCATCAAAAATTTTAAAAAGTAAGATATCGAACAGGACAATTCACCACCTTTTATAAAAAACTGATTAAAATAAAAAAATGGGGGACATTAAAAAAAAGAAGTGAAAAAACGACCTGTTTTGTTTTGTAGTTTTTTCGTTGCTAAATTTTTTATTTTATTTTTTTTTTTTCAAATTGCAGAATATATTAACAAACAAAACACACCAAGGTTTATTGAAATCAGATTAAATGTCGGCCGTCCGAAAAAATGTCATTTCGAGAAAAACGGGGTTAAAGTTTCTACAATACTTGCGTGGAGCCGAAACGCGCGCGTTATATGTTGTTATATATAGTCACTCATATAGGTCGTAAAAATATTTTAGAATGTTATTTTTGAGGGTCTAGGGAGTCGAAAAATTTAAAAATGAAAAAACAAATCAATTTTTGAAATTTTTAGACGGTAATAATGCCTTAAACAAACGTGTTTGATTCCATCGTATTACAAACCGTCAAACGTTTGTTCCAAATGTATTATCAAAAACCCAATGGACAATCCCGAACTAAAATTATTACTAGAGAAGCGGAAAATAGGTTTTTGCCTAGAGCCTAGGTATTTGCCTATTTTGGCCAAATTTTGCCCATCGTGCCTATTTCGATGTTTCAAACTCAAAATGGCCTTTTCTGCTATTTTAACTGTGAAGAAAATATATTTCGTGCTAAAAGTCGTTTTATATGAAGAGAAAAAATAAATTAATGAGAAATGCAAACTTCACAATTTTTTGGCACACAGCGATTTTGCGTACACAATCAATTTCATATAAATTGAAACACATAAAAAACAAGATGAAACAGAGAACAATTGTACCAAGCAAATATTGACGACTATTTGCAACGATATGTTACACTGTTTTTTCTTTCAATATGAATAAACAAGCAGGAACGTATTTAGACAGTGATTGTTAACGTTATATGTACGACAATTCTTTTCAGCAGCAATGCATTATTATTTTATAAACATTCGGTTTCTTCTGAAATGAGTATTTTTTTTGCAATTCTACAAATAAACGTTTCGAGCTGAGACTGTCACTGTCGATATATATTCAAATTGATAGCCATTCAGTTTCGATGATTCATATGTACGTTCATGTGTGCAGTATTTAAACTGTATTTTGTGTAGTGCACAAGCATGTTTGTACCAGGCACATTAATTGAATGTGTTTGAGCAAAATCAAATTGATTTGTGTTGTCCATTTGTGTTTCGAATTTCATTGAGTGTGGTTGACAGTATATATACGCAAAAATGGGTAGAACAAAGGAAACTCATCGCGACTTTTGTGTACGAATGGCTACAAAATTTCCAGCTACATTTCGAACAGATAATTCGATATTATTTTGCAAATATTGTGAGTGGTCAGTAGCTGCCGAAAAACTTTCTCATGTAAAACAACACATTGCTACTGAAAAACACAAAAAAAATATTGAACTCAAAAATCCACTGCCACGCTCATCGGCCCAACAAAGTCTATTGACAGAACATCAACAACCGCGTCCAGAACAAAAAGTCAACCAATTCCACATGGATCTGTGTAAAATGTGTGTTGAAGCAAACATCCCATTGAAAAAAATAAGCCACCCTTCCGTTGTAAATTTCTTAGAAAAGTACACGCAAAAATTACTTCCAAGTGAAACTACGTTACGTGAAAAATACGTGCCAATTTTATACAATGATTGCATGAAAACGCTTCGTGAAAAGGCAAAGAACAAACATGTTTGGGTATCCATTGATGAAACGACAGATGTTGACCAGCGACTAGTTGTCAATTTCATTTTTGGGATTTTGGATGACGTCGAAAATAGTGCAGAGCATCAAAAGTGTTATCTATTGAATATGGGTATTGTAGAAAATGCCAATGCAAGCACTATGGCCGCATTCTTCAATGACTCACTGCTTTTGCTTTGGCCAAATGGTTTGTACAATAAATTGTAAATCATATCATTTTAGTATGTGAAAACAATTTAAGTACAGAAGTTTCATTGTTTGGACTAGGAATTGAATACAATAGGGTGCTTGCTGTTTTGACTGATGCTGCTGCGTACATGATTGCAGCAATGGGCTCACTGCGAATTTTGTATCCAAAGATGGTGCACTTGACTTGCTTTTCACATGGTTTACATCGGGTTGCAGAGTTCATTCGCACAAGATTTCCGAATGTTAATCGATTGATATCAAAATCTAAAGCTGTTTTTGTGAAGGTATATTACAAAACAAATTTACATTTATTTTTTCAATCACAGTATTTTTATGATTTTTTAAAGTAGTAAAATAAAACTATATTTTAATCAGGCACCGTCTCGTCAAAAAAAATTCAAAGCAGCTTGCCCAGAATTAGCTCTACCCCCCGAACCAGTTACAACTCGTTGGTGTACGTGGCTAAAGGCAGCAATATACTACTGCGATAATTTTGCAGAGATCAAATCTGTCATTGATTCATTTGACAGCAACGATTCCGAAGCGATTCGAGCAGCCAAAGAGCTGTTTGCCGATAATCGTATAAAAACTGATCTGGCATACATCAAATCTCATTTTTCACACCTAGTGTCGGCAACAATTAAACTGGAAACACAAGGATTGACATTGAGTGAAAGCATTCATACAATCACATCCATTCGCAGATCGCTGAATGCATTAAGTCAAAGAGAATTTGGCTATAAAATGGAAGCGGTGCTTCATCGAAATCCTGGATATAACACTATTCTTGACATCAACAATGTTTTGAACGAGCGTAAACAGCCAATAGAACAATTTGTGAAGGATCTATTGCCACACGAATTAGCTTTATTCAAACATTGCCCGACAACATCAGCTGACGTAGAAAGATCATTTTCAATGTATGCAAATGTACTGACTGACAAACGCCGATGTTTCTTATTTGAAAATTTGAAGCAACATTGTATTGTCCTTTGCAATCGTGAAAATAAATATTGATGCATTTTGTGTGCATTTAAATTCGTGCCTATTTGTGGATATTAAACTGTTTTTCGTGCCTATTTTGGCCATTTTTAGGACTTTTTAGGTGCCTAAAATCGTTTTTTTCAGAACTATTTTCCGCTACTCTGATTATTACACACGAACAATGTTAGTGATATTGTTTTATTTTTCAATTGAAATACACTTCGTAGATTCGTGGTCATAGTTCGGCGATTTTGTTTCGTTCTTCCAATTTCCTTTCTATTCAGGACCTCTCTCGTTTCATGGGATTTGCTTACTCCTGTATGCTTTGTTGACATTTTCTATGGGATTTTCGGTGGGAACTGTTATTAAAACGTAATACATTGGAATGTTTTGTATCGCGATAAGTCGAGACGGTTTTTCCTGATATTTCTCAATATTTCGGGCATTGTTAAGGTGAAATGCGATTGATGTGACAATATGAATAGTTTGATGTATTGTGTTGTCTTTGCTCCTGAAAGCTTTCAATGAAACTATTGGATAGGGAACGAACTGATAGTTTTGGATAAGAAACGAACTGAATGGTTCGAATAGTCCGTAGGTTTGCTGAACTTGCAGGGTTTAATAATACTTTTTTTTATGGTCATTGATAATTCAATATCGCTAGATGATGCAACTTCCAAAATCCAACCTTGTTTGAGTAAAAGTTTTATCATCTCGTTTTTTGGGCAATTTGAGTTAAGATTACTTTTTTTTTAATATTTTGGTTATATTTCAGAACGACGTGCTTGATTTCGCTATAGATTATGGTTTGTCGTTCTAGGGCTTCTTTCGCATACCATGTTTTTCAGTTTTGATAAAACTAAAAGTAAAAATCCTTGTTGACTTTTTCCTTACAAGATGTGCATCGTCTACGCCAGAAATTTCGTTTACTGATTAGTTTGTGACATGGATACTGGTAAGATAAAATTTACTTGAAATAACCTCGTACACTTTTTTTTAATTGAATTTGGGCAGAACGTTTTTGTATACATATGTAAGTATCAATGCTTTTAAGAGCAGCTGTTTAGGGATTAAGATAAGTCAGTCGATCTGCCTGTTAGAGTATTGAATTTCTTCCAATTTGGTCTTGGTAGTGAAATTTTTTCATGAAGAGCCTTGAAAATGGCATTGCCGATAAAAATTGTAGAAGAGGACAGATTCCTCCCGAAAAATCATTATTTGTTAAAAATTTGAAATATATCTAGCTTCCAAAACTAAAAAATTAGTCCTTCGGTTAAAATCTTTTATTTTGAACAAAATAGAAACAGGTAATATTAATTACTGTGTCATATTTATTAAATCAAGTTATATGTTTGAGCAATTTTCCCCGATACTTATTTTTCAGGCAATTCCAGCGTTTCTGCTCATTCGGTCAGTTGGCTATGTAATTTCTAAAAAGTCTTCAGAGTTCAGGAAGTAAATTCTCATTTCTTTTCTCGTGACATCCCTATTAGCGTTTTGTAATAAATGGTTTCACTTTAAATGCGTTTATTTAGCAAAGATTTTGTTCACACAAAAAATTCGATAAGCCTTGAAATTCGAACTAACAACTTTTATTTTCATTGGAAAATACAGAGTATTAGGCGCTAGATGTTATAATTTCCGTATATAAACCTGAACACTTTTCATTATTATACTTTCCGTATATAAACCTGAACATTATTCATTCATTTTAATGTTAAAATTGCATTGTTTAACTTGTATGCTGATAACTAACCTAACCATTTTATTAGCTTCCTTTGCTCTCGTCAACTCACAACGGATCGTGAAAAATTGATTAAATACGAGAAAAAACTGTTTAGATAATTTAAATTGTTTAAATGAGAATGTTCTGTTGTTTTTGATTCAATCTTAGCAATTTGATTCAATCTTAGCAATATTGTCACATGATTTTTTTCCAGGAACCAATTTTTTTCATATTCGAGAACAAAAAAAGGTCGCAGGGGGCTAAATCTGATTAATACGGTTTTTGACACTGCGATTGAAGACTTTTGAGCGGGTGCATTGTCGTGATGGAAGGGAACTTTTTTCTTTGCTAGGCAAGGCAATTTTGACTTGATCGCTTCATTCAGCGTACCCAGAAATGGTGCAAAATACTCTCCGCTGATCGTTTTTATTTTCTTCAGATTGAGTTTTTGAGTAACCTGAGCGCAGCTCATCACAAATGGATGAATGACCACGTTTAAATTTCTCTAGCCATTTGTTTATTTTGTGGCAAACGTTGACTAAGATGCTTCAAAGTCAAATCCAGGTTATTTTTTTTGTCGTAGTTGATGACAATGATCCGAATGAACAATTAATAGAGAATTGGAGGGTTCTTGAAAGTCCATCATTCTCTGACCACTGTTGCATTAGTAACTGTTTAAATTTCAATCTAACTCGCACTTCTCGATCGTTTCGCAATCCCAGGAAAACAAACTGGGAGAACTTCAAACGTGAAGTGACCAACGGCTTAGGCCCTCCTCCCAGGATAAGCTCTGTAGCTGGCCTGGAATCTGCGGTTAACACTCTTACTGGTAAACTGGTAAAAGCTTTTGAACGATCCTGTCCCAAAGTCTGTCAGAAGCGCAAACCCTCTGGTGGAGCAGGGACTTGGGATGTCGCAGAAAACAAGTACGAGAACTCTTTAAGTTAGCCAAAGTAGCTGATTGTAGGGAATGTTGGGACAAATACAAGGATGTACTTAGGCTCTACAAAACGGAAATAAGGAAAGCCAAATGGAGCTCCTAGAAAGAGCTGTGCGGCAGGATTGAATCCACCTCGAAGACGGCAAGACTCAGGAATTTGCTGGCTAAACGCCCTGTCGCGCCTAGCCTGTTATGCAGGTCTGATGGGGAGTGGACAAGCAGCAGCTCGAAAACGCTGAAGATCCTCGTAGATACTCACTTTCCGGGCTGTTTGGATGACTCCACCCCTTTCACTCGTGTGCAGGTGTCTGATCTGCATGTCATCGAAGGCATTGGCGAAGTTGTCACCAGGCAGAGGCTTGTCTGGGCAATTGACACCTTTAAGCCCTTCAAGTCTCCTGGTTTGGATGGAATTCTGCCGGTCATGCTTCAAATGACAGGTATGCTTGCCGTTTCCTGGCTAACACAAATTTACAAAGGTTGCCTAGTGCTAAGCCATGTACCTGCAGCCTGGAGGACCGCTAAGGTTGTATTTGTACCCAAGGCAGGTAAAGTCAACCATGCGTATCCGAAGGACCACAGGCCAATTAGCCTTACTTCCTTCCTCCTTAAAGTTTTCGAAAGATTACTTGATCTACATATCGAACAAAGACTTGGCACTCAAACTCTATCGAGAGCCCAAAATGCCTACATGAAAGGGAAATCTGTCGAAACGGCTCTCCATAGGGTAGTCCTCAAAATTGAAAGAGCCCTCCATTACAAAGAATACGCCTTGGGAGCCTTTCTAGATATTGAGGGCGCCTTCAATAATGTGCACACAACAGCTAATATGGAGAGCCTCCACGCGCACAACACTCACCCCACTATTTGTAGCTTCATAGGCAACATGCTTAAGCACAGGCTCATATCAGCGGAGTGGTCGGGTGCGCAAATCACAAGAAAGGCTCACAGAGGCACTTCGCAGGGAGGGGTTCTATCCCCTCTCTTGTGGAACCTTGTAACAAACTCAATTCTGAAAAAGTTGGAAAGCAAGGACTCACGGCTGTGGCCTACGCTGACGAAATTGCAATTTTAGTTTCGGGTAGGTTTCCACATACCCTTGGTCAGCTTGTCGAGTACTCTCTAGGGCTGGTTGAGGAGTGGGCAAATTCCGTGGGTCTTGGCATTAACCCCAATAAAACGGATATTTTGCTCTTCACTAGGAAGTATAAAACCCCTGATTTAGACCATATCATACTGGGCGGCTCCAGGTTAGGTCTCAAATTACAAACTAAGTACTTGAATCTTATTCTAGACAGCAAGCTCACATGGAAGGCGAATTTAGAGGAAAGAGTTAAGCGGGCAAGCAACGCGATTTATGTCAACAAGAGAGTGCTGGGTAAAACGTGGGGTCTAAGCCCTGCTCTAACGCACTGGATCTACTTGGCGATAGCTAGGCCGATCCTTGTTTACGGATGCTTGGTCTGGTGGCCAGCAATGAATAAAAGCACCTTTGCTAGTATGGCGAATACAGTTCAGCGGTTGGCGGCATTACAGGTGCCTTAGTCTCGACTCTTTCGTCTGTTCTGAACGTCCTGCTTCATCTCCCCCCGCTTGATCTCTTTATTAGAGACACTGCCGCAAAAGCTGCTGACAGGCTTAGGGAATCAGGACACTTCGAGTCAGGATCCTTTGGCCACAGCAGTATTGAACGGGGTGACGCAGGAAGCACTGACTACCTGGTTCCCACTCTGAGCTTTGAGCGGGGATATCGAGCGACTGTGGGAGATGTGCAGGCATGGAATCGGCAAATGTGCCCTGCAGCTCTTAGTATCTACACTGATGGCTCGAAAACAGCTGCAGGAGTAGGTGCTGCAGCATATTCTGCAGATGCAGCTTTCAGGCTTCCGAATTACAGTAGCATTTTCCAGGCGGAAGTGTTTGCGATACGTAAAGCCGCAGACTTGATATACGCCAGAGATGCTACTAGTAAAGTATTAAATATCTTTACGGACAGTCAGGTGGCGGTAAAAGCACTGATGTCCCACACATACAAATCGAAGTGTGTATTCAATTGCATTCAGGCCCTGAACAGACTGGGTAACAGCAGAGGAGTCAGAATCTTCTGGGTTCCCGGTCATAAGGGCATTGATGGAAATGAGAAGGCAGATGCGTTAGCCAAGTATGGGGCTAGTCTTCTCCTTCTGGGAGCGATTGACATCCTTGCTCCTATCTAAACGATTAAGTACTCAATCGACTCCCAAATGATACAGGGTGCGACGCGCAGATGGGGTGCAACTCAGACCTGCAGGGTAACCAAAATCATGTGGGGGTCATACAATCTCGCATCGACCAAGTACCTCCTCAAGTTAACGCGGGTTGATTGCAAACGACTCGTTGGTATTATTACTGGTCATTTTCTTGTAGCAGCACTTGCTATGAAAATGGGACTCCTAACGAGCGACACCTGTAGAAGGTGTCAAGAGCCGGGGGTCTCAGAAACTATCCAGCATCTCCTGTGTCACTGCCCGGTACTGGGGAGAACCAGACTGCGATACTTCGGTGAGCCCTGGCTGGTGGATCTCTCGCACGTGGCAGAGCAAAAGCTGAAGGACATCCTTCAGTTCGTGAAAAAGTCCGGGGCCTTTGACGGCCACTTGGACTGAATTCCTTTCTCGAGGTCCATTTATCTGGTATTACTATGGACCAGTAGGTCTATGTGTGGCCATGTGCCAGCCAGTACAACCTAACCTAACCTGCCATTCACCCTATGAAATGTAGGTACTTTAAAACAGCACGAATTTGAATTTACTCCATTTTTTAAAAATGCTCTGACGTGTCCGTTTGACTTGATGATAATGCCTAAACTACAGGGTTATACATTTTGTGTTTGAGAAAGTAAAAAAAGTCAGTTTTTAGTGCGGTCTGGTGGTGTGATTGGGCCGTATTTTTTTTTAGAACGATCAAGGATAAGCCATCACCGTCAATTCTGAACGCTATAGCAGCAATTCGAAGATTATGATTCGAAATTCGAAGATTATGATTTTGACGATATCTAGTTTCAGTAGGATGGGACATCAAGTCACGTAACACAGACACGTCGAGCTCTTTTGCAACATAAATTTCCAGGACGAGTAATTTCGCGATTGGCCTATGTGAATTGGCCTCCAAGATCCTGTGATTTAACGACTTGGGATATCTTTTTGTGGGCGTACGTGAAAGATAGTGTTTATGCGAACAATCCCCAAACTCTGGACGAACTTAAAGCCAATATTCGTGAAGTCATGGCCGAGATATTGCCCGAAATGTGCCGGAAAATCATTGCAAATTACTTCAAGAGGATTGAGTCCTGTAAAAAATTCGGTGGAAGATATTTGAATAATTTTGTATTTCACATATAATGGCAAGGATCAATCTTTACAATGAAATAAAAATTACACCATTTTCCTAATATTTTGTATGTTTTTTTTTAAGTTTACTTTTTCAAGCATGAAATGGATAACTCAGTACTCAATTGAATTATCTGGAACTGTATAGTAGCTGCTTTTAAAGATCAAACATTAAAAGGATCATAAGCTTTTAACTTTATAAATCTCCTTTCTATGCCATTCTTATTATATATTGAACAGCCTACGTAAATTGGCAAAATAAGTTCAACTATTACATATACAAGACTTTGCAATATCAAACATCAAATTACTTTTTATTGAGCGCTTTAAGTGAAATTGGAGTCCTTGTAGTAACTTATAAGTGGTGCATATATCCATAAGACTGACTGTAAGTATATTTCGAGTTAGATTGTTTGTACTTGATTTCCAGTTGCAGTCTTAAGTTGGACACACTTACCGAAAACAAAACTCATCTCTTCATGTGAATCTAATACGCATTTAATGTTAAATGTTAAACTGCATTAACTGCTTTTTTTCCATTTGTTTACCCGAATACTGAAATCGTTTGTAGTGCTATTTAGCATTATTCGTTCAATTTTCGTATTCTCTACGTCTTTCTTCAAGGCCGAATTAGTGAATTTTGTAAATATTCTAACATTAACATCCTTCAGCTAAATAGACTCGGTTCTTGAGTACTCCCAATCCAGTATTTGCTACATCTTTTAATAACCGTGATTGATAACGTGTGAATTTACCGATAATTGAATGAAAAGTCCAAAAAGACATTAACACGTAAAATTAATAACTCATAAATATACTTTATTTTGCGCAGTTGTTTCTAGAATAATTAAATCAAAGAATTAGTTAAGTTTGGTTAATAAAGAAGATTTGCTGTAGAAGGTGGTCACTTCAAACATTAACTTACTATGTTTCCATTCATAAAAAATTAGTCCCTGAAGCCACTAAGGCACCTGCAATACTCATACAGCATACCTCACGCCATTACGGAAAAACAGCCTCATGCTAATGTGTACCTATCTGCAGTTCGTGCATTCCAGCTTGGCTTTTAGTAGCCTAGCTTCTTAACGAATATTTGACAGTTACCGGTGATTTGTTGTGAAATACATTCACGGAAAAGACATGGAAACGCATGGTTGATTTGTTCAGCAATCATAGTAACTATGTGACCAGGTGGCTGCTGACCGTATTATAAACTATCTATTCATAGTTAGATTAGATGATCATGACCTTGACACTGAATCGTTCACTGTTAACCGTCAATAGAAAGCAAAAGATGATTTTTGTCGTTTGGTTTATGTAATATCCTCGAGAAAATTTATTTGAATTGGTTGGAAAAACTTTCAACGACATTAATTGAGCATAGTATATGCCATATTTACATATTTTTACGGTTTTCAATAGCCAACGATAGAAAGAAGTGTGTCATTATTGGAAGGCGGATATACATACGTATGTTGATAAACTATGAATGGCCCTAGTTTTGTTTATGAATTTTCAACAAATTATACGAAGAATGTAGTGTTTGGTATGAAAATCTGTCGAGGCTACATAAATTTCGCGTATTTATTAATACCGGCAGCTCGAAACTGTTATTCAAATAAAAGCGCAGGGATTTTCAAACCAGATACGCAGGGACATTTTTTTTCAAAGATGAGGACATTATAAGAGCCGTTAAAGTATATTTATACTACTAAATTATTTTCTGAGAGGGGAACTAACTCTAACTGAAATATTATACTATTGTTAGAGCTAACTGAGTACGTACACATGGATATTAGTGCTATTGTTGTTGCTTTGTATGTTATTTCAAGGTTTTACTACACTTGAATAATAATAAAATTTTTTTTGACGGGCGATGTAATGCATTTACGTACTGTGTGGTGGACTCCCCAACTTGGACTACCAACTGAAACAACCCCCGTCACACCCACAATCGTTTAACATATTACTTCAGGCTAGTTCGTTTTATCCCGCTCTATGAGCCCTCTTCTTCATTAAGGAATCCGCCGATCGAGGTCAGCTTTCTTTGCCCGCAATATGACCTGCACATACTGCGCTATTTTGCTCCAGTTCGTCTCTTCTGGCAGCGTAGTCTCCACTATTATGTCAGAAAACAATTGACTTATGAAAACAATTGACTTAACCTGCCGTATTGAATAAATGTGTGTTCAGAGTAATCACCGAGCTCTGGGAAATATTGGTACCCGCTGACAAGATTTTTACCTACTTTTTTTGAAAAATATTAAAAACCCGTATCCGTTGAGGGATCGCGTTGCGTGTTTTCGAAAGAAATTGAACTTAGTGTCAATCATAGCCCATAAATATTTGATCGCTGGTTTACTTTCGACGACTTCTGCGTTGAAACGCTCAGGGATAATATTCCCGTTCTCTTTTTGGCTAAAACAACGAACTCTTCTTTGCTCAGGGCTAATGACAGTCCGTGCTCTGTTATCCACCTGCAGGTCGTCCACATTACTTGGTTCAGTCTGAGTTGCACCTGGTATAAGTCACAAGTCGCAATGAGCACAGTGACGTTATCAATATACGCTACCGAGGGAGTTTCCTTGAACATCTTTCTTCGCAGACGGCTTTCATAGAAGATACTCCAGAGGATTGGGCCTAACATCGATCTTTGAGACACTCCTGCCGTAATCTTTTTACTGCTCTGTCCTTCTTTTGTTTCGTAGATGAGGAATCGATTTCCTAGGCTGTCGTCCAAAAAATGCTTTGCGAATAGAAGCTAATCAAGCAAATTTGCAGAGTTAAACGCATTCCTCACATCAAGTGTCACTACTTCCAGAATTACCTTTAGGCGAGTTATTTTCGGTGAAATGTCTCTAGCGTTTTGGATTGTTGACATGAATCTCGACTCGACGAATTTTCAAGCACTTTTCCTGTCATATCTAGCTGCTGAGGGACACCCTTGCCTTGATTATAAGCACCAATCTTTAACATTCCTCTGGATATAGAAGAGATCATTTGCTACGCAAGCATTAAATATGTTCAGCCTTTGATGAAAAACCAGCTTCTATGCTTTGCTCGGAATGTTATCTGAGGCTGGAAGTTTCCAGGCTTTCATCGGAAATACGGCTTCCTCCAGTTCTTTTATAGTAAAGAGCGGCAACTCTCCTCCGACGAGACGTAAATCATCGTCTGCTCGCCTGGATTGGCTAGGAAAAAGTTCTCCCAAATTTTTTTCTATAGTGTATTATAGGGCTTAATGCTCCAAGTTTTTGCTTCACAATTTTGTACCCGAAAACCCATGGGCTATGATTTTTTTGTTTTGTTTTTAATTTTTCAGCAATGTGCCTTACTTATATTAAAGGCTTTCCGGAGCCTCTTGTTTTTTGGAACGGTATTCTTCAGCTGTACCTTAGCCCTGCCCTTTATGCAGTGTGCGATCCGTCGAAGTCTTCCTCATTGGCTTTGCAGATCTAATATTTCCTAAATCCACCAGTATACTGGGCGCCTTTGATGACGGGACTTCTTGTGTGACATGGATGCGTCACAGATTGCTTTTATGGATTCCATAGTTGAAACGATGAATGATTCAGCAGCACTCGAGCTCTGCTATGACTATTGAAGTTGAGAGCTTATTGTGCAGTCTTGATCGACATGCCAGTGCTGAAATCTGAGTGAATTCCCCATTTTGATGCGTGGTCCATGTGTTCGTCATTTGCTCCTTAATTTAAGCCTATCATCCGGCGTTATTCCTCTCTTAGTAAGCCTTAGTAAGATTGTATTCCATGATTGATCCTATCTTCTCTCCGGAACAGGATTGGTTTATTGGCTATTCTTGGCCAATACCTCTTCTTGATTTTTATTAATGACCTCCTTTCTGTCAGCAATTTCTCTTGTTTACAGTACACTGAAGATTTGAAACTGTTCCGAGTCATCAGTAATTCATTGTACTTAAATGTTTGCAAACAAACGACCTTTTCTCTCAAATCCTCTCATATTTCATTCTCTTATTGATTTTCTAACAACTATCTGTCGTCCGTTAATCAATCAGACACGTGAGTATGACTTTTGTTCCTAAATTAAAATTTAGTCTTCATATTGCGGAAGTCAACACTAAAGCCCTCCCAAGTCTCTCGATTAGTCCTTTGGTCTACCTCTTAGTTCGTTGATATACGTACATGTGTTCGTCTTTTGCTAGTACGTTAATTCCTCGAAAATGATTGTCAAGTGTGGTCTCCGCATTTTGAATAAATTTCTGAGGCCTTCGAGTGTATGAATTTTTTTTGTGTAAAAGTCAGCCAGCACTGACTGCCGTAGACTTTTGTCCATTCAATTTTTTATGTTTTTATGTGAATTTATCTTTAAGTTTGTTATGAAAAGTTTTGTTTATATATATATATATATATATATATATATATATATATATATATATATATATATATATATATATATATATATATATATATATATATATATATATATATATACATAGTCACAAAATTGAAGGCACAAGCAATAAATATGAAAACTCTTATTCGTTTATAAACTAATGTCACTTTATTATCATAAATTTTTTTATTTTAATTGTAGACTAAAAATACAAAAATGAATAAAAAAATTTATTAAATTCAATTTTTTAAAGAATTAAGTAACAAAAGAAAAAATTAACAAAAAAATCCAAGGCAAAAACTTCAAGATCACTAGAAAAATATAAAATAATTTATTATTAGTAGTTAGTTGGATATCCGTTGGCTTTGATTACTGCTACTAGTCTTCTGGGCATACTTTCCGCTAACTTTTTTGTTATGGTTGGGCTAATATTTTGTCATTCCCTTGCTATTATTGACTTCAGCTCGGAGTTATTCGCAATTGAAAATTTTCGGATTTGTTGCTCAAGTACTGACCACAAATGTTCAATTGGGTTAAGGTCTGGGGACTGAGGTGGAGTTTTTAATTGTTTTGGCGTATTATAAAGCAACCACATCTTTACAATATGTGCGGTGTGCTTTGGATCATTATCTTGTTGAAACCAAAACACATCCGATAGTCCCAATTTAATAGCACTTGATTTTAAATTCCTTTTCAGGTAATCGAGGTATTTAAATTTGTCCATAGTGGTCTCAATAAATTCCATGTGGACGACTCCTCCTGCAGACATGCAGTCCCAAACCATCACATTACCTCCTCCATGTTTTACGGTTCCGCACAAATTTTCTTTCTTTAGCTCGGTATTCGCTTTCCTCAAAACTATTTGTCTGCCATCAGAGCCAAATATGTTGAACTTACTTTCATCACTGAATATTATGTTTTTCCAGAAATCTGGACCCTCATTTACGAAAGTTTTCGCAAACTCTAACCGTTTTTTTCTATTTGCTTTTGAAATAAATGGCTTTTTACGGGCTATTCTTCCATTTAAACCATGGTTTCGCAATGTTCTTCTAATAGTTTCCTTGGATATTGGTTTTTGGATCATATGAGAAACTTCAGCCCTCAAATTATTAATCGGCTTCTTTGGACATTTTTCTATTTCCCGTCGAATGTATTCCTCATCTTTAACTGACAGTAACTTTTTTCGTCCACGTCCCGTTTTATTAATATAAGTTCCGTCATTTTTCCATTTGTTGACTACAGTTCTTACTGAAGAAAATGATCTCTCAACTATTTTTCTTACTTCTCGATATGTTTTGCCTTCACAAACAAGCTTAATAATAATTTTTCTTTCCGCAACTGTGGTTTCTTTTCTCCGTTTATCCATTTCAGCTTTTTACTAATGTTCGAAGAAGAACATTAGTATTAAAATCACTTTGGCCAAAAATTCATATTTCTATATATATATATATATATATATATATATATATATATATCATCAAAAAATTTCAGTGAAAAAATCTCAGGAACGCGCCATCCGATTGAGCTGAAATTTTCAGGACACATTGGTGTATATGCAGAATAGTGCCAGGTCTCACAAAAAGTTAATAATCTTTAACCCTTTGGCGCCGGCGGCCATTTTAGTGATTTTTTTAATATACCTATTATTCCGTACACAAATAATTTTTGTAAAATTAAAGTTAATGAAATAAATTTCGAACCTGTTTTACATGTGAATCAGATAATGTTTTGGAATTTTTTAACCCCATGTGTGCGCTGGGTGCCTAAAATGAGAACGGGAAAATTTGAAAATTTTTAAATTGCGATAACTTTTGACAGAGCTATTTTATGATTACGAAATTTTCAGGACATGTTTGTTTTATTTAGTTGTAGATTAGTGTAGTGCATGAGCGTGCTGGCAACCCTGTAGCTAGGGCAGGCACTGAAATTGAAAACCTCCAAATCATCGTCTCTCTTGAAAAAATGTCGTTTCTTAAAAAAAAAGCCACTCATATGTAAATCTTGTGCTTTGTTTACATAGGCAAAAAATAAAATTTGATATGGTATAACGGGCACGCCTGGTAACCCTTGCCCAAGTTACCTATGTTTTTAGCATCAAAAACTTCTGTTCACGGAAACTCACGATCCAATGAGCAGAATTTATTGAAATTTTCAGAATGTATTGGTCTTAAATAGGACCAGGTCTGATAGAAGTGATTTTGACATCCTGGCGATTCTGTGCCAGTGGTGCCATCTTGAAAAATCACTAAAAAAGGTAACTGCTTTTAGCCCTATAAATTCTGATTCAATCGTTCGATTTTAACGAAATTCACACAATAGCTGCATCTTACTTTAAACCACGTTTGGTAGAAATTTGGTTGAAAAATTCGGTTGGAGCTGCCAGCTATGATAATTTTGGTGTCTTAAATTTGAAAAAATAAAAATTTGGAAGTGAAAACATTCAAGCCATCGAATATCCTAAAAAATGTCCGTTTCTACAATAAAACCAATCTGTATACAAATCTTATGCTTAATCTACACAGTCAAAGTAAAACTTTGGAAATTTCATGTCGGACAAGAACGGTAACCCTTTCTCAGTTAACCTAGATTTTTAGCTTCAAAAACTTCTGTTCACGGGAACTAACGAATCAATAATCAGATAGAATTGAAATTTACAGAATGCATTGGACTTAAGTAGGGCCAGGTCTGATAGAAGCGATTTTGAATTGTAAGCAACTCTGTTCCAGTGGTGCCATCTTGAAAAATTACAAAGAAAAAAACTGCTTTTTGCCCTATGAAATGTGAATAAGTTACCAGATTTTCATGAAATTGACACAGTAGCTGAACCTTACTCTAAGCTCTGTTTGATAGAAATTTGGTTGAAAAATTCGATTGGTGCTGCCAGCTATGGTAATTTTTGTGTCTTTTTGTGAAAATTCGCTCAGGAAAATAAAACTTTTTGCCCTATAACTTCCAGTGCAGTCATGAAATCAATACGAATTTCATACAATTACTGGAACCTATTATAAACATTATTCAAGCCAAATTTGGGTGAAAAGCCATGATAGGGTTGCCAGCTATTGTTGGTTTTGTGTTTGCTTGCAATATCTTTATTAAGCGGTTTTATCGTAGAATTTTCAAATGGTAATGATATTGTAGTGACAATAAACAGCAAATATTAAGCTTTCGATTATTTGAAAAAACTCGCTGTAGGTAACCCTAAATTTCTTTATACTCCTATAACTTCAAATGTAATATAACAACGTGAAGCAGATGTGATATATTCTTGGCTTTGATACTGGCGAAAGGTTGCCAGCACGAGTCGGTTGTGCTACTTTTGTATCAATAAATGCTTACAGTTAGTATTCATACCGGAAACATTTCCAATGAAAATAAATAACCGATGTTTCAATTCCCAAAGTTCTGCAAATTTTTCGGATCGCAGCCCCAAACTCCAACTTCAGTTACAGTGCTGCAGGCACTGAGCATTTTCTTCATTGATATTATATGAGATGCTGCTTTCAAAATTATGTGAATTAAGCAACTGATAACGAATATAATTAACCCGTGTTTTGCTCTCATAAACGTTGAAATTCATGCCAGTGGTAATATCTGAAACCTTCCACCATATGAGTTATAATGCATTCTTGAGACAAAAGTAAAACATGGCATTTGAAACAATTTGGCCGTAATAAGCAGCGCATGTGGTGGAATATGCACTCAAAACCTGCACGATTCTTCTACTGTTCTTCGAACATTAGTGTTTCTAGCGGTTCAGGTGCGCTAGAGTTTTTTTTTATTTATTTGTGTACAAATACTTATTTTTTTTTTTTGAAAAACAACACATTTAACTCAACTAGTCACTAACGTTCACCTAAAACTCAATATTTGTAAAGAATGAAAAGTAATTGCATCATCAAATTCTACGAAATATCTTATTAGATGCACGTGTGCCTTCAATTTTGTGTAGCTCGCAAGTGGTACAGTTGACATCAAAATATCAAACTTTGTGATAGATTCGACTTTTTTTGTATTAATTTGGTGTACATTTATAAAGAAGATTTCGCACTAACAGAATAAAATGCCAATTTGATATATTAACTACAATTGTAGTAACATTGAATAATATTTTGGCATTTATATAGATTGTGCCTTCAATTTTGTGACTATGTGTATGTATATATTCAAATTTCGATTTGTCATAGCTTTTTGCAGAAACATTGGATCTTTGTGAGCTTTTCAGAGCATATTGATGTTAGCAAAAACTATATACAAATGTGTTTCTAAGTTTGTGCAGGCAACCTTGTAGCTACGGCAGGCACGTGAAAAATAATCCTTCAAATCATCAAACCTGCTGGAAAATTTTTGCTTTTTAACAAAAAATACAATTATTGCTAAATTCTAACCTTAGTCCACCATACCAATTTAAAATTTTCCAAATTCTGAGTTGCACAAGAACGGCAGCCCATCACAAAATAACCTTTATTTTCAGCACTCGAAACTTCTGCTTACGAGAACTGACGGCCGAATAATACGATTAATATGAAATAGGACCAGATCTGATAAAAGCGATTTTAAAATACAAGCAACCCTGTAGCAGTGGTACCATCTTGAATATTCATAGCGAAAAAACTGCTTTTTAGTCGATAACTATCGATTCCGCCAACCAATTTTACCGAAATTACCACAGTACTTGAACCTTACTCTAAGCCAAATTCGGTTGAAAAATTAGAACAGAGTTGTCAGCTATGGTAATTTTTATCACCTAGGCCTTGTAAATTTGCTCATCAAAATAAACCTGTTTTCCCTAAAACTTCCTATCCAGTCATGAAATAAAACGAAATTCATGTAATAAATGGAAAACAAAAACCAGTGTAGTAGGAATTTCTTAAAAAAATCATGAAAGGGCTGCCAGGTATGGCCATTTTTGTAAGTTTTTGGCATTTCTTTACTGAACGATGCTATCATTAAATTTTCAAATAGGAATTATCCTGCAATGACAATTAAAAACAAATATTGACATTTCGAAAATTTGAAATTTTTTTGAGGGTGGTAGCCCTACAATTATTTTCACTCCCATAGCTTCCAGCGCAGTCATTCAATTGAAATGAAATTCACTTGGTTGGTTTAACTTAACGTGATGCAGATTTGGTATGTTTTTGGCTATTGTGCTAACACAGGGTATCCAGCACTAAACATTTTCGTAAATTTGCACCAACAGATGCTTCATTATATATATGTAGAGCATTTACAATAAAAATAAGAAACCAATGTTTAAATTTTTTTCCAATTATGAAAATTTTTCGGATTTCAGCCTCAAACAACGTTTAATCGCTGATACTTTCCATGACGTATTCGGATGAAAACGAAATTCAAAGGATAGGCTGATTTTAGCATGAGCTTGCCATGGTAGACTTACTGCTGCTTCGTTGGAAAGTGTTGCCGGCACTGAACATTTTCATCATTTATATTATAGTCGAGAAAAGGTTTTTGTTGCTTTGGGTAAGAAATGGTTGATATGATACTACAAAAAAGTATATTACATCTTTCCACATTTTTTGGTCACTCAAAGACAATTTCTTCGAAAATTAGTTTTCTAGCGGTTCTGATGCGCTAGAGTTTTTTTGAATCATGTTTCTTTTGTCTTTTTGTAATATATCAATTTTTGTTATCTTTTATTAAATTCATTTTCATAATAGGAATTTGTGTTTTGTTGTAATACATATTTGTAAATAAATATATCAGAGTAATCCATACATCATTCAAATACTTTGGGATTGAAGTCACGGGCAGTCACCACTTTTCCTCCCAACCGTGCAATTTCGTCCTCCAAGCCACTGAGTTTCCTCCAAAGTCACCCTCCTCATATGTCGCATCCATATCGCTGCTGTGCTAAGAAGGTTCCAGTACAAAACAGGAGACTTCCTATCTTTGTGTGATTCACTTAAAAGCAGTAGGTCAATGTTATTTTTTTTGCACGCCAGCTGATAGAACAGGTTGTATTCAGTTTTACACCTGCTCAAATTTTCTTGCAGGCTGCAGGTTATTGAACTCGCCCACCATTGACGGCCGCCGGTACTGGGGAGCTAACTCCATACACCGTAAATTTCCTCCTTCTCGACACACTCATGTCTGGTTTATTATTCAGGATATCCTTCATTCCTTTCTTTCCGGGGTATCCTTCCTTAGCAATGCTTTAACACATCTAGGCTTGGTAGGCCGTTTCACTAAACGCAATCCACCACGACTAAGTTGCAGGCAATGAAGAGAATAATAATAATATTAATAATATTCACCAGTTTATCAAAGCTGTCATTAAAGCAAAAACATTAGGAATGTAAACTCAAAATATTTAAGCTTGTTTGATAAAAAAAAAATATACATTGACATCCGTCTGCAAACTTTTTTGATGCCGAAACAAACTCTATTGAGAAACAAACTCTATTAAGCACATTATAATTTACTACACAAAAAACACTCGATATAATTGTTGTTGAATATCCAACGGTTTAACATGTCGTCGCAAAGTTCTTAAACACATAACTCAATATACCTACATTACTTGCCAAAGAATGTTTAACAAAACTATTTATTCACACGTTACTGATGAATTGAATAATATTCTTGACAATGCTAAAATCAAGCTCTTGCTGGTATATCGCACCACCAGAACACAGAATCCGAAGCGAAAAGAACAATATGAAGAATCTAATGACTGTGACGACTTACCAAAGCTGTTATTGTATGCTGCTAATAAGCAAAAATATTCAAACTACATAGTGATTATCTTAATCATCCAATAACAATTACTCGATGACAGAAAATACGACAATGTGTACATAAAGGTTTATTTCAGGTTTTGAAAATTAAAATACGTTTAATCAATATCACACTTGAACGTATATACATTCTATGTGTGACACATGTGCGCTTATGTTGTACAGAGCGTAGGTAGTGACATGAATACATTGCCTTTTTTCTTTAATATTTCTTTTGATAGCGAAACAATTACATTAAGTTCTTATTGAAAGTAAAGAACAAATATTTTAAGAACATTTATATATTGAGAAGAATACAAAACTGATGGCATGAGCAAAATTAGTGTGTGGGTTCGAGGAAGTAAATTTGAATGAGGTTTTAAATATGACAAGTGACGTGAATTATTAATAAATATCTCAGAACTGAATTGAATTTTTTTTAAATATAATTGTGGACTGTTAACTGTGCTTTGCATTAACTCAACATTACATAATCTTCAGTATCACGATTGTGTAGTTGATTTATTTGTTTGTATATTTTTAATAAGCTAGTTTTTTAATGGAGGAAACTTATCTGACCATGTTTTTCTCTAAGATTCTACATAATTTTATTTAACGAAACCTAATTCGAATCTAATTCAAAATCATCCAAAAGTAAAATAAAAATATTTCAATGATCTTATTTGAATAACTTATTTCAATGAACGTAAACAAAACCACATGAAACCCTGACGATATTTATTAAATTATCAGAGCCGAAAAATTGGCAGATTTTGTCAATTTATTTCCAGCTTAGTTTTCATTTTATTTTTTGAGCATAGAAACAGGCGAAATTGAGATACTATGTAGACTTACAGTTTATTCACATAAAATATGAGATATCGTAGTGTAAGTAATAAAGGCCTCAATATTTTATTTATTACTTTCAAGAGTTAGCAGAGGTGGCTACTACTGCACGCGGAGCTATTTTATTCAATGCTAAATTGCTAATAAGGCAGCTCTAATTAGCCATCGGATGACAGATAATGGGCCCAAACTGGTGGTCCAATGAAGGCCACGTAAACGGGAGCCCATCTTCCAAACCCAGCTTAAAGCCAAGTCAGGAGTTTGTTAACGATTTTTTTTTAGCAAAAACTCTTTACTGTGCTTTGGTCAGATCAGATGTTTATTTTATTATATTTATTAGCCAAACTAGGCATAAATACCAAACAGATTGAAACAAGAAAAGGAAAAACTGCAAATGAATTCAACACTAATAATAAAAAAGTAAGTTATAAATAAATAACTCATAAATAAATAAGCAAGTAAGTAAATAAATAAGATTGAAATAAATAATAAATAAGAAACAATAAAATAATTGAATAGCAAATAAAAAAATAATTAGAAAAAGCTTAAAAATTGTGGGGTACAAATGGCTTGGATAAGGGAGGATTTGAAGGATAGTTTGGATATCGTTGGGGAATAAAGTTTGCTAAGGCCATTGAGAATCCTGCAGCATCTATTTACCGACTCATTAGCTGCAATCATGGTGAAATGTGGGTATTCCTAAGTTTGAGTACGTGTGAGCAATTTGGCAGATATTATCAGTAAGTAGTGACGATATCGAATCATATAAGCATATAAATATTTATCAGCAAAATTATAAAATTGCCAGAACTAGAAATATAATATTTTTTAAAGTGGCTAAATTTCGAAGAATTGAAAAGATTTAAAAATCTGGAACTTTTTAAGGATGAAAATCTTGAGTTTATTTTAATGATTGTGTTATCATTTATTTCGACCTAAGCACGTTTAAAGAATGGTTCAACATCCTTTCTCTCTTTCTCAAATCGACCATAATTCGTTCCCAATTCCCATGAAACTTTTTCCTGAAGATTGTATTTGATCTTAACATTTTGCCATTTTGTGAATATGCTACAGTATATTACTTTGTTGGACTGAAATATATCGATAGTATGTTTTTTTTTTTTTTTTTTTTTTTTTTTTTTTTTTTTTTTTGGAAAAAACATTAAATAGAAAAATAAACTGAGAATCTTTAAGTAAAACAAAAAGCCCGCTCTCACTTTTAACGATCTCTCCGTCCTAATGAGCACTCTCATTTTCAGTTATTTTCAACGTGTAATTTAATTACTCTCTATTATCGAAAATTTGTTAACTTTAGCAGTCCATTAAAAGTCCAACGTTTTGGAGCTAATTTTGGGAGCCCTTTTTGACGAATAAATACAAAGCAAATAAACTTATTTTCGTTGTTGAAAAACTAGTAATAGATTGGGGGGAAAATTTACATTCGCGTATACTATTGCACGATTTAGAGAAAACCAAATTTGGTTGATGTTCGAAGCAATGAATAAATATTGCGCTTTTATACATATCTTTTATACGTGCTTTCAATTCAGTTGTTTGGCCAGATATTACAGAAGCTCCTCAAAGCTTTGAATTTTCGGACAGCATGCAAAACAATGTTAAATGAAGGGGATACTAGACTAAGAGCCAGCGCCTGCCAGACTTACGTCATAGTATAAAGGCTAAAATTTTGTGGGTGTATTCTCACTACTGTAGGTAAGAAAGTTCGGGGGCTACAAACCTTGACTAACGGTGGCTTATACAGGTAGCAGGTTACAAAGGTGTGCAAAAACCGGGCTTACTTACGTTAAAGTATAACGTCTGGGATTTTGATATTATATTTAAATAACTATTTTAAGTCATGGTTTAAGAAGCCAGACGCATCCGAAGGGTCTAACGCTACAAATACACCGAGAAAGCGTTGCCCATGAATATGTAAGAGAATATTATTATTAGTATTAACTACGACCTTTAGAGCTTAGTGAAGTTAAAAAATAATGAAATTTGCATCTATACTTACATATATGTATGTATATATAATTTCTTCTTTCGAAGGTAAAAGTATACTGCCCTACTAAGCATAAACGTTCTATGTACATTTTATTACTTTCGAGATATTCAATGATTTGTGTTTTGATTTGTGCTGGATAGACTGAGAGCCAGCCATACGTCAAAGTATATAGGCTAAAATTTTGTGTGAGTATTCTCACTACTGTAGGTAAGAAAGTTCGGGGGCTACAAACCTTGACTAACGGTGGCTTATACAGGTAGCAGGTTACTAATACGTGCAATAAACGGGCTTATTTATGTTAAAGTATAAAGGCTGGGATTTGAATGTTATGTTGAAATTACTATTTTAGGTCAATGTTTAAGAAGCCAGATCTATTCGAAGGGTCTTACACTCCCAAAGACTTTCTATAAGGTCAAATCCATCCACCCTTAAAACGAAAGCCCATGTACATAAATATATGTTAGTACTGGGTTGGGTACAAAATCTCGTATGACAATATCCCGTTTACAAGATCCCGATTACGAAATCCCGCATTACAAAATCCTGAAACATAAAATCCCGTAAGAAAAAATCCTGTATTACAAAATCCCGTAGTAAAAAATCCCGTAGTTTTGCGCGGCGCCACGCCTGATTCTATATTATGCAAAACTACGGGATTTTTCCTTCAGCTCTTGTAGCTATTGTATCTAAAACGACGAAAGCTAAAATTAATGGAGGAGAATCAGAGAAGGAAAATTTGGCAAGGTACCAAAAAAATAAAAAAATTATTGAAAAAAGGTTTGAAACTGAAACAATCAATTATTTAAGGGGGGGTATGGTCAGAGCAGCACATTTTATACCCATTTTCAAGATTTTTTTTTAGAAAACTGTTAATAGTTACTTGATTGGGATAATATCTACAGTAAAGAACAACCTTTGAAGAGTATCCAAAAAAAAATGTATTGAAAAATATCGAAAATTAAGCTCGTGACATGAATTTGACATTTTCGTTCAGGACAAAGAGTTGATTTGCGGTGAGACACATAACTAATGACTGGATCATCGTAAACAAAAAAACCAAAAATAGTACGTTAGTTTATGAGTTTCTCGAGGTAACGCTGTCGAGTTTTGCCAAATATCTAGATTATTTAATTTTTGGTATAAGTTTGAAGTCGAAAAAACGAAAAAAACGGATATTTTTTTTTCGAAATTTCTGTTTTCAGTTGTAAAAAATTCCATAAATAAAAAAAAAGCAAGAAATAAAAAATATCTCGACAGCGTTACCTAGTAAATTGCCTACAGAAATAGTGTGCAAAATTTCAGAAAAATCTGTCGAGTAGTTTTCGAGTTACATGTCTCACCGACTTGAAATATAAAATTCCTCAAAAAACGCGTTTTAAAATTTTAATTGTGCAACAAAAGTGCGTGAAAAATTACGAAACACGTGTACCGTAACTGCTCGATGAAATGAATGTATACTACTACAAGTCACATATATAAGTGTTTTTACACAAATATAGCACATACAGGTGTGGATAGAGTGGGAAGACTCTACTATTACGTATTTGAGAGCTGCGCGCGGCTAATAAAGCAGGAAAGGAACGCGATTTGCGCGAAAATATGAATTTGAGTTATTTGTATTGTTAAGCCGATAACTTCGTTAATTTTGCTCGGATCGACCTGAAATTTTGTATGGACACTCCTGAGTCACTGGGTTACAATAATATGTTGAGTTACAATAGTATGCTATGTTACAATAATTTAATCATCGTCATTTTCATTATTTTCACCATCTCCTTCATTTTCATCATACTCCCAATCATGGAATTGATCGCTTTCATCGGATTCACTGCTGTCACCATCTGATATGTCTGTAAAAAAAACAAGTTTATTATATTCTAAGTAAGTAATGATTAAAATTCATCGTTTCATTAAAAAAAGTACCTGGCGGAGTTTGTAGTGCATCACTAACGAAGTCCGGCAATTGATCGCCTTCGAACCATTTAAATTTATATTGGTTGTCATTTATGATCCATCCATAATTTTCCGGGTTGTATATGTGCGGGTTCTTCAAGTGAGCCGCAGATGTAAATGAGTCATTCCAAATAAAATTAAGAAATTTCGATGCGAGTAATTTACCACCATGTAAAAGTGAGCTAATTCAGCACGTCTTAAGGACAAAATATATTGCAAGCATATGGATGCTCACTTGAAGAACCCGCACATATACAACCCGGAAAATTATGGATGGATCATAAATGACAACCAATATAAATTTAAATGGTTCGAAGGCGATCAATTGCCGAACTGGGGAAACATAAATTAAATAAAATAACGAACATAAATTAAATAAGTTGACGAATTATATAATTTTGACCCAGAGAACAAGTGAACACATTCACCTATTTCGACCTTTCACTATTTCAAATATCAATAAAAAAAATCATTCAATTTTACACAGTAATTTTACACTTTCAATTCTACACAATTCTAGTCTACAGCTTCATCTATTATAACCATGCAATATTATTACCAAATGCTATAGGCTTTAAGTACAGTAATTAAAAACACCTTCACAAAAATTTATACACAAAATCGAACATACAAAAAATAATGTCATATTATAAATGATAAATAAAACACATAAAATAACGTCTTGTCGTATCCACAGCCTCTGGCAACCCTTTTCAAATCTCGTAACTCAAAGTCGATCACAGCAATGCCTTCTAGAAGTACGGGCCGTCATGCAGAATGATGACGTCACAGTTTGCGGGAAAAATGTCGCGAAAAACCCACGTAGTCTTATGGGACGTTCGCGGGAAAATGTTAATTGTACAGGTTGTGTTAAAGTGAGTGAAATGAAAATAAAGTGAGATGTGCGGAACAGTGCTAGTGAACAGCTAAATTAATGCGGTGCGTGCGGTATAATTGGGAAAATTCGCTACGAAATGTTTATCAGCTGGTGTTAGGTTATGTAATGTTTTGTGTCGATTCACTTTCGATAGAATTGAGTGACACAAAATGCAAGCTATGACTAAATATTATTACTACAACGCGTCCACGCACAAAAAACTAACGTTTTATTCATATTTTCGCTAAAAATCCGTACGTGAAATCTCTGTGTATATCGGCACTGCCAGATGGAAATGTCAAAATGTCTGCCCAAATTGACGTCATAGGTAAAACGATTACGGAGCCTGACGGCCCTTACTTCTAGGAGGCATTGCAGCAAGCATTCTCCATTCACAAAAACTCTGTACAAAGCAAAATGATAACAATAACAATGTACTCTGCTAAGCGTCAGGGGAACGTAGAAATAAGTTCCACAGTGGTCATACGTTCACAGTTCCGCTCTGAGTCTCTCTCTTGAGAAGATAATTTCCCCTAGGAAGCAAATTCTTATTTGCTTCCAAACAGATCGTATAAACACATTTTTTTTTAATGACGTCACAGTCTAGTCTATATGGAGTCAAATAAACGCTCGTAGATGGAATTTTTACGTTGCTTCTCTCATTATTTTCATTCTGTGGTGCTACCACATCAGCTGTATGAGAGGTTCACAATTTGTTTTGGGATATTTTTTTAGAAAAATGTTTATAAACGATTATATCACAATTTCGAAAAAAAAAACAATAAATTTAAAATTTATGTCAGCCAAACGTAAGGGAAGCAATGCTTCCCTTGCTTCCGTGAACGCCACGCCACTGATATACATATGCATGTATTTGAAAGGAATTTAGCAGCATTTTGACTGAGCAAGCTGACCTCACCTTCACTTGTCCCCAAGGTGCCTACGCATAATAACTGAGAAAAATGAACAGATAAAGGAAAATTGCTGCATAGAAGTAACATACAATATCAAAAAATCTGCCACTCAAAGCCATCAAAAACATAATATCTTATAAAAATATATATTCAAGTAGCATATATTTGGCATTTTGGGGAAATATATCTGTCTAAAATTACAGTTTAACTGTCAGTTACTTTGGAGGGACACACACAATTTAACTGACAATTTTCAACCTTTACCAAATTGTATGTCAACAAATGATTATTATCAAGATCAAGGCTAATCATGCCGTTTACGAAATCGAAATTTGCAACAAATACGATAGTACGTACACGAACCGCTCCCAATTAAGAAATGTTCAGGAAATGAACGACTTTCAACAAATTTTGTGAAAATTGAGTGAAACATATTGCCCCTGAAATTCCCGAAAAAAAATTTCACATATGCCATATTTTATTGCTTTTGTGGTTTCGCCTTGAAATAAACACAGGTACATACCTAGATATTTATCATAAGTAACACAATATTACTAAGAACATCGTATCACGAAACATCTGTCCTTGCTTCGAAACAATTCGACGGAGAACTTTTCAAAAAGTTTCATCACTACCAGTTTTAATTGGTTGTATGCGTGTGTGTTTCGAGCGAAAATCAATCGAATGCTCGACGTGAATCCAAACCACCGATTTGCTAATTTATGATTAGTTTAATTTTACGACACACATAGGTAAATGGTTTCGCCGGTTATTTTCTTAAAGTGCGTGACGGTAAAATGATACAAACGAACCATCGACATAAAGACTAGAGTGGTGAATACCTGAGTAATTAATGAAACAAAACTCTAAATACATATTCCGGGGTCAGATGCGTCTCGTTTTACATTTACATCAAGCAAGAAGATTAGTTTTGCATTGAATGTGTTGTACTATCAGTCAGATTGAATGAACACCTACTCGCATCCAATTTACATAAAAGCTTCCGCCTATGCGCTTTGCTACGATATTAATTTCGGCTACTTTATTCTAATTAATAGATTGAAGTTACAAAATGCTTTGCAGAGTGACGAATGCGCGAAGGACATCCATTTTACGTACAGATGAACGACAGTCACGAAACGATCTACCCAAACAAATAGAAAAAGTCGACGGTAATGAGCGCGACAATGTAACCTGTCGTTTAAGTAACATCTAATTAGTAGCAGATAAAAGGGTTTTGTAACACTAATAATCGAAAATGTTAGCTTATGGTAATTTTTGCTGGGCAAATGGATTTCGCCTGTTTCCTGAACTTAAATCGGTGTCCCAATGCGAGTGACGGTACGGTAAAAATCATACTGAACATAAGTATGAATATGTAAGTTCAATGAAATTATATGAGGTTCTTTGGTGAGCAGCAGAGTAGAAGAAATTATACATCCGCAGCCATTGACAATGAAATTAATTAGACATATTTGAAAAGTCACAGCCGTTATTAATTACATGTGTTAAGACAAGCTTTAGCCTTTCTATCTTATGTTTTTGTTTGTATGATCTCTGCACGTAGCATTGGCTCTGCTTGACTTTGAAGAGCTCATAAAATGTAAATTAGGACAACAAGGCAGATAGATTTTCTGCTGTATGATGTAATTGACCGAAACAATGCTAGCCTAATGTAAAGAAAGTAGTGTTTTGAATAAATTAAACGAGTTACGCGAATAAAAATTCTGAAATACATATTTCTCTATTGAATGATCTAAAAATCTAGTAGCATTGAAGCGAAGGTGAATAAATTTGGAAGGTGCTCTAAGCGATTTCATATATGATGGTCTAAACAATGCCGTTATGTTTATGCACACAATGCAAAATATTGTAGAAAAAAAATTGTTGCAATTGAAATTGACTTATAGTATTGACATGAATGGTATTGCATCTGCTCTCAATGAAGATGTTGTTGTTTCCTTGAGGGGAATTTAACCGTAGATTTGTTGCATTTTTATAAATATAGAATGGTCTATGAATATGTTTCACTTCACAAAATTAGTTAAAGAAAACATTTATTTGCATAAAAAACTAAATTACTTAATTCCATATCTAATTGTTGCTTTTTAAGGTAAAGATGTCATTATAGGATCGACTAACTTTAAAAGGACGCCATTTTATTCACCTTTCTCGTACATAAACAAAAGTTTCATGTAGATGCATGCTGATGTTGACATATTATACACTGTTTTAGGTCTATAATGGATCATTGAAAATAACTACAAATCGAATTATATAATATTTAGGAAGTACCTATTTTGGATAAGAGTAATTCGTCCCCAAATTTTGTTAAATCTTCAATTTTTTAGTGGACTGTAATGTAATAAGACGACAATAGATTTAAAATTATAATTATTATTAATCCAGTTCTCACTCGTGGCTTTCCAGAGAAGAAATGAATTTGATGGCACCAGAGTATGTCGCACTTTTTTCGGTGACACATGATTATATATAATTCTCGTTAGAATTAGGATAAGAATAGAACATTAGAACAGAAATAGGCTAAAATTATCTACTGTAGATCTCGAAAAAACTGATGAGAAAAAAACTGAGAGAGTAAATAAAACAAAAGCTAAAAAAAGTCGTATTTTGGGGTATTTCTTGTAGTTTTTCAATGGTTTGCGAATAAAAACGTACAAAAACTCATTTTATTTAATTAATTCAAGTATCAAATATTTCCTAAAAATAAAAATTGTTCTACTGTAGCTAGAGGGTTTCCTCTAAGTTTTGTAATGATCTAATAACTCTGTAGACAGAAAGATTCAAAATTTATCAAATTTTCATTGGCTTCGTTTGGGCACCTAGCACTCAAATGGAGTTAGGTTAGGACAAGTGACTGTCCATTGGAGAGTTTTGGCCAAAAATACCACATTGGCACATAAGAAGCCCGTTATGATGCTACGGATATACTTCCTCTTAGCCACTGTACTCTGGAAATCCTTTAGTTCCTTTGATGAACTGTACAGTACTCTTCAGTTCCATAAAATGCATATACATACTTACATTATTAAACACATTATTATACAGAAACCAGTCGATGATATGAAAAGCAGCCACCACTGAAAGACGAGGAGCGAAGGGAAAGCTCAAAATTCAGCTATCAACTTTATTGTTCAGTTTTGAGCCATCTTGTACACATGAATAGCACCATATTTGAAGGTGACACCATTATGAATGTGAGTTGAAAACTCGAGGTCGAGTAGAGTGTTATTAGCTATGTGGTCAACGACCACTGGCGCGAGAACTCCCTCAGATAAGATTCTAGCATGGCCAATATTAGTTCTAGTCCTTGCCAAGATATAGTACAGTCTTACAGCTTTTACGTTAGCTTGCTGCAAGGTTATTAGATTGGTTGCCAGCCAATGATATAAGCGCTTTAGTATGGGTTATTCGGAGGGCCCCTGCTTCCAAAAGTGCAACCAATTACATCTGTTGATAGGTGGAGTTTAAATCATCTTGCCACCAAAACAAAACCCCATAAAGCGATATAAAGCCATACTACAATGCGAGGCTGCAAACCTCAACTTGCCCCTGTGGCTCTTTTCCAGCTGTAATTGTACACTGAAAACCTTCTGCGCTCTTTCTACTATGTTATCATTCCATAAGGGCTTCGCATCAAGTATCAGTCCCAAATATTTAACCCTGGGGCTCAGGTCAATAGAGATTCCATTTAAGTTTGGCAAGTCAGACTCCGTTTAAGTGTAGACTGCATTGTGACGTCATTAAAAAAAATGTGCTTGTACTAGCTATTTGGAAGCAATGAATTGAATTGAATTGATGAATTTTTTGTGCTATATTCTAGATATATATAAATTTGGTGAAGGTTTTTCAATTGGTTATTTCACTGATAGTTTGCAGTATTGTTGAAATTAAATTGATTTGAATTGTGTAGAATTGAGTGCGTAGAATTACTTTCTGGAATCGCATTGTTCCGTAAATAGCAGGGATAAAAATTGCATAATTAGTGACCTTTTTCGATTTCCTTTTGGATCTTGACCTTTTGCGGACAAAAATGACATTATCGAAAAGGGTCGACCGAAACCGAATATGGAAATTATCTCTGTGCCGAAGGTATGCACTCGGCATTTTACTTGCGAAATCTATTTGACTCGATTTCATTGACTGAACTGATTTTCACTGAACTTATTGTGCTTCACTCTAATGCAGATTTACTGGGAAAATCGTTTCAAGATGTTTTTGAATATTTTACCAACATTAAGTCAGAAAATCGTTTAAAACAATTTTATAAATTAGTTTGTTTAGTTCTAACATTACACGTAACAAGTGCCAGAGAGAGAGAGTGCAACAAGAGTTTTTCTTGCTTAAACTTATCTCAGGAATAGTACAGTTGAACAAGGGCTAAGTAACTTGGCAATAACGTCCATTGAAAAGGTTTTCTTAAAATCATGTTTGAGTGAGTTAAATTTTAAATAGAAGTATGCATGAATTTTCTCATCAAATTCGATTTAAAATAGATTTTTTTTAAAACTATCACTTCATTTATTTTATATTTACTAACTGTTATTCAAAAAAAATAAAAATAAATGTTTTTCGTTATGGGAATGTTATTTTACCGTTATTTTTTATAAGTACTAGAATATTGATGTTTTCTTTATGCGTGAAGGACTATAAACATTTTATTTGCATAATCACTGTTGCTGTTGTTGTTGTTGCCGTAGCTATGTTTGAAAATCCTTCATTTACATAGCTTGCTTTTGCAGCTTCGCTAATTTATATGTTTAAAAATATATAATTTTCGCAACTAATTATTTAAAGAGAAAGTAATTATATATTGGTAGCATGGGAATTAAAATAATAATACAGTATAACTACTCTCACGTCCACGTTCGTAATTTCTGGGTGCTTTTATGTTAACAATGTTAAAAGAAGCTAACGAGAGGGGTTCTATAATACGTAACAAATTTGAAGAAAGCATAGCCAATGTCAGTTATCAAAATGAGCTAATTGCTTCCCCACGGTAAACTATCACGCCACGCCACTGAGCTCATGGGCTCCCAATTAAATGGAAAAATTAGGGAAATTGTTAAATCATTTCCATCACAACGTTAGACCAATATCTGCTAAATTAGCGTAGCACGTCATGATAATGTTTCAATAACATTAACTTATAAAAAAAATACTGTGAAATCAGCAACTTTTGAATTATTTTTTCGCGAACCGACTAAACCTGAAGTCCAAAAAACTCACCTAATGTTTATTGTAAATTTCATAATGATCCGCTCACTTTGTGCGAAGTATCGCAATTCGAAATTCTACAAATTTTCTCTAGTTACTTTTTGGCACTTAGCACTCGCATGGGATTGGGGATTGAACATTTTCAAAACATTATCATATTCAAGTTTAAAACATAATTAATTTTCCTTTTCTATACTTAGTTTTTCGAAATGTTTATTTTAAATTGCCTGCTGTCGCCGAAGGGTTGAAGATATTTTCCCGTAAATTAAAAAACAAATTATAATTCATCAACATCAATACCCTCTAAAATACACAATGCGGAAAAACACTGAACAATCGTGATTCCAATATTAATTTTCTTCGCAAATCAATAAAAAAAAACTTCCAGGAGCTCATCAACCTGTTTTCTGTTTTTGGCATTTTATTAATATGTCAGTAATTTTGTAAAATAGCTTCCTTATTACTCAGCACAACTTTTACCATTAATTATCAAGTTACCGTTAATTATCAATGCGCAGCAACTGGTTTCGATGATATTAGTTTGCAAATTATAATTGCAATCAATTCGACATCGCACTTCTTAATCAACAAACTATGCTAACTATCAAAAACCTAATTTATGCCATATTTTTATCTAAAAGAATTTCGAAAAGAAATGGGAATACCCAGGCAGTTAGCCCACACGTCAGTCACTCGTGGTGATATATGAAGCGTAGATTGTTCTTCAACATCCTGGTTTCTTTTTAACTACATATATATTTTAAGCATATTTTCAGATATGCGATGAATAAAAGTAAATAGCAAATATTAGCTTGTCACTCAAGATAAGTGAAAATTGAAAAGAATATTGCATCGAGAATTCAAAGTAGATTTTTTATCGACGCTAATTGATGAAAAACCCATGGAAATCATATAATGCTAAGTTTTTTTTCGTGATCTGAAGTTTAGAATGGTTTTTTATTTTTTTTTATGTTCAAAATTTTCATGCAAATAATTTGTGAGGTGCAACATGATGCTGTGGGTAGAAAATTTTGTTCGTTCCGACTCAGTAGCTGAGTAGTTTGAATTGTGTTTCGAAGGGTAGATAGTGGAAGTTCAGGAATGAATTGCAGATGTAGTTAGGAATCGTTTTATTACGCGTACTGCATAGTAAACTAGAATATTATATCTTGAATGACTTGAAAAATCCCTGCAAGTCTAGCCACAAAACTACCATTAATCAGCAAAATAACACAAAATCGGTTTTTCCCTCTTGTAATTGCACTCAAGCCTCACCTGAACACGCACAATCTTTAGGTAACGTTGGCGACACCGACGTTCAAGGAGAGGCCAGTAACGCCTAGACCAGTTAAGTGCATCGGCCAGATCGGGCAGTGTACTTACTACAGGTTTGCTAACCACATCATTAAAGCTCATTTGATTGCTCATCGCGTTGAGTTCTGCATTGCACTGGGGAATTTTGACGCGAAGATACAATAATTGAAGAAATGCGCAGAGCCAGAGATACACTAGACAGTAGCGTTTATCTATATCAGGATGACTTTGATTTTTTCTGGGCTTTTGTTTTCCATTTCTATTTTTATTTTCACTGCTACCAGTCCGATAGTTATTATTACGGCCTATGACCATCTCAAAAGGTATTCACTCTATAGAGTCTACTGATAAAAACAAATATAAATCATCGCGAAGAAGGTCAACTTGATATTCACCAAATTTTGATGACTGTTTGATTGCCGTCACGACTATTGATCATGCTAATTAGAAGCTAAGTGCAAGATTTTAAAAAATCTGTCGTTAAATGCGACAGAGTCACATACAGATTGGAATTCCTTTCGGTTTCATTTCGCACGCTGTTTGCATGGACAAGCATCTGTTTTTGGTATGTCAGATAAAGTTTGTCTATGAACAGATTTGCGCACTTTACTTGTAGGCATATGTAGGTTTGGATGTACTTGTTTAATATTTAACTGCGAATATAATTTCAAGACAAGTCGAGAAGATGAAGTGTATGAATGGCATTTCGTTAAAAACTGCAACACTGATGGTAGTCTTGCATTAATGTACATATCTGAAGTTCATAGTTTACGGTTAAGGTAAGTCGAACCATTGATTTGCTCCAAACAACTACACTAAATTGCATAAGCGGTCTGAAACGCTAATTTATTAAAATCATAAAATCTAGCATACGTGGAATAAGCAATTTGTTTGTAAAGATGAAAAGTGTGTAGATACAATTTAACAAAATGAAAAAAAAATACGGCTGTAAACTCGATATCAAATATTATTCTTGACATATATTTTCTCATTTTTACTGTATGGATTTTTTACTGTTGGGTTTTACTGTACGTATACTGTAAGTTTTTACTGATTTTCCGAGACATTTGTAACCCAAGAACCACTGAGATAGTAGAAATGTAGTGGATTTACATTGAAGGGGATGGTAGTAAAATTTCATCTCTTCACTGTCAAATCCAAGCATTTCTTTTGATTGTCAACCTGACAGGTTTACTTTAACGTGTTTTCTGGGCTAGGGAATATGCTATTGGTGGCAAGCTATACCGTCGATGCCCACTCCATTTCTACTATCAGCGCCAAGAACCAGTTACGTATTTTGAGTTGTCATTTCAAAAGTCATGAAAAGTGTCACACTGAATACCTACTCAACAAATCACTTCTCCAACAATGCGTGATCCGATTGAGCTAAAATTGTCAAGAATTATTGATGTATATAAGAAGAAGGTTCTTACTAAGTAAAAATTACGATAGCTTTAGCCCTTTGACAATTGCACGCATTTTAATGAATTTTGAAGTACCGCTTTATTTCTATGAAGAAAATAAATTTGGACAAGTACCTATGCAGAATGGAAATTGATAATGTTTTATTTATTTGATTATTCACCAAACAAGGCACAAAATCACAGATAAAATATAAAATAAAAAAGTCTAGCGCATCGGAACCGCTAGAAAACTAATTTTCGAAGAAATTGTCTTTGAGTAACAAAAAAATGTAGAAAGACGTAATACACTTTTTTGTAGAATCATATCAACCATTCTTTATCCAAAACAACAAAACTCAACTATAACACAAATGATGAAAATGTTCAGTGCTGACAACACTTTCCCAACGAAGCAGCAATAAGTTTACCATAACAAGCTCATACTTAAATCAACTTAACCTTTGAATTTCGTTCTCATCGAAAACTTCAGCGGTTAAACGTTGTTTGAGGCTGCCATCCGAAAAATGTTCAAAACTCGGAAAATTTAGAAATTGGTTTCTTATTTTTATTGCAAATGCTTTGAATATGAGTACGTAATTTGAAGCATCTGTTGGTGCAATATTTACGAAAATGGCCAATGATGGTTACCCTGTGTTAACAGCAAAGCAAAATATATACCAAATCTGCTTCACGTTAAGATAAACCCAACCAGTAAATTTCGTTTCGATTGAATAATTGCGCTGGAAGTTATACGGGTGAAAAGAATTTGAGGGTTACCACCCTCAAAACTTGTCAAATTTATAAAGCGTTAATATTTGTTGTTAATTTTAATTGCAGGATCAAATCTAATAGCATAATCGCACAGTAAAGAAATTCCAAAAAATTACAAAAATCATAGCTGGCAGCCCTTTCATGATTTTTGTACGAAATTCCTACAACATTTGGTTCACATAAAGGTCCATTTACTGCGTGAACGTCGTTTTGATTTCAATACTGGATCGGAAGTTATAGGGAAAAAAGCTTCATTTTGCTGAGCAAATTTGCAAAATTTAGGAGACAAAAATCACCATAGCTGGCAACTCTATTTTAGTTTTTCACCCAAATTTTCATGAAATATTACCAAAAGTAAGGTCCAAGTACTGTGTAAATTTCGTTAAAATTTGATGGCCGAATCGGAAGTTATAGGCCAAAAAGCTGTTTTTTTTCTCAGTGATTTTTCAAGATGGTACCACTGCCAAGGGTTGCCCACATTTCAAAAACACTTCTATCAGAACTGGTCCTAGTTAATACCAACATGTTCTGTAAATTTCATTATGATCGAATAATCCGGTCGTCAGTTCTCGTGAACAGAACTTTCGAGTGCTGAAAATAGAGGTAATTTGGTGATGGGTTGCCGTTCTTGTGCAAATTGGAATTTTCAAAATTTCAATTTGGCATGATGCACAAAGGTTGAAGTTAATCAATGATTTGAATGTTGTGTCAAAAATCAAATATTTTTGAGGAGGGTCAATGATTTGAAGGATTTTTTTTCAGGAGCCTGCCGTAGCTATAGGGTTACCCGCACTATCTTAAAATTCCATGTGTGTTAAATCTTGCTCAACATCAATATGCTCTGCAAATTTCACGATGATCTAATGTTTTTGTCAGAAGTAATGACAAATCAAAATTTGAAAAAAAATCTTTGCCTACTTTTAAGCACACTGCACCGACACGCGGCTCAAAATTTCCAAATTTTTAACATAAACAAGCTTAAAACATAATAAGTTTTCATTCCCAAACATTAACATCAACCAAAATTTACACTGCTTGGAAATAAAGGAGTACCTCAAAATTCACTAAAACGCTCGCCGCCGCCAGAAGGTTTAGGATATCTGAGTTCTGAGTTATGGACCTACCTACTATATACATCTACGTTCTTCGAAAATTTCAGCTCAATCGGATCAGCCACTCCAGAGATTATCTCTCCTAATCATTTTGCTGATATATATATATATATATATATATATATATATATATATATATATATATATACATATATATATATATATATATATATATATATATATATATATATAAAGAAATATGAATTTTCGGCGAAACGAGTTTAATACTAATTTTCTTCGAAAATTAGTAAAAAATAAAAAAGTAAAGTAAAAAGTAAAAACAAACATGTTAAATAAGTAACAAATAAATTAATAAATAACAATCAATAAATAAAACATTGATATGTAGTTGATAGTTTAAGGTTAGGGGGTACGAATGGCATGCAAAAGAGAGGATTTGAAGGATGATTTGGAAATCGTAGGGGAATATAAATTGCTTATGCTGTTGAATATTCTACAGCATCTATTTATTGGCTCATTAGCTGCATATGTATTCGAATATCAATATTCTTTTAGGAAACGATTGGACCTGGTGTTCCTCCTATTAAGTTTGGTTATGATAACATTTTGAAAATTTTTAGCCTTAGGCGACTGTTAAGTGCTTAAGAGTAACTTCTGACAGAATCATCAGATCATTAGCAAATTCACAGAATGTATTAATGCATATGAGAAATAGTTATGTGTGGTTTTTGATAAATATAAGGATATCCCTAAATCTACCATATATGACGAACCGGAAGTCTCAATCATCATACGACTACAAAAACTACAATCGGCTGGCCACGTCGAACGAATGAGCGACAATCGAATCCCCAAACGGTCTCTCAAGTGGCGAGCGAGCGGAGCCAGGCCAGTCGGTATGCCACGCAACTGCTGGAAAGATTCGATAGATGCTGACAGCAGGTCATTTCTGGGAGCACTAAACTGGAGGACACGGTCACTGAACCGAGACGAATGGAGGCGAAACATTTAGGAGGCTAAGACTCGATTCGGACTGTAGTGTCCCGATGATGATGATGATGGTTGCGCGCCATACTTTCAGCATGCTCTCTTTTGTATTTCGGTCTAGTTGAGATGCCCTAACACCCTCCAACTTTCAAAGTGCTACAAGTAATGATATAATACAGTAGTGAATTCATGTTTTTTGACGTATGCACTAGATTTGCTACACATGCAGTACATTTGCAATGCTGCATCCGAAATGTTCATGGGGTTAAAGGAGTACATTCGTTTTCCCTACTTTTCTTCGAAATGCAGTCTTTCTAGCGCTTTCTATGAGCTAGAGGTCTTTTTGATTTCGCAATACTTTAAATAATTTAATAATAAAAATATATTGGCAAAGCAAGTGTCCGTCTATTTTCAAGCAAAAGGCATGGACTTTGTTTGGATTAGTTATTGTCAGTGGTTGAACCACTATTTTTGCATTTAAAAAGCTTTAAATGTCAAAATGTACAATATTTTTTTATACATTTTACTTTTTGATTTTATTATGGACGTGTGGTAGCACTGGGAGCAAAAAAACTTATTAGTTTTCTATCAAACGCAATTTAAATAAACTCTAGCTAAAATATCAAAGTTGTGTGTGGTTGTGGACAGATGTCAAGAGTCTGGACGACTTTTCTTCTCATTTCCTTTGAGATTTACTCAGCTTGATGTCTATTTCGTATTTACATACTGAATATCCATTTAAATTTACACTACCACAGCAACAAGAAGAACAAGATAATGATTTGATTCTAGTCACATAGAGAAAAAATACTCTGACAGACGAAATCAGCTAAATTTGCTTTCATGTGACCATGATATATTAAGGATCTATTCAAATTCTGAATTCAGAAAATATATACACACATATAGACAGATATGTACATCTGAATATATTGTCATAAGCCTGCTCTATCTTAAGGGCTTGTTTCATATATTTGTCATAAGGTCATAAGTTAAAAGAACCTAATCATTTTCGGAAACAACTACTATGTAATCGATTTATTCTTGTTATGATGCTTGACTATTTAATTTTCTATCAAAACACGCGCCTCAAATCATTTTATGTTTTTTTTTTCTGAGTCATTGAATCCCTTACATAAGATGTTGTATATATTATCACACTATTATATGAGGTAACACAAACGACATAGTGTGAGTGGAGTAGTTAAAAAAAAAATCAGTGTGCTAGAGAGACAGGTTCGATAAAATGATGATGAGACAGCGATATTTGCATATAGAATCTATTTTCCCGTTTGCCGTTTCTATGCCAAAACTTGATTTGATAATAAGTTTAGATTTTTTTCAAATTGTTCTTGTATACACAAGTTACACTTATGTACAACAGAAACATGTCAAAATGTTAGTTTAGAGAAGTAAATTTGATGATTGTTGAAAATTTTAAAAAAATTCTGTTGAAAATTTTTTGAGTTTCAAAGGTCATTTGCAAATCTATTTATTGCATAAAAATATATTTCTGAATCGTATTCTGAATTCTAAAATATTTTATGGCTTAAAGAATATCGTAAGAAGGGATCAAAATAGATCGTGTTCATAGTCAAAAAGTTTCTGAAAAAATATAGACGGGTTTTTGGAATTAACGAAGACCTCTAAAATAATATGCAAATGCTATTCCCATTATGATTACCTGAGCACATAAATTATGTTGAATATGAATATTGATTAGTTTTATGAATTTTTGATTTCCTGTTTATCTTGTACATATATCATAGTATTTATAAAAAAAAAAACAATTCTGCTGATGAGTAGCGAGATGATGTCAAGCTAACCACAAATCTGTTCTGATTCTCCAGGAGGAAGTAAAACAACCTGACATCCCGTTCTCCTTGGTATCGTATCACACTATTTTTCCTACTTAGATTGCACTCAGTCTCGTGATATTTGCCAATTTATCATCTCTGTTTTTTTATACTACGAATACTTTGTCGTATCAGAACACTTTCTTTAAGCTGGTTGACTTGTTTGTAGCTTTTAGAAAATTAATTCCTAATCTTGTTTTTCGGAAAGATCACACTCCGAATCAATTCCATCCATGAAATATATGCATATTTGAATAAAAGTTTAGATTGCATTCTTCTCAATTCCTATGTACAACATCGTTTGGTCCGAAAAAAAAACTAAAAAAAAAACTTGTCTTGGCCATGATTAGCATAATAGTCGTTTAAACGAATTTTTATCAATCACATTTGTCGTGTGATTTTGCAAACTGGTTGAACATATAAGGAAACCCTAGGAAAGTTAGAACTATGAACACGAATTTATACACATTCGCACAGATAGCATTTATTGTTTCCCGAATTATCGATAGTGCAATGATCAATGACCTGACTATTTTACTTTCTGATAATGGAACAGGTTATTGCCGGAATATACATAAGAGAGGCATGGAGACACTACTTATATATTCATTAAGTATATATTCAAATGAGTCGGGTTGAATGATGTAAAGGTCAACTTATAATAAAACTATATTCCGCATGCGAGTATTGGAAAAGATACACAGCCTACTATGAGTTATTGGAAGTGTCAATAAACTAAGAAAAAAACGAAACATTGTTTTTTTTTTGATTAATTAAAGGGAATCTGAACTATTAGCGATTCAAAAAAATAACAGTTAAAGACCATCGAAGAATAATGAACAAAAATATATAAAGAGATACCGGGAAAGATCAGTCAAACTATTTTTCTTATTTCTTGAAAAGATGGCTGGTTGGCAATGGTGTTTTTAACCAGTGCTGCCATTTTAGCGTTTTGAATGCTAGATCTAGCATTATTTTTTCCAAGACGGCATTCGAAATTCGAAGTTAGCATCTAGCATTATTTTTAGCATTTAAATTTAGATTTCGGAATAATCTGGCATTCATCTATTTACAATCTCAACCATCAACTTTTTCTCAATAATAGCTCTGTTCGTGTACTTTCAGTCGCGTACATGAAAGGAAACTTCCTGAATCATGTGGTGGCGCAAATTCATGAAAAATACAAAAACGCGCTCATGTCATTGTCTTCGAAGTAACAACCAGAAGTGACAATTGTTTGATTTTGAAATAATGATAGTGATTATAAAGTCTAAAACACAAAGACTATAAAGTCATCTATATTGCTTTAAATATGGTAACTTTCTATTAAATCGTGATGATGCTAAAAATCAGTGATATGGCCCATCCACTTCAAACTCCCAGGAGCCTCGGACATCTACAAGTTCAAGTTTACATATTTTTAGTTACATATTTTTCCCTGAATAATGTGAATCAATTGTTTTGTTAGGGCTTCAAATGCAAGCAATCGCACGGATAACGCTGGAGAAAAATCTTCGTTATCCGACACTAATACTTTTTCTTCACTTAAAAATAAATAATTGTTGCTGTTTTGATTGTGGGATTCCAAACGATATTTTGAAAAATATTGGTAGAAATGAGCTTTACACAAGAGAAGGATATTTAGGTATAACTGATATGTCTGTAATAGATGCAGAATCATTTCGAGATGTAAATTTTAAACTTCTAATTTGTTTTTAAGGTGATTAAACTTAATACATTTAGTCCATCTTTTTTCCAAACCCAGGATACCCTTAGAAAAAAAATTCTTTATCTTGACTCTCCCGAAATGCCTCAACAGCGGCCATCACTTCCCTATCATCTTCAAATTTATTACTTCGAAGGTGTTGTTTGAGCCGAGGAAAGAGGTAGAAGCCACTGAGTGCTATATCTGCCAAATAGGATGGGTGTTCAATCTGTTCGAATCCTGTTTCTTTAATTGTATCCATCGCAACTGCAGCCTTGTGAGCCGGTGCGTTATTTTGAAGAAACAGAACTACGGCTCGCAGTTTGTCGCGTCTTTGCCTCATTGCCTCTCGCAATCTTCTTATTTGGTCAACTTAGTAAGAGCCTGATATAATGGCTTCTTTTTCTAAATATTCCACCAGAATAATTTCTTCAGCCTCCCAAAAAACTGAAGCCATAACCTTTGCTGCCGAACTTGACACTTTGAATTTCTCCGGCGTCGATGAAGAGAGTCGCTTCCAGGTCATCGATTGCACTTTGGTTTCTGGATCGAAATGGTGGATCCAGGTCTTGTCCATAGTCACGAAATGTGACAAAAAATTCTCCTGATTTGCCTGGAACTTCTTGAGATTCAGCCTTGAAATGTCGACTCGTTTCTTCTTATGCTCGTCCGTTAACATTCTCGGTACCCAACGCGCAGAGACCTTCTTCATATGTAATTTGTTCGCAAAGATTTTTCAAACACTACCATATGAGATCCGTGTGACCTCAGCTACATGCCAGAGGGTCACTCTTTGATCTGCCAATACGACATCTTCGACTTTTTTTACGTTGTCTTCAGTGAGGGATGTGGATGGACGTCCTTCGCGGTGTTCATCTTTAGTGGATGTTCTTCCCAGCTTAAACTCCTTGGGGTAGCGTGCAATGGTGGAATATGGAGGAACAGAGTCTCCTAATGTTTCCCCCATGTCGCCGTGTATGCCTCTGGTAGACAGTTTTTTCAAACAGAGGTACTTAATGACAGCTTTAATTTCGTTTTTCCACATTTTGAAGTTCTCTCTTCAACTGTTCGTATTCAAATGAATGTAGCTCCCTGGAATCGTAGCCTATTTACATGTTTTTTCATGCTGACTTAGTGAATATATGTATGTAGTAGTAAACATTTTTTTTTTAATTTTATGCGAACTGGAAATAACCGATTATAATTACTTATTGATCAACCCTCATATAAATATACATATTGTTTTCATACTGAACCATGTTTATTTCAATTAAATAAGAAAGCATTATTTAGCAATAAAGCAAGATCTAGCATTATTTAGCATTAAATAAAATTGAATCTATTCCAAAAAAATAAATGGCAGCACTGTTCTTAACGTCTGATTTCAATGCGGTGGTACATGGCCTTCTAAAGCAGGCCGGTCGCGAATGCAACTGATGAACAAGATGGTTGGTTTAAGGAACAATTTTTGATCAGCCTACAAATATCTTTTTCATGGCTAAGCAAAAATAACAGAGATCACTTGTCGGAGATACCCAAACGCTAGAGAAATGTCAGTTCAGTGGTTACTTGTTACGATTTTCTTTAGTTTTCTGCGAATAACATATATCTAGTACGAAGCAACTCTTTGTGACTAATTTGATCTGCTCCACACTGAATCAAATTCTAGCATTAGATTGTCGATCACATCTACTAAGCAGAAATTAAATTTTGGAATATTTGGTAAAACCATTTACTTTTATTGTACGTTTGCACTGCATTCTCAAATCAGGTAGATTTGGTGCTGACAACTAAATGGGGTATATGGTGCTCACACTACACTCTAAATCAGGTAGATTTAGATGCTGTCAAGTAAATAAGGTGGAGCGTTCACACTGTCCAAAATGATTTAGAGCGAGAAATGTCATTCATACCAGTTAACAGGCTAAGTATTAATGCTGCACTACCCTCTAGATTGTAACGCTTGAAACTGATACTTTCTTCATTAAAGGAACATTATCTTAGAGCGTATTCACAAAAGAGCAATGGTAGGTCTCCTTCGATCAATTCAATTTTGAATCCATAGGAAAAGAAAAAAAAGTCTAGCGCATCAGAACCGCTAGAAAACTAATTTTCGAAGAAGTTATCTTTGACTGATTTAAAATTGTGTGAAAACGTAATACACTTCTTTGTAGTATCATATCAACCATTTCTTACTCAAAGGAACAAATATCATTTTCTGACAGCATTTCCTAAAACACAAATGATGAAAATGTTCAGTGCTGGCAACATTTGTCCAACACAGCAGCAGTAAATTTACCATAACATGCTCGTACTTAATCAACCTATCCTTTGAATTTCGTTTTCATCCAAGGATGTCATCGAAAGTTTCAGCGATTAAACTATGTCTGGGGCTGCCATCCGAAAAATTTTCAAAACGGAAAATTTAAATATCGGTTGCTTATTTTATTGTAAATGCTTTGCTTATGAATACAAAATGGAAGCATCTGTTGGTCCAATATTTACGAAATTGTCTGGTGCTGGCAATCATGCGTTAGCATCATAGCTGCTTCACGTTGAGTTGAACCCACCCTATGAATTTCGTTTTGATTGAATGGCTGCGCTGTAAGTTATAGAAGTGAATATCATTTTAGGGTTACCACCATCCAAACTTTTTAAATTTTTGAAACGTAAATATTTGTTGTTAATTGTAATTGCAGGATCATTCCCATTTGGAAATTTTATGACAACATCGCTCGATAAAGAAATGTCTATAAATTACGAAATTCATCATAGCTGGCAACCTTTCACGATTTTTCAACGAAATTCTCACAGAATTAGAAACGCAACAAGATCCACTTATGCCATAGCTGGTGACCCTATACTAATTTTTCAACCAAATTTATATAAAATCTATTTTAGAGTAAGGTCCACCTACTGCGTGAATTTTGTTAAAATGTGGTGGTTGAATCAGCGATTTTTCCAAATGGCACCACTGCTACAGCGTTCCCCCCATTTTAAAAACACTTCTATCAGATCTGGTCCTAGTTAAATCCAACATGTTCTGTAAATTTCATATTGATCGCATTATCCGATCGTCAGTTCTCGAACACAGAAGTTTTCAGTGCTGAAAATAGAGGTAATTTGATCACGGGTTGCCGTTCTTGTTTACCGCGGGATTTTGAAAATTTTTATTTGACTTGGTGGACAAAAGTCAAAATTTATCAATAATTTGAATTTATTTTCAAAAATCAAAAAATTTTCAGGAAGGTCGATGATTTTAAGGATTTTTTTCAGGAGCCTGCTGTAAAAATCCTTGCCTACTTTTAGGCATTTAGCGCCTACACATGGCTCAAAATTTCCAATTCTTAATGGTAAGCAAACTAAAAACATAATAAGTTTTCACTCCCAATACATTTTTAACAAAAATTTACACTGCTTGGAAATATATGAGTACCTGAAAATTCACCAAAATGCCCGCCGCCGCCAAAAGGTTAAAGATATCTGAATTCCACTAAATCATGGACCTACCCACTATAGACATCTATGTCCTCCAAAAATTTCAGCTCAATCGGATCGGCCACTCCAGAGATTATCTCCCTTAATCATTTTGCTGATATATATATATATATATATATATATATATATATATATATATATATATATATATATATATATATATATATATATTTATATATATATATATATATATATATATATATATATATATATATTTTTATATATATATATATATATATATATATATATATATATATATATATTTATATATATATATATATGTATATATATATATATATATATATATATATATATATATATATATATATATATATAAATATAAATATATATGACGAATTTTCGGCGAAGCGAGTTTAATATGCAGTTGAAGTCATAAAGCCGAAAAAAGTGTTTCCAGAATGGTTAAGTATCAATTTCAAGCACTAAAATCTAATGAGTCAGCATCAATACCTAACGTATTTAAACAAAAATGATGTCAATATATTAAACAATGAACTAAGAGTAGAATATAAAAAAGATTTTAAAAATATGAGTACTTTTAAAGACATAGCTGTTTTAAGATAACATGTTTTAGTGGTGGCGCATCTTGACTTGTACCAAAGATAGCTTCTGGACAAACAATACATGGTGTATTGTTCTTCATTCTTGATTCTGCTCCTAAGTTCACGATTGCATTTATGCTTTATTGTTAATGATGTTTTTTGTCTCCTTTTATACCACGTCAAGAGTTCCTCAAGGATTCATTTTTGATCCCTTACTGTTTTTTCTGTTTGTCAATAATCTTCCAATTCAACTCACCCTGCTATTTATACGCAGATTGATTGAATACGTTAGTGATCGTTCTCAATTGCAAGAAAACTTTTGTGCTTTAAATAATTGGTTCTGTTACTCTGAATGTTACGTGGTGCCATCACAAAACCTTTGCCGACAAAAAATATCCCTTGAAGTTATCCTTGTCTATCTTAGTTTGATCTTTCAATATTGCTTAGTTAAATCTTAGTCAAAGCTTTCCGATTTACCAGCTTCATTGTAAGTTGCCCCAAATACAAGATCCGAGGCAAAATAAGGTGTCTAATTTTTTTAGTTTTTTTTTATACTTTGTCTAGTCCAAAATTTGAATTTACTTGTGCTTATAAACAATAAATAAATTTATTTTAATCTTTTTTTGGAAAATTGTTGTCAGTCATACACTGAGAAAAATACTTCCATTTGTTGAAGAAAAATGAACACATTATCAAAGAAAATTGGTAATGATTCTGCGCCAAAGAAATGTTTACTCAATCCAAAGAAAGAAATTTCTTAATTTCAAGCGCTGATATTGCACTTGCCCTGAGTAAAATTTGATAAAGTTTCAAGCACATCTGGCATAAATCGCTTCACGTACGATCACTGAAGTTAAGCAGTGCTGGGCGCGGTTACTACTTGGATGGGGGACCGCTTTGAAAGTATCGCATGTTTTTGGCACGCAAAAACTCTCCCTCCCTTCATATCATAAGAGTAGCTTACATTAAGGGAGTGCAATTTTTTTTTTTCATTTTTTCGTATTTTTAAAGTGACACATTTTTTTTTATTTTTTTTTAGTATTATTTATGCCTAGTCGCCATTTTAAGCTATAATGTGACACTTAATCAATGGAGTTAGGACAACTGAAGACGAACAAAGTCAACCATGAACCCGGCGGAATTCGAACCCACGAGCGGTAGATCGCTGCTTTGGATTCACACGTTAGCGAGCTAAGCTATTTGTGTAGAGGAAATGTTGGTAGAAGTCATAAAAACTATTAATTTTTTTCGTCGAATATTGAAGCGTGGTTGTTGTTGAAACATAGAAAAATTTATTCGCGGTGTAGATATAATTTACTAAATTCATAGATATAATTTACAAGATTTGAGGAAAATCACTTACTTGAAATAAGATAAAGCAAAAATTGTATTCCGTTGAATGTAAGAAATTTTTCAATGATATTTATACAAATTACTGATATCAAATAAAAGTTTATTTGATTTGTGGAAGATTTCACATCTCGCAAACAAGTAAATATTTTCTTTGATTTTCGGAAACATATTTTTCTGAGTGTAAGCTCGTACTAGACAGAAAAAACACAACCTTCAGAATTTTGGGAGATAAAGGTATTCGAAATATATTAAAAACTGTTCTACTATATACACCTCAGTATTTTACTTAGCTTTACTCATCCTCGCAGTTTCAGCAATTCGTCCTTGTTCTCGGTGAACGATCAGGTAACTACGCACAGTGTAACTTAAGATTGAGTGTACAAACATTTCGATTCATTTCGTACATGGTAGGCCTTCTCGAGGCACTTTTAGCACATGCACAATGTGTCCAAGCTTGACGAACAACGATTAAAATATGCAATTGGGATGGTACATCATGTGGGTTGGATTTTATTGACTGGTACATTTGATCTTATTGTTCTTTCAATATTCTTAATCTTTTCTACCAGTCATGGTAAATTTCGCTATAATCTTTCCGACCGAAAGACAACAATGCTTTTAGCATTAAATTTTAAACACTTACTATAATACAATCGTAAATGATAATCAATCTTTACTTCATACTTTCAAGGTGTGCTGAATTTTCAATGCTTCATTTATTCAAAAGATAGGTGATACGTCAAAGATAAAATTATTCAAAAATATATATGTACATATTTTGAGTAAATATTTATAAATATTCTACTTACTTTTACCTTGGAATCTCATTTTTGTTTGCAATTAGAGCTTCTTATTTGTAAAAAAAAGTTTTTATTTATCAAATCCCTTGCGCTACAGAAAGTAAAAAAACAAACAATGAAACATCAAAAAGAAGAAATAACAAAAATATTTGAATAATTTGAAAACTAAAATTAGGACTAAGGTAAATAGCAATTCAAGGAAACATTTTCAATACATGCTTGAATTGTAAAAAAGATTGCGGAAGAGGACCAAACTTAAGGGCATTATGCGTTCTGCTCCGAAGAACGACTTCGACGACTAGATTCACATCTGGTTATCTGGGAACCAAGATCTGACAAAAAATGCCTTAGCAAAGTTTGAAGAGAGAACACTCATCGAGGAACAATCTCCGAGATTGCAACGAGGACATACGAAGGAGGGAAAGACGAGAGGAGTAGAAACAATAGGGGATATTTAATTTAAAAAGCAGCGAGCGAGTGAAACTACGCTGAACAGATTCAACGGCGTCAGATAAATACTGAAAACGCGGAGACCAGATTTGGCACGCGTATTCTAGACAAATAAATGAACACAGGAGGAAATTTTGGTAAACATATACGAAGAACGCAAGACAAATCCAGCAATCCTAGAGACCCTAGACGTCATATTCATGACATGAACATGAAATCTTAATTTTGAATCGAACACCACACCCAGGTCTCTAAAACGCTGGACAACTGACAGGGAAATACAAGACAAATAATAAGAGAACACATGAGGAGTATTTTTATATGCAAAAGACATCTGATGGCACTTCAAAATGTTCAGTAGCAAGAAGTTGTCTTGACACCAGAGATTAAGAGCAAACAAGTCAGCTTGCAATTGATGAAAATCGTTCGCAGACTTGATTGCTCTGTATAATTTTAAGTCAGCCGCATATAAAAGACAGGGTGAATTGATAACAAAAGAAAGGTCATTGACAAACAAGATAAAAAGTAAGGGACCTAGGATAGAACCTTGAGGAACTCCGGATGTGGGAAATATAGGAAAAGAAATGGAACCATTAAAAGTGACTCTGCAGGGATGACTATGAAAATAAGAGGAAAACCAGGAGAGGGGGGACCAAAAACACCGAAACCATTAAATTAAAGGAGCAGCAAGCAATGGTTCACAGAATCAAAAGCCTTCGAAAAGTCTGTGTAAATTACATCAACTTGACGTTGACAATCGAAGGCAAAGGCTACAGAATTAGTGAGCTCCATAAGGTTGGTCGATGTAGAGCGACCCTTGATGAAACCGTGCTGCTCAGGAGCAAGTAAGGGCTGTAGAGAAGGGTAAATTCTATTGTAGACAAGACGTTCAAGGATTTTACTGAAACAGCGGAGGAGGATATAGGACGATAATTGAAAACAACGGAAGGATCACCACGTTTGAGGATGGGCAAAATATTGGCGGATTTCCATAAAGAAGGGAATACACCAGGTGTAGGGCTAATGTTGAAAAGGATAGCTAAAGGAACACAGAGCAAGGATGAGAGAGATTTGAACAAGAATATTAGGAATACCATCAGGGCTGGAACTAGCATTAGGATTTAAGGTATGCATAAGGATTTCAACTTCCAAAGGACTGGTACTAAACATAGATAATTCAGGAGAGGTACGGGAGACAGTGGGAGCTACCGAGGTATTCAGTGGGTTTTGTTTTTAAAGGAGGAGGAAAAAAAGGTAGCAAACAAATCACAAATAGCCTGAGGCGTGGAAGCAGTAGCATCATCAAGCAACAGAAAATCAGGAACTGAAGAATTGGATATGAGGGAACGGATGTAGGACCAAAAGGATTTAGATTGATTAGAACATATTGAAGCCTCGATGTTCGAAAAGTAATCACGCGTTGCCTGCTTGAGCACTTTTTTTAGCGTCAGAACGCAAACTACAGAATTCCTGAAGGTCAGTGGGTGAACCCGTCTTCTTCCGCTTTTCACGAGCTTTTTCTTTAGCTTTAAGAGCATCAGAGGCTTTCAATGTGAACCAAGGGACATCATTAGGTTTAGAAGGACGTTTAATGGGAGTTAAACGAAAGATAAGGTTAGAAAAGAAAGAGTAGAACTTGGACAATGCACAATCAACATCCAATCCCTTGAAAAATTAAAACCAATTGATAAGATTGATTTCAGAGGACATTTTTTGAAAGTCAGTTTTAAAGAAATTGTAAATCAGAGCTTTTGTCCACCTTAGAATGTGAAACTGTATTTGAATTTATTAAAACACTTTGAAATCTCCGTTTGATTTATTTTGATTCTATGACGAAAGAATATTGATTAGTAAATAACTAACAATCTTTAATGCAATTATTTCACCGTTTCGCTTAACGGAATTGTTTTGTTTCTCATATACACTTGTAAGTATTGACTAATATATCATTAAATTAAATCATATTAATATGCATTTGCATGAGTCAACGATATCGGTTACCGTCTTCATGCTTCAACGATTACTTTTTACTTTACTTGCTCTGTGTAGTACTCAGTATATGCCGTATACAATTAACAATTCAGCACGTTGCACTTCAGTCGAACGAAAATAAAGCGAAATAGAACCATGAAAGCAACAGCCTCACAACTAACAACAACTACATGTTGTAGATTTCCAAGTCATTCACATATATTTATACATATTTATGGAAAAATTGTCGATTGTGTTGCAGCAAAAGAGCATCGTATATGCAGGAGCGTGACAAAGAACTGCATTCAAGTCTACCGACATTCCCGGCAAATTTTGCAATAACGCAGATAACGGGTTTGTTGTAACGATGAGATGAAACCAGGGTTTTAAAATGATTCTACATTAACCCAATTGAAATTCGATTTTTGGATTACTTGAAATTTTATTTGTAGTGGTGATGATTTTTCAAGTGGTATTTATTAAAATTTGGTTTTCAGTGCAGTCATATATTCTGATGGAATGATTTCAAATATCGGTTTTTCCTCATATATACGCAGCTAATTCTGACCAATATGCATAATTTCCTGCATTAACACAGCGTGTCATGACCGAATACGCATAAAGCACACTTACAGATGAAAATCCGGTTTATTTTGATGTATTTGATATGAAAACCACTGCCTGAATTTTCTTGAAATTTAAATTTCAAATTAAAATATGCCAAAATCATGATTCCGATGGTATTCCTCATAAGACCAGTCATTTTCCAAACGTCTTCCTTGATTCCATTCCTTACCTAGTAGCCCTCCACCAGTTTGCAGAGGCTGCTAGTTTTCCCTCGCTTCTGCCCCTGCCATGAATCCAATTCAACATCTCGACACATTTATACTGTATGGCGTCTTATGTCTTCATTATATCGCGGATTGTGGCCACCAACTCCAAGTGGACTCCCAACAACGGCATTTCCCTCGTTTTTAATTTCAGCACTTCTTGCAAATTCAAAGCAGTTTGGTTCGTCAGCTTGAGGAATTGAGACGCGGTCGTCGGAAATCCGCAACTATTATCGTCTTCGCGCACCTATGTGCACGGCAGTTGGACTTATGAGTTTGATATGTTTAGTTCGGTTCCTCTTAAGACCCTAGACACATTCGGTATTTCGTTCAGTTTCGAATCATATAAGTTGGCGGTCGGTTGCTTTTAATTCGCATTTCGTAGAAATTATTGAATCGCGTTTCTTTTCATTCAGCAATAATTTCTAAGAAATAATTTGTAATGCTAATGTTCGACGAATAAACTGAAAAGTGTAGAAACAAACCGTTATCATTCAGTGTGGAATTGTATTTCGTTAAATGTTGTAAGAAATATATAGTTTGAGTTTTGTGCAAACACGCAGAGTGCAACAATAATCAGCTCGGTCGTTAATTAAAGTAAGTGTAATAAAATGTGTTTATTTTTTTTTGAAAAGATTTATCGCATTCTTCACAAAGCGATTTACATTCTACTATATTCCTATTTTTACATGCGAATAATGTTGATTGTAAATGGGCGAATAGATGGATAGACATTCTTTTTGGGTGTCACAATTTTTACACGAGGAATAATTGCCAAAGATTTGCGGAAGTGAAATTGGGTAGAATGAGCTTTTCGATGCAAATTAGTCAAGATGTAATTGAGTTGGCCTTATTATGCTGGCTGGGTATTATGAAATGCTTCTTCTGTATAAGTTTTAAGTTGTTGTTATTTTTTTGGGTGACGACTTGAGATTATTTTCGAGTAAAATAGTTCCGAGAAGATTTATGGAGTGTAAAAGGGTTACATTAGATGTGTTAGGTTATAAGGCCAACAAACTAAAAGTAAGAACTATGTTCACGAAATAAATTTGCTTGTGTTTTAGTGTGAAAAATATCTAGACAGTTAATTTCAGGCTCTTCATTTTTTCAATTCCGTTTCTGATTTCTGAAAACATATTTTTCCATTAGGTCTCATGCTAATTTTTACGCTATATTTTGGCTTATTCAACCGGCCAGACCGTCCACAAAATACCAACGAAATCAGGCCATACCTTCTGAATTTTAAGTAGCAAGAACTTAATTCTGTTAGTTTCAAAATTTTCCAACAATCTATTTAAAAAAACTTATGCATATGTAGATTGGTATATCGAAATTCCGTAACTTAATACACCAAACCTATAAGCATAGTTCATCTAAGGTTGAATAAGTCATCAACTCAAAACAATTTTCCATTCAACTTGCGAATTTCAAACGATGGTTTTGGAAATTTCTCTTTCCATCCGAAATTGGCTGAATATTATCTACAAACGTGCCACGTGAATATAACTAATTTTACCTGTTCGAACTTTATGTCGTCAAACAGTCTGCACGAATTAAATAGATATGAGACAACAAGACACGCAATCCGAGATGGTTATCACTGTCAATAAGTGGTTCAGTTTCTTCAGTGTCTTTTGGTGGAAGCTCTTTATAAAATTATGAGAGCCAGGAGAAGAATTCAAGGGGAATATATAATATAATGCAAAAAATGTACCTTTCAAAATTGATGCTTACTCAAAATATATTCAATTTCTTATTAAAGCAGCTAGCCGACTCGTTAATTTTGCATCCACTGCAGATACGTTAATCCGCAGTGTCATTTGTCTCATGACCCAAATACTTGACAGTAAAATGGTTTTTTTTTAAATTAATTTTCTTTCGTACACAAACATTGATAATCATTGGCATTGAATTCAAAATAAACTAAACTATATATATAATTGAATTGTAAATAGCAGAGATGCGAATTTCAACGTTTTATCGTTTGTATTGATTAGCTTGTTTATATATTGCATAATTTACGAACAAAAAGCCTCACTGGAATACTCTCATTCATTCATAATTGACCGTACGTGGTAGTCAATAACTTCAAAAATATTTTCAATAAACACTATAGTAGAAACATAAATTGTGTCGTTTTTAAATAACCAATTTGAAAAACAAATTTTTAAAATGACATTCGGGTTACTGGCTTAAGTCTTTGGTTTTGTAGAACGATTCTAGCCGAGACTCATTCAAGTCACAAGTGGGGAAATGATCTGTCAGGTATTTGAGTTGAATCCTGTGTAGATTGTAATTATGTTGCTGAAACATGCATCTTATAGATGGAATGTCAAAATCATTGAAACACTGAATTCTTTGGCCACGAGTCTTGGGTATTAATCACAGTAAAAATTAAATTTCATGCAAAATGACTTAATTTCGCTTTAATTTAGTTTCTTGCAAATGATGTGATTGAGAAAGATATTTCATCACATCTAGTCATAATGTGTTAACGATTGAGATCTTAAAAGAGTATAACTTTAATGTTTTTTATGTTGAAAATATTGCTTGTGTTAAAGCAATAATGATTTTTATTTTCCATCGCATTAAAATATCTCTACCAACCATTATGCTATTAAAACATCCAGAATGCATTTTGGATGAGCAAACACATGATTTACCAGTGGAATTTGCGTGATAATTAACAAAATGGAGATTTATTTTAAAAACTAATTGTTACTTTCGTACAATAGACTTCAGTTAGTTGGAGAATTTAACATGTGAGAACAAATGAGGTGCATTTCTCACAGTTGAGGATGTGTACATTTTGAGCACAAATTACGTTAATGACATAAAATTACAGAGATCAATGTTGTCATCAGTGTTCTCAAGCTAAGATATTGATAACGTGAAAGAGAAAAAACCAAAGAAAGTGACTGCAACAAGCTGTTTATTTTACGTCGATTTTACGTCGTACGAGATGGAAGGTATAATGGGTCAGTTCTTTTTAATCGCTGAAATAAACGCTGAGTTAGTGTTCTTTTGACCAGCTTGTGTGGATGATGAGCAACGGCTGCATTAAATTTTCTACTGCAGTTCTTAATTTGTTCACGTTTTTCTGAAGCTTACCTTTACGATTTTAGCTTCAATGTACCGTTTCCAGATGAGCCACTTATTAATTTGCATTCCGAGACACTTTAATTTGTTACTTTGAGATATTGATTACTTGAGTGCAAGTTAGTTTTGGCAATATTGAAGTAACGTGAATGCACTCGGTTTTTTTTTTATTCTGATTCTCCATCTTGCTTCTCACAGTTCGAAAAATGAGATGTGGGCTTGCAAGGCTCGGGATACCATAACTGGATCTTAGTCCGAGCATATAGTGGTGAAGTCATTCGCAAAGTTAGCTGCAGCTAATTTATCGCATACCAAGATCAGATTTGAAAATTAAGCAGAATACAGATCCCAAAACATTTCCTTGAGGTGCATCAGCATGCACAGAATATTTATTTATTTAAACCAAGCGAAGTCTATAAGGAAAAAAATAACAAATTAACAAATATGTTTTCTTAAGCTTAACCAAAGTTTGACAAGTTCATATTCACAGATTTTTGTATGGTTGTTCTTTGGTATGAAGATTTCAGACGATGCAACCGTATTTTATAAATGGGCGAACTAAAGATATGTACAGAGTCGTTGCAAAACCAATAAGTTCTTGAATTCTTCTGTTCGTCTCTTAATGAATCCTAGCTGCTTGCGGACTCTTGCAAGAATTTTCTCGTACAACACGCATCTACAACGCTATATCAGACTATAATCAAAATTTTAAAAAAGAGGTGTTCCCGTAAGACCTCTTTTTAAATATTTTGATTATAGTCTGATATAGCGTTGTAGACTTATGGCATGGCATTTGTCAACGTTAAGAAAAAGTTTAATTTTGGGCACACTATTTTTCAAGCAATAAGAGTTTTCGATAAAGGAAATTTGAATCAAATTTTGATCGCATAGTGTAATAGATTATCAGACAGTCCGTGTAAAAAGATGCTGAATGTCAGGTAACACTTCCGAGAGATCCGAAATAAAAATATTGAGCAGGAGTGGCCCTAGATGGCTCCCTTGAGGTACCCCGGAGGAGATGGTTTTTTTTTGGGAAAGAAAGTTATATTGTGTCGAATTACGGAGGTAATTTAACGAGTTTCCTGAAATGCCCAGTTTTCGCAACTTATGTTTCGAAGCATCATAGTCGACAGGGTCAGAAGTTTTGTTCAAATCTGTGTATATATTATCGATTTGATGCCTTTTTGCCATATTGCCAAGTACGTTCGAGATTATTGTTATGAGGTTTGTGGTAATCGATCTACTTTTTCTGATGCTACGTTTTTGTTCGTTCAGAAGGGAATCAATTACAATTTTAAACTTAGCACAAACAATTTTTTCAAACAGCTTAAGTATAGCTGACAACATGGCGATGCCTCTATAATTTATCGCATGCCAGCAATTTCTTGAAGATAATACGCATTGGTGAAATAATCGTTTCTGAACCCTTAATTATGAAGCTCGGTGGACGTAAGTCTGACCCAGGGCGTTTTTTATGGTAAAGTTCACTTCAGTTTTTGAAATGTCCTCTTTCGTTAAATCAATTTGATCAACGATAGGCAATTGAGGTGTTTAAGAAAGTGGTACGTTAGATGAGCCACCGAGCGGGCACAAAATCTCCTGGAAATGGTTGGCAAACAAGTCGCATAATTGTTGTGGTTCAGCAGAAACTAAGTTGTTTTTGTACATCAATAACAATATTAATAATAACCAAACTTTTCGCTTAGTCAAACGAAGTAAAAATAAAACTTTTGGATAGCTAATTACATTTTCCACGACTGTATTTGTAGAAGTTCCTGGGCAAAGTCATTGTATTTGTTAATGATATCATCGGAAGCATTGATATTAGTATTAATTATCTTACATAGTTTGTCTCTTTTATTTCGTAAACACTTGAGAGTATTATCCAACTATGGTTCCGATAATTTATCTTTCTTCTGCATTTACGCAACGGAACCGCATCAAAAATCAACTGGTAAAGTAAGGACACTGCATCGTTCAATCCCAAAGTTAAAAGAGAACTATTCCAGTTAATATAATTCAAATAATAGCTAATGCTCATAATCAGCATTTCAAAAATCATATAAAATTATATTGTTGTATGATTGTGAAGTTGTCAAATCAGATGTAAATAGCTCGACTGTAAAAGCAGAGTGGAGTTGAGTATTGAGTCTATAGTTGGATAGCTACTACATCATCGTAACTATTAGGGAAAATAACATCTAACCAATTACGATTTTGTTTAGAAGTCGGAGTGATTGGCTACGAATCATTGCTGTAAAATGTACTTACAAAATTTAGATCGGATCAGTCAAGAATATTGACTGGAAGGAGGTTGCTATCATTTTCATTAACCGTGAACTTTAAATTTGGCTGATTAAAATCTCCCAATACTATAATTTTATCATCATTTTGACAAGATGATGCCAGAGAAGAAATGGTTGCATACATATCATCGTAAGTGGTGCTGTTTGAATTGGGTGGAACGTAGACAGCTTCGATATAAAGGAAACCTTTGAACCATGAAATTCTGATAATATTGAGCACAAACTGATTTTGTGGTTAAGTTTCAGCCCCTTCACGTGACAGCTATGAATGGCAATGAAGAAACCACTACCTCTAGCTTGTCCTGTGCGAAAATAATTACAGTTATCTCCGTATATGGTCCAGCAACAGTCAAGTATTTTTCGTTTTTATGGGAGTCGTTTAGCCAGGTTTAAGAAATTAGAAAGCCTAGAGAATAAAATTGGTGGCAACTGTTTGAGCATAGGCATTGATTTTTAGAGTAGAGCAATCGGAGATTTTTAGAGTAGTTTGGATAGTGATATTTTCTACTTCATTCGCCAAAGCTTTGATTTGTCGTATATCTTGAGTATTGACATCGCAACTCCATGATATTTGATGACAAATATTTTTCCTGCGCTCTTGAAATATGTACGATATTTGCTACCTTCCTTTCTTCTTCATTTGTATTATTTCTCTAACAGATGTAACCTACCTCTAACTCTTTTTATTAATACTCCTTCTATTAATTTCTTTTCGGTGATCCCCATCCAAGTGGATACTTGGATGTCTCATCTAGGCGGCAGCAGTGGTGTCAATGGCATACCCAACATATTCGCGAAATCTTTTTCATCTTCGTAATGTGTCTTTGTGTACTTTTTTAATCTATCCTTTCGCTTGGTGCTTTCTTCTTCATACTACAAATCGGCCATTGTTTTTCCAATATTGAAAACGTTTTAAACTACCGCCCCATATCACTCCTTTCCTATTTTCATAGATTGTTGAAAAAAATTGCACACGACCAAGTCTACCATGCTTTACTTAGTAAAATATTAAATGCAAAACATGGTTTTATCAAGAAATGATTCACTTCCACTAATTTAGTCGAAGTAGAAAGACAATCTTGTTGATGTAATAAATGCTGATTTTACAAAAGCTTTTATTACACGCTACTTGCCAAGCTTACTTTGTTTAGCAAATCTGGTCCCCTATTTTCATGGTTTTCTTTCTACATCCTCAATCATACCTGCAAAATCGTGCTAAATGATTTTGCTTCCCTTCTTTTTATCCCTCTTCTGGTGTTCTACAAGGCTCCATTCGTGAACCTCTATCATTTTTTTTTACTTAAACGACCGCCCTTCTGTATTTTCATCCAAGTACTCTATTTATGTGGATGACCTTAAGCTGTTTCGCGAAATCTCATCTATCAGTGACTGGTCTTTATTGCAGTTAGATCTGACAGCCTTATATGCATGAAGCATTAGGCATTCTCTCCCTTTTGTTGTATTGAAATGTCTGGTAATGTCATTTTCTATTAAACCACATTTTTCCCCTTTGAATTAAGTTTTTGTTCTTCATACGGATCAGCATAAAGAGCTTGGTATTGTGCTCGATGCTTACCTGATTTCTTGCCTCTAAGGCATCAAAAGCTGCCAGTTTCGTTCTTTGTTGTTCCCGTTCCTTCTTAAATATCTACACAATTGCTCATTTGTTTATCTCCTCAATTTGCTGCATCCTTGAATGCTGCTCCCTTTCGTTTCGTGTAGTTGTCGGCTGTCACTGAATCTAATCTGCCCTGATTCGCATAAACGTTCTATCTAAATTTTTGTCATTTTTGAGTTAACAACGGATTCAAAAATTACATACTCTATTACATCATTGTGCGAAATATGAAAAACCTATCTTTCATGGAAGTATGTTAAAATCAATAATGAAAAATCACCCCATCTATAAGAAACGTCGCATTATTCAGCATAAACGTTCTATCTACAGTAGATAGAACGATTATGCTAAGCAATGAGGCCAGTTTTTCGTTGCATGTTGCTACAAAAAAGTCCTATCTGCTTAAAACCTGCCTTCCACAACTATTTTCAACGTTTTCTCACGTAAACGTATTTGTATCCAGGTCCAAACTTTCGTCCTGTTTGAAGATGTCCACAGCATTTAGAAAAACACAAAACAACGAATGTCTCGAAAGTTCTAAAATGTAGATAGAACGTTTATGAGAATCAGGGCAATATTGTTGTATACTTGTATAAACTCAGTGTTCCCTATTGTTCCGATGAAGAACGTCTTACATTCCTAAATCTCCCTTGCTTAAGTACCCGTAGATTGTGCCTTGACCAGTGCTTTTTATACAAATTGCTTCACGGACCTTTTTCTTCGAGTTTATGTTGAGATCTGTTTTTGCGTGATGCAGAACGACCCTCTAGACAGTGAGCTGTCTTCAATGCCCCTGTTGCTCGTACAGAGGTATACTTTCACTATCCTCTTTTTACATATGCTTTGCAGGTATGATGACCTCCAGTTTGGGTCTTTACTTGTAACTTTTGCTTCTTTGACAAATATATTTTGGATTCATCATCAAATTAACTTTTAATTGGTCACTCATTATCTTGATTTCACTTTTCATATTTCTCAATTTCGTAAGTGGATTTTTTATCTGTAAAATCGGTCTAATATAAATAAGAATAGACAAATAAATAAATTGGACCAGCCTTTGGTCAGATGACAGCTCGTCAAGAACGCTAATATGCACATATTAGGTCAGCTCGCGTACTTTCAGTCAATGAATTTTACTGAATTTTCCTGAATCATGTGGTGGGGGAAATTCATGAATGGTACGAAAACGCTCTCATTGGATTGCCTGAAAATTGACAAACCAAAGTGCCAGTTGTCGGTTTTTGGGAGAACCATATTAATTATAAAGTCATCCTAAGCGGTGATAAATTATCGCCACAAAAATATTCGTCCTTCATAATAACATTACGCCAAAAACCGTTTGACAGTTTTCAGTATTTTTCAGTAGCTCAGACCCTACTGAAATTTACTGAAAGAGGGGAATGTTTCAGTTTTCAGTAAAACGTAGTACAAAAACGGCTTCATTGCAATTAATTGCAATTAATCGTAGTACGCGAACAGACCTATTGGTTAAGTGCATGTGAGATCTCATATCTAAGACGCCGTTGTTTAAAGGCCTGAAGTGCCTTGGCTCATTGGGGATATGCAGGCATGATTGTCTTTCTTACTTCTTTACAGTGGCGATTATAGCCATCCGCAAGGAAGCCTCTGTGGTCGATAAATGCTCGAAGGTCTTCAATGAACTCCTGTGATCTTCGTGGCCGGAACACTGAAATCAATACGCACTTGACAAAGATCGTCTGCACTTTTATAGCAGTGACTTCCATTACCCTGGGGCTAGTGGCAGAGACAATATGTTGAGTGATGTTTGTTCTCACGAGGAATTTCATCTCTCGATTTTGCGTGTTATGAAAAAAATGTAATTTAAAAGAAAATTACAAATAACGGTTGTATGAGCTTTGTCAACATCAACATGCGCTCAATTCAAACAAAGCACTTATGATATTCACTCTGTATTTATTTCGCAAAATCACTTAAAATTTCATCTAAACCACTTATTAGCACATTGCTCTTAAACATACGCTTCTGAACACTCACATAAAATTCTACGCTTCTTCACATTGATCTAGCTTCTTCACAAGGCTCTCAGCCATATTATTTATCTACTTAAATCAATGTGACATCAACAACCAGCTACAACCGAAACATACATATTTCGTATTCAATTAAAATTCAACTGAAAAACTTGAAAACTCAAGATGACTTTGCACATCTACTTGACGAATAAGTGCGAACAATACGTGCTCACACAGATTTATCGCAAAACATACAAATAGACTTGAACAGTGATTTTTGTCAATATTTAACAATCAGCAGGTCAGTAGCAGTGGTGACTTTATGTTGTGTAATGATTTAGTTGGAATATCTGAAAATGCAAAATGCCATCAGAACTTCGGGCATTTGCTGCGAAGATAGTGCGAATTTTTTTTTTTTTTGAGGATTTCGATAATAGCCTAAAGGTGATGTGTACTTATCAAATTAGATAGACCCATTTTACGCGTTCAAGTTCATCAAGATGCTATTTGGTGGTTTTGAGTACATACGATGATTTACCATATTGTGCAATTCGTACGTTTATTTCGACAGGTTTATTCGCTTCCGCGAGATGATGAAATATGTAGTTTTTGAGAAGGTTCTAATTTGTGGGTGTTGAAAGGTGATTAATCGCTGAAGATGTACTGTACTGGTTTTAGATGCTAGAAGATATTTGCATAATTATAAGCCAATCAATCGAAGAACAAAGGTCCGCAATTATGGAAAAATGTCAAGTCAGTGTGGTTTTGTGTTATTAGTGTTCTAAAGCTATCACGAGATTTTCAGTTTTATTGGGAGTTAAGTGGATAGTTCATTGTGGTATAAGAATTTATATTGTATGGTTTGGCAATAAAGTCCGTTAAAACACAAAAAAGTACGAAACAGCTATTTTCGCACTTTTAGAATGACAATGACTTGAAATTTTGAGGTTTTTTTTTGTAGTTTAGCTCGCTCGTGTCATGAAACCACATAAAAGATAAGATAATCCGGTTCAATTTACACCTTTTGACACCGTGTTAATATCAATTCAATTCTTTAAAAGGTTAGAAAAATAATTGTTTCCTGGATTTTTCCAATTTTAGTTTAATTTTAGAGAAATCAAGTTTATATCTATATAAAATTATTTCTAAAAATTCAATCATCATGCAAAATAAATGCTTTCTTTTCATGTTAATTTAGAACATCCGTCAGATATCCCTTTTGAGGTTTTTAAGCACAGTTTTTGATCATTTCAAACTATCGGTACAAAAAACATACAACCGGTTTAAGTCAACGAATCATGGCATCGAAACCTTAAAATTACATTACGGCAATTAAATTACGGATATATAGCATGTACAAGCTGCTTTCTCACAAGAAATACACTCGTGTGGATAATTATTTGTTTATATACTTGAATTAAAATGTTATTTACATACTTGAATTAAAACACTTAAATTAAAATATTCTTACAGAATGAATAAATTTTTCCGCTTACATTAGATCAATGACTTTTGAATGCAAATTTTTATTAAGTAACTGTAACTCGGTTCACCAGACGCACATGTTCGTAAACAATAAAATATAGCGAGTCGATTTATGCGATTCAAATCATGCCTACTACACGCTATAAACTGTGATCTTATCTATCAGCTAAATATATTCAAATACATTAGACAACATCATGAATATTTAGTATCTAGGCTCTATTTAAGGAGAGCAGTGTCTTCAAATAGAATGGTTTACAGCTTTAATATTGCAGTCAATTATTATATTAGAATAAACATTTTTTTTTGTCAACAAAACAAATATGTGTCAAACCTTCAGAAAGAGCTCTTATTAAAATAATGTTCAATAAATAAAGAAAACTCAGCACATCTTTTTACTTAAACAGCAGATCAAAGCTTAAATCGTGAATTCAGATATGAACTAGATAAAGTCTTAACAGTACAGTAATGTTTCGATACTACGAGTAATTGAATACTAGCTCCTTCATTTATTTACTCTTCATGTTGGTGAATCAATCTTACCCAAGTATTAATTATGCTATATGGTAGCATACGTCCGGTTTATGAATGGAAATTATTTAAATTTGATCTATTTGTAATGGTGTCAGATTGTTTTATCGAGAAATATATTTCTCTGACGAAAATTATATCTGTTACCTACGAAGGAGGGGATCATCGTCACCGTCGGTTCATTGACCTTTCAAAGAAAGAGGTATGTAGCATCCAGTAATTTTTATATTTTTCATTCAAAAATTACTGGCCACACATCTCCGACCCACACTGTATGGATCGGAGACGCTACAACATTTTGCGATTGAAACCACATTTCAATCGCACAAAAATAAGTCCCGTACGTCCCCGGCGACCTTATTATTGATTTCGAGTAGCAACAAGTTCTAACGGGATCTTGTTTTGCGACTCGAACTGGCATTCTGCGAGCTGGAGCTGATAAGCTGGACAGTCTGTGGATGGTCGGGTCGAGAGGCTGCCGCTTGTGGCGTGCACGGGAGGTTGGTTAAAGGGTGCTCCGCTAATGCGGACGAGGGGCCTTCACGGCCATTTCTAGGGCACCCTGCTCTCGGGGCAATTCTTTTTTTTTTGTTTTGCCTCCTGAATGGCATTAGCCATTCCACTTTTTGACCTTAGCACTCTTGGTTCTGGACTTCGGTCTGGTTCTAAGTTGTGCTAAGGCCACTCTCCATCTTAAAAATCGCTACAAATGGCGCCCAACGTGGGGCCCGAAACTTGTTTTTGGGCAACCCACACCACAGTGAGAAAATACTTATGAGTTTCGACTCATACTCCCCTCAAGACTTCACGTCTTTAAAACCTTAAAATTCCATTCTCACTAGCAGGTCTTAGAATCGCCTCCTTTGCGATTCAATTCATTTCGTTCGAGAGAACAAAACCCATTTATCAAGACCTGCATTGCTCGCTCTTTCCTTACTAGCCGCAAACATCCTTCCCAATCCTTTCCTTTTAAAATCATTTCCTAGTTAGTTTACCTCTTGGGCAGCTTTTCGTTGTGTTCGTCCTATTGAGTTTTTTGACTCTGGGTGCAACCTGGAGGTTGGCCGCGGATAACAGGTTGTGGTGGTTTACCGCCGCTCCTGTCCCGGTCAACCGAAGGGCCCCTGCCCCACTTTATGTTGGGAAGCTGTCCCAAATTTTTCATATCCTTGCTGTCTTGATCCAGCTTCGGCTTTTGGCTTGAGTTTGGTTCAAGCTGTGGTGGATTACGTGGGGTTGGCGTGGTGCCGCCTACACGTCCCTGCAGCTTGGCCAGACTTGAACCATTTGCTGAAGTTGAGTCAAGTAGCAACACAGTTGTTTTTGGTCCCTTGCTCCTCTCTTTTCGAGGAATTTCGGGTGAGAGAAACAGTCCCCCATGCTGGGCGATTCCCCTTTTGGAATCGACCCAATTAAATTACTGAACTTAAATACTTTTCACACTTAAACAGTTTTCACACTTGAACATTTTTCTCACCAAAACATTTTTCATACGTAAACACTTCTCATACTTAAACATTTTGTAATTAAAATTTCAATTTCCTGCGATTTTTGAAGTCAAAAGCCAGCCAGCCAGCGGACCTGAATTGGAGAGGAATGGATCGGGTTTCGTCTAATAAGAAGGCCATTTCTCGAAAATTAAATTTTAATAACCCTTAAATTTTGATCTTCTCTTGGAAAGTTTAAAACTTTCTTTTGGAATTTATATTTTCTTTTCGTTTCTCATTCGAATTCTAGCCACTTGGCTTTAAGATCTTGATTAAGATTTATTGAAGAGTTAGTCACACCACTGGTGTGCAACCACTTATATCTATATTTTATATATAGCTTTGAATATTTGGCATTTTTCTTGCCCGTTAGCTGTTAAGATTGTTTTTCTCTCTTTGGAAGAGTTAGTCACACTCGTTGTGCACAGGGTTGCATTTGAATTTGCAGCAACTCCTTAGTTATAAGCGTAATTAATTCGTTAGTCACGAGTATCGTGCATTCTCTTTGAATTTTCATCACTTGTCAATTATTTATCACAGACTGATAATGCCATTGCATCACAGCAGTGAGGATCTGTCTGGCACCACAGTGGAGGCTCAGTGCTCCATATGCCAGCAGTCATTCGCTGCTGCCCAGGTTACGTACACCACAAAATGTGGTCATACATTTCATGAAACGTGCCTGGAGCAATGGCTTCGGAATCATACAGATTGCCCGCTGTGCCGTGGACCACTGAGTCTCCCCTTAGGAGCCAGACAGGCCCCCACTGCTGCAGCATCTATGCCACGAGGGGCTCGGCCCAAAACCCAGCGGCCGGGAGTAAGAACCCGAGGCATGAGAAGCAATGAAGATGTGGAAATCAGGGACTTTGATTTACAGGCCGAGTCGGGGGCGGAAGGTTTAATTCAGCCACCTGGCCCGTCATCAAAAGCGTCCCCAATCTCAGATGTGACGTCAGAAGCCGCAGGAGCGCGCTCTATAGTGCCTCAAGATTTAAGCGGACTTCAACAACAGATTAACGAATTGCAGAACGGCATGCGTGTGATGCTGGAGCGCATGGCCCAATTAAATCTTCCGTCCCGAACTCGGAATGTAGAGTCGCCAAGACTGAACCCTCGCGCACAATCATTTGTTCCAGTGCCGCGATCCTACTCACCTCGCACCCCTCGTGGTAATAATGTCCAGTTCCACCACGATAAGGTGGCAAGCATCATTGGTGGGTGGGGACTAAAATTCTCGGGTCGTGAATCCTCCATGCCCGTGGAAGTCTTTATTAACAGGGTAGCAGCTCTTACCAGGAACACCTTGGGCGGAAATTTTAATGTTCTATGCCAGCATATGCATTTACTTTTGATTGGACCTGCCGCTGATTGGTATTGGCGGTTTTACAATTCGAGACGTGATTTCAATTGGAGGGATTTGGAGTCGGCCCTGAGCGATCATTTCGCGGATCGCTTCACGGATGCCGACCTGATGGAACAGATACGAGGAAGGAAACAGCGACCTCAAGAAACATTCGACGATTACAGTGCGGACGTCTACAAGATTGTCGACCGGCTACAGCGCCCTATTGGCGACGCGGACTTAGCTGACATTCTCAGACGCAATTTAGTGCCAGAAATCCGTCGTGGTCTGCTCCAAATACACCTTCCCTCTGTTCGTCTGCTCCGTCAGGCCGTCATCCGTGCGGAGAACTTTGAAATGGAGCTTGGAGGTCGACGCCGATCCTCACACTGGAGGAACGCCACAGAAGAACTTCGTGAAGAGTACCCGCTGGTCCAATATGAGGATTCCCCGGAAGAACATGGAGTGGAAGCAGTCACGGTCCTGCCTACTTGCTGGAACTGCAAGCAAGTGGGACACCGTTTCGACGATTGTTTGGAGCCCAGAACTGTATTCTGCTACGGCTGCGGAAAGGCAGATACTTACAAGCCGAATTGTGTAAACTGCCAAACAAAAAACGGACCGCAGGGAGCGCGGAACAAGATCTCACGCCTCCCGCAGGGCAAACAAGCTCCACCCCGTTCCAGCAGGTAGACAGGACTGATGATCTGTCTCCAAATTCCTTGGACCCAACCACCAATGATGTTAGTATTCAGCCGAGTGGGGACTCTACTACCTTATCGATCCCACTCTTACAGGCAGAGCCCCCTACACCTTTGGCTTTTCTGCCCTACCACATTAGATGGCGGAAATACACGGCGGTCCGAAACCGAATTTTTAACTCCGAAATTGACACCATTCACAAACACCTTAAAACACCTAAACGCTCAACGTTGAGAATGAGGCGTTTCTACGCTCAGTTCCGTCGTTGGCGTTATCAATTGGATTGTGCGACTCTGTTGAACGTGCCTCCAGGTGACGTTCGACCGTACGCTCAGGTTCTGTTGTTCGGCCAACTTACATCGGGTTTGATCGACACGGGAGCCAACGTGAGCGTGATGGCGGCTGATCTAGCCCGCTCCTTCCTCGAGAGGAACGCTTTTCCCTGGAAAAGAGCTTCTCTCGGGTTGAAAACAGCTGACGGCACACAACATCAAGCCGTAGGCCGAGTATCAGCCGACATCACGTTCCGGGGGCTCACCAAGACGTTGACGCTGTGGATAATACCCACTCTCAGTCAGAATCTCTATCTGGGAGTGGACTTCGTCCGTCTTTTCGCCCTGGCCACAGACCTGTTCGCGCCACCACCACAGGTCGACACCACCAACAGCCTCGACGCACTCGACGATTGCGCCCACCCTCTCACACAGGAGCAGCATCGCAGACTTCGGTCTGCGATTGCTTGCTTTCCTTCGTTTGCTGTGGAGGGCTTGGGAAAGACTACGCTCATCCGTCATGAAATCGACACTGGTGACCAGAAACCCATAAAACAGAGACATTTCTCTGTGTCACCAGCTGTCGAAAAGCTCCTATATCAGGAAATTGACCGGATGTTAGCGTTGGGCGTAATCGAAGAGTCGAAGAGTGCATGGTCTTCACCGGTAACGTTGGTGGTAAAGCCCTCGAAGGTGCGCCTATGCCTGGATGCCCGGAAGGTCAACTCGGTCACAGTGAAGGATGCCTATCCTTTGCCGCTGATTGATGGAATTCTCAGCAGACTTCCTAAGGCAAATTTCATCTCCAGCCTTGACTTAAAGGATGCCTTTTGGCAAATCCCTCTAGAGGAAAAGTCAAAGGAGAAGACAGCCTTCACTGTGCCCGGTCGACCCCTTTACCATTTTGTCGTGATGCCGTTTGGGTTGTGTAATGCACCCCAAACGATGTCACGACTGATGGATAAGGTTATTCCGCCCCAACTCAAGCACCAGGTATTTGTGTACCTCGACGACCTGTTGGTGATAACAGACGAGTTCGACGCGCACCTTCAGGTACTTCATCAGGTCGCCTTCCATTTGAGACAAGCTGGCCTCACCATCAATGTGGAAAAGAGTAAGTTCCTCTTGCGAGACGTCAGGTACCTTGGCCACATTGTTGGTGGGGGCACTATCCAAACCGATCCTGACAAGGTGAAATCTATCATGGATTTCCCCCTTCCCTCTACCACGAAGCAACTCCGAAGATTTCTAGGAATCTGCGGTTGGTATCGGCGCTTCGTCAGGGAATATGCGTCATTGTCAACGCCACTGACAGACATGCTTTCTAAGCGGAGTCAGTTTGTGTGGACCGATGAGAGGCTAAATGCTTTCAAGCAATTGAAACACAGCCTTGCTTCAGCCCCAGTGCTGCACAGCCCAGATTTCAACAAGCCCTTCTCCATCCAATGTGACGCGAGTCAACATGGAGTCGGTGCCGTGCTGGTGCAGCGCACAGAAGACGGAGCTGAAGCCCCCATCGCCTATATGTCCCACAAACTGAATCCCGCTCAGCGAAATTACACCGTCACTGAGCAAGAGTGTCTGGCAGCGGTGTTGGCAATCAAGAAGTTCCGTGCCTACGTGGAAGGTCACGAATTTGAAATCGTGACCGACCATGCTTCCCTAAAATGGCTAATGAACCAACCAGACCTTAATGGACGATTAGCCCGGTGGGCCTTGAAACTTCAAGGTTTCAACTTCAAGATTGTCCACCGAAAGGGAAGCCAAAACGTAGTGCCGGACTCCTTGTCGCGCATGTTCTCTGCCGAGGCGTTGATGCCGGCAGAAGGCGAGGAGACTCCAATGGAGCTAGACTTAGAGTCGCCCCACTTCAAAAGTGCCTCCTATACGGAGCTGGCGGCTAAAGTCCAGGCAGATCAAGACCAACTGCCGGACCTAAAAGTTGTAGACGGGTTCGTGTACAAGCGGACTGAGTATGCGACCGGAAACGGACTTCAAGACCAGTTGGCCTGGAAGTTGTGGGTGCCGTCAGAAATGACGGCAGAATTAGTGAAGGGAGCTCATGACCCACCCTTGAGTGCGCATGGTGGCGTGGCCAAAACCCTCGGCCGATTACGGCAATGGTTTTTCTGGCCACGAATGGCCGCTCAAGTGCGTGATTATGTGGGATCATGCATAACATGCAAAACCACCAAAGCCCCTTCACACACCCTTCGTCCACCAATGACGCTGCAGTCCGTTCCCGAGCGCATATTCCAGCGCTTGTACATCGACATTATCGGCCCCTACCCTAGGTCCAAGTCTGGCAACATTGGAGCTCTCATCGTCCTCGACCATCTTTCGCGATTCCCCTTCGTTGAGCCGCTTCGTAGATTCACTGCGAAAGCAGTCATTGACATCCTGAGGAAAAGGGTATTTCACCTTGTTGGAGTCCCGGAGAGTGTCGTAACAGATAATGGTGTACAATTTCGGTCGTCTATCTTTCAGACCTTTCTACAGGAATTCGGTATCGGACATACCTTCACCGCCGTGTATTCCCCTCAAGCCAATGCCTCGGAACGTCTCAACCGCTCCATACTGGCGGCAATCCGTTCGTACATTGATCCCGTTCAAAAGGAATGGGACGCCAAAATCCCAGAGATAACCTGCGCGTTGCGCTCAGCACCTCACGCGACGATAGGGACTTCGCCCTATCAGGCAGTCTTCGGGCAACCAATGGTCACTCATGGCCGCACCTACCACCTGTTGCGGCAACTACACCTAATGGATGACCCCGAGACCACTCTGCCACCTCCTGACCACCTGGCTCTTCTACGCCAGACCATCCGCGACCTCACCACCAAAGCCCAGTCTCGCAATGCCAAGGCCTATAACCTTCGTTCCAGGTTGGTTTCATACCAGCCTGGCGAAGTGGTCTACAGGCGCAACTTCCGGCAAAGTGACGCAGCCGCGCACTACAATGCAAAGCTGGACCGGAAGTTTTTACCTAGTAAGGTAATTAAGAAGATCGGCGGTGCTTACTACCAGCTGGCCGATCAAAATGGACGATCAGTGGGCGTCTTTCACGCGAAAGACATCACTAAGTGATAGACCCACTGAGTTCACCAGTTCACGATGTATTTCCAAATTTTATTTGGAAGATCGTCCATTTGCGCCTCTTTCAGGTGTCACTCCTGCTTCAATTAAAAAAGTATCTGGAGATGTTCACCTGGTTCACCATTTCCTCTACCCAAAGATACTTTCATGATTTACTCAGTATACGTGTTCACGAAATTTCCTACAATGATATTTACCCCTTTTTATTTGCTCACTAGTTCACGCAATAAATCTAAAAGATTGGATAGTGAAAGACTTGATCACCTGTTCACATCATTGTCTTTCACATATTACATCCATCCTTCAGCTCTTTCCACGCACTTGCCCTTGTGGAAAGATCTGTGTTGTAGCATCCAGTAATTTTTATATTTTTCATTCAAAAATTACTGGCCACACATCTCCGACCCACACTGTATGGATCGGAGACGCTACAACATTTTGCGATTGAAACCACATTTCAATCGCACAAAAATAAGTCCCGTACGTCCCCGGCGACCTTATTATTGATTTCGAGTAGCAACAAGTTCTAACGGGATCTTGTTTTGCGACTCGAACTGGCATTCTGCGAGCTGGAGCTGATAAGCTGGACAGTCTGTGGATGGTCGGGTCGAGAGGCTGCCGCTTGTGGCGTGCACGGGAGGTTGGTTAAAGGGTGCTCCGCTAATGCGGACGAGGGGCCTTCACGGCCATTTCTAGGGCACCCTGCTCTCGGGGCAATTCTTTTTTTTTTGTTTTGCCTCCTGAATGGCATTAGCCATTCCACTTTTTGACCTTAGCACTCTTGGTTCTGGACTTCGGTCTGGTTCTAAGTTGTGCTAAGGCCACTCTCCATCTTAAAAATCGCTACAAATAAACTAACCCCATTTTTTCAAGAACCCACCCCAGCCGCAGCGAGCTAGCAAAGCGGCACCCCAGCATCCGTCGGGGTTGGTTAAAGGGTGCTCCGCTAATGCGGACGAGGGGCCTTCACGGCCATTTCTAGGGCACCCTGCTCTCGGGGCAATTCTTTTTTTTGTTTTGCCTCTTGAATGGCATTAGCCATTCCACCTGTTTGACCTTAGCACTCTTGGTTCTGGACTTCGGTCTGGTTCTAAGTTGTGCTAAGGCCACTTCCCCATCTTAATGATCGCTACAGGTACCAGGTATTTTTGCTGATTCATAGACAGCATTTGATTGCAAAAAACCTGAACAACCGTTTTAGTCAACCTTTACAATGTGTAGTCTCTGCTGTGAATAAAATTCGTACACTGAAAGAAAAATCTTGGTAAAATCAACAATTTTCCTTAGTTGTTTTTACGTCAACTACAGGCTATAGTTAAAACAACTATAAGAAAATTGTTGATTACTTTTATGTACCATGACGCGTGGTTAATAAACAACGTCCGTGATGCAAAAAAAGTAAGCAACCACAAACAATGGTATTCCAACAATATACATAGTACGAAATAGTAAATGACTTAAGTCTGTGGTGTGGAATTATGTTTGTTGAATTTAACAATTGTAGAGTGGTTCGCTTTCTATGAAAATTGTTGATAATTCAATATTTTGTAGTGTTAAAGGAATTGATGCTTATTTTCCTGTAGATCAACTATTTACGTAATTATGAATTCGAGGATTAAACTGTGTTAATCCTCGAAGGTTTCCATATTTTTTGTATCAGCAAAGTCAACTACTTTTGTATGGTCAAATGAACTATTTTAGCACAGTAAAAATAACCTTTTTCCGTAGTTCCTGCGACAAATTTGAATGAATTGTTACATCACTATCAATAATAGTTAAATCAACCACGACATTTTCTTTCAGTGTAGTAATACTCTCAACGATCAATTATTCAGGCAGCTGTGTACGAACAAAAATAGAAATTCAAAGGCACCTGCCGCAATAGATTTTGAAATCTTTTCGACTCTGTCTTTGAGTTCGTCAAAGGGAAAGATGTAGCTCTAAGAGACAGATTGCTAGAACTTCAGATTGATGTTACTTACATATATTATTCGTAAAATTCAATGGAAATTAATTATTAATCTGATTAATTATTTAAATTATTAATTTTATCATAGAAAAATCTGTTATTTCAGAATTCCAAAAAAAACTCACTTTGTTGAAGCAGAATTGTCGTTCCAACGAGTTCAGCCAGTTTCCAGACACTTTGTTCCTGGAAGTCCCCCAATAGATCCTAAACCCATATATGAACATTGAAGAAGCACAGACTCAGATTCAGGAGGAATTAGTCGAACTTTCAACTATGGAAGTCAGTTTCCAGAATTGTGATCGACTCACTGAATTTTGACTTCAAAGTAACATCAGTCACATCTGCCCAGGACTCTTTTCAAACGATCTTTAACTGTCTTCCCTTTCTCCTACCTTCGAGCAAAGATTCAGTGCTGTGATTGATCTACTTTTAAAAGCTCTAGCGCATCAAATCCACTAGAAAAAGAAAAGTAGAGGAAGTAGAGGTTCCGAGAAAAGTAGAGGAATCTTTCAAATTTAGGAAAGTGAAATACTTGTTACTCATATTCATTATCGAATGTTTATCTTATAAAACTTTGAAAATGAAATTTCCTCTAACATAGACGATGAAAATGCTCAGTGCTTGCAACACTTTGCCAGCACTACAACCAACTGTTTCATATCAACCCTGCTATGGTAGCTATTTGCTGCTCGCAGTCCGGAGGATAGCAAGAAAGTAGCTAAGCCAAAATGGACATGCGTAAACAGCTGACACATGGTCCAAACGTCATTTTCGATAAGAAATTGAAATGAAAAGGAGAAAAGGGGATGATCAATAAATTTGAAAATAGTGCTATCATAATCTAAATACGGGCTTTTAAACACTTCAACTCAACTTGAGCTTTAAGTTGGCTTTTACACAGCGTATACCATCAAATTTTCAATGTTTCTTTTTCGCTCTGTTTCACATATATGGTGTCAAAAGACGCGTATAAGTGAAACTTTTCGAAAATGTTAGTAAAATTTTAATAGTTTCAGCAGCTGTATACTGGAAACTCCGAAATTTAATACAATTTCCAAAGTGCAATGCAAGTATTGAGCTGATATACGTAAATACGAGATTAAAATTAAAAAAAGTTTAAACAAAATTATTATTGAGTTGTGCTGTGTAAAGGTGGACCTTCGTAGCAGCTCTTGGCTGTCCAATATCCATAGCTGCTTCACCTAGCTACTGCAAATTTTGACACTTGCTAAAGTGATGCTATCCTATGCTTTTGGAGCAGCTATAGCATGCACATTGAACACACCACAGCTAACCGTTTTGTTTGACTGATGTTTACTCTGTCGCATTCTTGGTAAGTAATTCTGTATAATTTACATTTTTCCTTTTTATCTTTTTTACCGTTTACGGGACATACGTTTAGCACCTAATTTGTTAGTCCTACTGGTCGAATCTGCTTTTATATCAAAGTGTTCAAAAATTTCCCGAACTATTTTGAAAAGCATTGTTAATAGCCGGTGAATCATCGAATTGTAGGAATGCCAATGATCAGACGAGGATGATGTTGCTCTCTGGGTGATATTAAACCCAAGGAGACCTTCTTCCCTGATGGTCATTAAATTCAAGAAGGATATTCTCTTGGTGTTTGCGACTTCCATTGAAAATTGGATATCCTTATGTGCTTGGTTTAGCTTCTCCAAAGTTACTGTCAGAGCAAAAGCAAATGTTTAGGTTTATTTTTTGGCATTGCTAAAGATGGGTTAGAAAACTATAGTGTAAAAAAACACCGTTTTTTAAAGGAAATCTTGTTTGAATATCCTTAGATGCAGTAAGCAAAAAATTCATGCATGACTCCCGAATAAATTTATTGTAGCCCTAAATTAACATTATTAACATTTTATCGCTTTAAATAAATATTCGGCCGCCTCCATATGTAGTTTATGTGATAATTTCCTAGGGAAAAATTCCCAGGGTTGGCAGCACTGCATGGACTTGGGCTGATTAAAGCTCGTGGCAGTAGGCCTAATGAAACATTGTTTAGGTCGACGGTTTTTTTAAGCAATGGCACTTAATATTGTTGAGTTAACTGCTCTCATACTGATAATTATCTACCTGTGTTCAAGGGCAAATTCAGAGCTTGGGTCTATGGTTGTCATTTACCTCTCTTCCCCAGCCTAGGCCATTCTAAGTCATACGCGAAACTTCCACATGCTATTATATACTATTTATTGTTATTAAAGCGACCTGTCCGTGAGGGTTAAGTTTTTATTTTAAAGAAAACATCGAAATTTTACAATTTAATGATGTTTAATTGCAAAAAATACTAGAATGGTACTTACAGTAATTCAAAAATAATAAACATCACCCAAAATCTCGTAGCTGATGTCATAAAATGAAATCCATTTCCTGATTCAAAGGGCTATGAACTTATTCTGTGACCAAATACAACAGATTCCGACTTGACGAGACACAGTAATTCACTATTGAACTCTAATTTCTAATCACTTATGGCATTCCATGTAATCTGTCACTGCACATCATGTGACAGATAAGTTTTTCGTTCTATTATCTCATTTGACATTGAACCGCTAATGACAAATATCAAATTTCACATAAAAATTCGAGTTAAACTTATTTTTTCGGGGTTAAGTCGAAATTTAAATTTCACCGTTTATGTGATAATTTATTTTTTTATGTGACCTTGCACATACTCCAATGCGAATTTTATTGGAAACCTGCAAAAACTAGGCCTTTATTGATGAGAATATGATTGGTTTGTGTCCAAAATCCAAAGGATTTATGTACAATCCTACCGAAAGAAAATTTAACGAAACTCTGTATATTTTATTGCATTTCAATGCAATATGTATGTAGTTCAAGTATACATTGTATAACTCGTACACTGAAAGCCATAGTTTTAAGACATTTTCAAACAGATCTTTAGCTTTATTAACGGTTAATACAAAAAAAAATTGAAGTTTTCAATATCTGTTGAAAGTTTTTAATTAAAAAATATTACACTGAAATTCTCACATCTTATGACTTCATATATATGTCATACTCGGCAAAAATAAACACATGCAATCCAACACGCCTATGAGTACATAAAAAAGCATTAAAATGATTGTGTCCGTGAAAATGACATACATAAGCGAATAAAAATTTCATGTTTTTTAAATAGAGATTTTTATTTGAATGTAAACCCAAAAAAACTATAAAATAAAAAATCTTTTAAAAACTTTATTGGTATCTTTAGATGGATTAAACTATAATAAATTTTACCTAGTCCTATGGTAGCCCAGCCACATAAAGTAAGGAGAATAATATGCTGTTCAACTTAGTTGTAGATTGCATTACTTACATTTTGATAGTTTTTCTAGCTTTATATGGGAGATTCATGCATTGGCAATTTGATCGCACATGGCTTAATTCACCTTGAAAAAGTGAAATTTTTAATGGTATTTTTCAGAAAATGAGCGTTACCAGTAAAAAATCATAAAATCAACTCTAATTTTAACTACCAAAAACTCTTTGCTCGTACGCACACTGAATTTCAAGTAAACTGATTTGCATATGTAGATGCAGACATATTTAGACATTGTGACAAATCCAACGCATGATTTTGGTTGTTAATGATAGTTGTCTATTTTTGATTTTCCCATAACATCAAGGAAACACGCCAATACATGATTAATGTACTAACAAATAAGAACCTCATATACTCGTACCTACTTCAATGTGTAACCATGTACAGATCTCCTTTCAGAATCTTGATAATAGAATTTTTCCAAAATGTTTCAGCTACGTTTGTTGACCTTGTATGTAGTTCATTGATCATGCATGTCTCGTTCGGCATCATGTGATGTTTGTTAAATAAAGTGAGAATATTTTTTTCTACAAAATATCAACCGATGTGATGAATAATGAGATAAATGTTTGCGTCAAATGCACATAGCAGACTACTTAAACTGGTAAATATTGTCTGAAGAATAATTACATGGAATGATTTTCAGTATTTTTAATACGATGAAAAGCATGAAAACATTCAGCTGCAAACTTGAAATTATGACTTGGAAATTATGACTTGGAATTATGACTTTTTCAACCAAATTTGCATGTAAATGACCTTTTGTCACGAAAGTTGTACGAAGCGTCTCAGACCCAACTGGTCCATATGTATATGTAGAAATGACACATGCAATTCGGCTCGAAGGTGTAACAATCAATGACGAGTTAGTACCATCTTATTACTCACGGTTTTATTTACTTATTTAATTTTAAACTAATAACAGATATTTTTTTACGCCATTTTGAATGTAAAGAGATTGGATTACGTGGCATATTTGTCCAAATCCAGGCAACGTCAGTAGGATTAAAATTGAGAATTTGAGCTAGTGGCTCTGTAAATATTTTGGATACCACTTCACCTAGCCCACAAATTATTTTTTAAGCATCTGAAAGTTTGATTTTTGTTTTTCTAACAATGATTTATGTTTCGAAAACAGTTCCATTATCCAGGTGTCATACTTCATGTTGCACATACTGTATCAAAATTTGAAAGCTGATAAATCTTCCGTTATAGATAATTTTCAAATCGTACGGTCAATTTTATAATTAATGCTTCGTGAATTGAAGATTGATTTTCATTATAAGTTTCCATGAAAAAGACACGTTTTTTTATGCTAGTCGTTTCAACAAATTTAGGTGCAGTCTATCAAGAATCAGTTTACACATAGGAAAAAAATGCAATTTTTAATTATAAAATACTACTTTTTATTTATATAAACGATTTTTTTTTCTTAATTATAGTAATTTAGATTATTTCCAACCGATATATACAAAAAAAAGTACAACTTCAATGCAAAAAAAGAGCGAAACGAACAACGAAAACAATTATTACAATTCTTGAAATGTCAAGAAACTCTTTACACAAATTATTATTCTATTTAATATTTATTATTTGGTATATTTAATATTTGGCATGGCCACCTTTGGCATCCACCATGCATTAAAACCGATTTTTCATTGAATAAATCAACTTTTGCAGGTCATACGTGGTTGGTATTTTTTGCCATTCTTCGAGAATCGCAGTTTTTTATGGCAGTTCGGTTTTCGGGTTGCCTTTTAGTGACTTGTTTCTTTAAGTAGGCCCAAAATTCTCGATGGGATCTAAGTCAGGACTCTGGGCTGGCGTATCCATCACTTTTCCGCACTTGTATAAGAGCCACATTCGTACTATAGCCTAGTAATGTATTCGACGAACGAAATACAGCGAAAACGTCTGTGCGGAATCGAGCGAAGTAAAGTTCCGCACCCCGACACCGGGGGCAGTATAAATTACCACTGATGACATTTAACAAGTGCATTACATTTGAATTCGGTGCATATAAATTTAACTAACCGGCATCAAAAATGATAATATCGGCAAAACAAAAACTATTGTTGCAAGGATGCGCGGCTCATCCATCCATTTTCACCAATTTTTCAATATAATATCCGCAAACTCGAATGAAATTATGAGCTGTCACATTTTTCGCATCAATTTAAGGTCCTGGGTCATTAAATGGCCGCGAAATTTAACTTATACATTGTGCAGCGCCATCTCAGAGCGAGTCATTGCGTTGTCTTCGAAGACTCTTATACGCCTTCGAACACATTACTGACGAGCAAAACCAAACGAAACGAAATTCCGCGCCAGGCTGATTTTGTATGGGATTTGACACTTCGTTCCGTTTCGCATCGAATACATTTCAGGGCTTAAGTGCGCCTTATGTTTGGGATCGTTGACCTGGTAAAACTTAAAATTTGGTTTGTTGTTATGCATAAGCCCGAATTTCTGCGCACTACTTGTCAAATATGTTTTAAGGATATGCTAATATTGTTGGGCGTCCATGGTTGACTCGACGAATGCCAAGTCTCTTACTCCTCTGCTTGAGAAGCACCCCCAAATCATAACGGATAACTTACCAAATTTTACAGTCGGAATGATATTTCGATTTTCCGACGATGTTAAAGGCTTGCGCCACACTCTAGTCGGTCCATCACTGAAGACAACATCATTTTCGTCTCATCGTAGAATATGACGTCCTCCCAAAAGTCAAAGGGTTGAGAAAGGTGCATCATAGCGAAGGAAAAACGCTTTTCGATGTTTAGTGCAGAAAGCAGTGGTTTCTTTCGTGCAGCTCTTGATGAGAACTTTTCAGCACGATTTATAACGTTATAGACTGTCTTTCGTGCTACACAAAACATTTTCGACAGTTACTGCGCACTTTTACCTAATTGGTGATTATAGTATATCATCTGAACCAACTCAAAAGATAATCTTTTGCCTGGCATTTTAAAACACAATATCTCACTTAATTATGCGTACTAGCCAGAAATTAATCATCCACTAATGATCAAATTCATAGAACTTTACAATACAGACCAAAGATTACGGTAAATTTATCGCATCGTTGCAGTAATGCAAACAAAAACATTTGTGTAAAGAGTTTCTTGACACTTCAATAATTGTAATAATTGTTTTCGTTGTTCGCTTCGTCCTTTTTTTGCATTGAAGTTGTACTTTTTTGTATATATCGGTTGGAAATAATCTAAATTACTATAGTTAAGAAAAAATATTCATTTACATAAATAAAAAGTAGTATTTTATAATTAGAAAGATCAAAAATTGAATTTTTTTCCTATGTGTAAACTCATTCTTGACAGACTGTATGTTCGTTAACTTTTTAATTGTGGTAGGAGAAAATTTGCCGAAAACTAGAAAAGTAAACAAATAGATTCCGGGTAAAAATCGATAAAACAAGAATTAATATCATCGTTTCACAAATTTTTTCTCGGAAGATATCAAATCAATCAGCTGTAGTATAGTAAAGTTCGAAAGTTGCAAACAGTTTGCCAGAAACCGATAGCAGAAAAAAAACCTCTGCAAATTCTGGCAAGAGGAGGAATGGCGACGCCAGCATAGTCCTTGATTCTGTCGACTACAGGCATCTTTTTACAAAATTTGAATGTTGCGGTGCATCTGACTTATTTTTGCTCTGTTTCTCATTCTATGTTTCTGGCTGCATTTTTGTTGTAACTGTGATGTTATCCATCATTTCTCCATTCTGCGCTCTTTATGGAGTTCCTTCGGGTGTAACATTATTATTATTTCAAAACCATTATTGTGCCCTCACTGAAAATAGCTGGATGGGTCGGCCAGGCCCGGTGAATTAAAAATCTCAAAGGACATGATTTCGTCCTTGACCTTTTTTGCCGGCGACCACAGTTCTAGCTGTGTACCAACAGTTCTTACTGCCGTGAACAGCTGAAGGTTACGTCAGAGGCACGGACACCTTATGCGTTTCAGTCACCAGAGTCTCGAAACAGCCATCAACAGCCCCGAAGTGTTTCTTGCACGTTGCAGTCCCTCATAGAATGATTCGAAGGTCGTTTGAGGTCCTCACCAAATTTTTATAAGATTTTTGTGAGATTCTGTAGATGGACCAGTCATTTTACATCCTGCTCTTATAAACTCGATTGTGGAGTATTCTAGTATCTTCCCTAAGCACCTGCAGTTCCGCTCTCGCCGATCGGGCAGGCATCTTCATAACTACCAACTACGGCTCTATTCAGAGTGATCAACCGAGATTCTTTTGATTTCGGCGAATTTATCGTATCAATAGTTCACGCTCTGTCTACGAGATGTCGATTGAACTTAGCCCAGTCGGTCTTTCTTGGGTTTCTTCCCCCCACCATGGGTGTTGAATCCCTAATTAGACAGAGGACAATTGGTACTGCTCGATGAGCGCAAACACTATCCTGGTACTGGAAAAATGTGTCAACGTAGTGGTATTAAGTAGATTACAAAGACCTTGTTGCCTTAAGTCCGCGGCTCTTGTGCAAGCAAAATTTGGGGGGATGCTTGCAGTTTTAGCATTTTTTTGCTTAGAAGAATTTGAACTAAACAAACTTTATACCATCAGGCCTAGAATTGTTTAGAAGTAACAGTTGAGTGCTTTACCTATTTGACAATGCTCAGCTGGCATAAATATACTTCCAATTCTCTGTTTGAGACATTTCTGCCTCAATCTGATAACATCGGCATCACCAATCAACCTTTTTCTCGTTTCACCGAGTAGAATCCACCGCTTGGCATTAATTTTTTTTTTTGCGGAAAGCCTACAGCTATCTCTACAATGATTTGCTTAACCACCTTGGTCAGCAGCTTTCCCGTTTTACGTAGCTTTTTACATTACCTGCGAGTTAGAGTCTCTACAGCTTTGAAGAGTCCGCTTCTTCCTCTTTTTTTGTGAGGATTTCGAAGAGAGTATCTTTGTCCCACACATGGCTGTAGTTTGACTTTCAGCTGGCGCTGTATACTCCTATTCGGAACCAGCAACAATAGGAGATGCAATCAGCAAGTTCTTTCGCGATAGTAATCTGTTATCCTCCTTTCCAACCATGGTCCTCTATTGCAGTCATACATGAGACTGGGACTTGCGAAATCCGAGTTTCTGCCCTACTGCCCAGGACGGTGGATTCCCAAACTTAGTCTGGCTGCCATCTGCAGAGATACATTCCTTAAGATTCATCCTGATGCTGATTTCTAGACAATCTTGGTGCGAAATCTTGCGGAAACATCACGACAGAATAGTGCCCAAGAATAGAGATAATATCTCTACTTCCTTGAATTTGTTTTCTTCACTTGTCCGTAGCATCCTTGAATATTGGTCTGATGCCTGGTCTCCTCACTATGAATATCTATAGTATTTTGAGCGGAAATTTGCACTTTCATTATTTTTTTTTATTTTTTTTTTTATTGTGAGTATAGTGGTTTGGTGGCTTATCTTTATTTAGAAATCCAATCTTTAGAATCTCGGAATCTCGACTAGTGTTCCTTAGCAAGTGATTACTTTTCAAGCTTTTAGAGCGACCTTTTGCTTTCTGATCTGAATTTCAAGTTATTCTTTCGTTCAGAAAGGACTCGTTCGTTTTTTTTGTTACCTTTCGCGTGGCTTGAGGGTTGATTAGTAGTGTCCAAAATATTGTTCGTTATAAACAAGCGTTGAAAATTATCGTTTTAATGATCTTTAACAATTATATTTTTATAAAAATCAGTTATTCTTCTTTGAGTTATACGTTGTTTTAGCAACTTCGTAGAAATAATATTATTTAGTGAGTCAAAGACTTTTCAATGCATTTTTATTTGATAATTGCTTTAGACTTGGAGACTATATCTCAAACCCGAAAAACTTCACGTGGATTTGGGCATGCAGAATATTTATTGTTTCCATTTATTTCATTTGCATCTAACGGCTCTTTTTTTCGTTTTTCACTTTTCCGGCGTTGATTTTCTTGAACGGATCATCATCAACTGGATACTCTGCCATCATGTTCCTTAAATTGTCATTTAAGCAAGTATGTTTAAAGCTGTTAGATGTTGTTTGGGCAGAACATTTTCTCCAGGCTGCACCCAGCCCCAAAACAGCCAAGTAAAGATATTCTTATAGTTCTTTGTTACTGTCAGACGCATCAATAAACTTCAGAAGTTGTTGCTGCCTATAGTTGTACTTTGAACATTTTATAACGCCTAAAAATTGAAAAAAAAACGATTGCAGACACCATGGAGAAATATTGAAGCGCAAAGAATGTTACTTTGGCCATAGCCTGAAGTCATACACGCATTAGTATTTGCTTTGTACCAAACTGGAAGCTTTGGACAGTTTATTTATGTATTTATCTATTCAACAATCCATTTGCAGAAAATTACAAATAGAAAATAAAAACAGAAACTAAAAATTGAGAAAATTAAAAATATGAAATTCAAAGCCACGAATGATATAAATATAGATAAGTTAATCAGCAGCAAATATTGCTTTACGAATACTACTTTTAAAGGTGGCTATAGAGTGAGGAAGAGGACCAAGTTGGAGGTCATTATGGGTACGTAATAAGCGTAAAACAGGAGAATGAAAGTGGTGGAAAAGTGGAAAATGGTACATCAAAGACAACGTGGTCCTAATGTCCCTCTCAAACTGCCGTACATTAATCATGGATGCTGTAGATGAAGTCAGATAGCCACGGTAAATTTTAAACAAAAAGCATTCATCCAGGTAAACTCTGCGCTTTGCTAGGAGAGGGAGATTAAGTAGCGATAAGCGTTCTTCATAAGGCATATAGGGAAGATTATATTTACAGAGTACGGTGCGAGTGAACCTCCGCAGAACAGATTACACGGCATCGGAAAGATATGTGAAACGAGGAGACCAGACTTGAATACAGTATTCAAGTTTGGAACGACCTAGGGTAACAGATATCTTAGCACATGTAAATATGCTAAAAAAATTTTTGGCAGGAACGTATAGCAAAGCCGGCAATCCGTGAGGCACTATTAGTAATGGTACAAACATGGATATCAAATTTAAGTATATGATCAAAGGTTACCCTCAATTCTGTAAAATATTCCACTGAGACAAGGACGGATTCATATATTAAGTAAGGAAAGGCATAAGTCTGGGACTTCAGAGAATAAGACATGGTAAAACACTTGGAAACATTTAACAATAGACGGTTAGAGTTGCACCAAGCAGTGGGAGAGCTCAAATCATCCTGAAGAAGTAGATAATCATCTGAGCTTTTGATTACCCGAAATAATTTTAAGTCATCTGCATAAAGCAAACAAGATGACGATAAAACATTAGGAAGATCGTTGATAAGGAGGTTGAATAGTAGCGTTCCTAATATACTCGTAGATCCTTGAGGTACACCAGAAGAGGGCAAAAACGGTGAGGACGACACGCCGGACAGGGAGACAAAACAGGTGCGGTTAGTTAAGAACGAAGATAACCAAGAAAGTAAAGTCAAGATTGACAGAGTCTTTGAGAAATCTGTATATATAGCATCAACTTGAGAATTGCGATCTAACGCCGAGGCCGCTGCTTGAGAAAATCCAATGAGATTCGTAGATGTGGACAGACTTTTAACAAAACCATGTTGCTGAGGTATAAAAGCATATTTAAGAGAGTCTTAAATTTTGTTAAACACAAAACGTTCAATGATTTTGGAGAAGCAAGGTAGGATAGAAATAGAGCGATAATTTGAGGCGACGTTGCGCTCACCAGATTTGAAAATAGGGAAAATGCTTGTCAGCTTCCAGGAGGAAGGAAATTTACATTGAAGAAGCATCGGAGACGTTTTAGATTTACCTATAACCAGCAACTGCTTGTTTTTGGAACCATTAATTTTCGCACAAACCCAAACTGTTATACGATTCTTCAAAAAGTGTTCCTTCTAAAAATTTTTCTGCTGGAAATTTCAAAGTTTTATCTGGCGTTAAATTAAAGAATACGTCAGTTTAAGTAACGATTTCGTAAAGCAATGGATAAGTGAACCATTTGATTAACACCTCATTGACATCTTTCCTTATAGGATTGCGTATAAGTACTCTTGCTGAATGAGTTTATCATTTAAGCACTCAAATAATTTCCCCTAAATGCTCATATTGTATGTAGAAACATTTGATTTGGCCATTTGCGCAGCCTGCTTCAATGTCTCGAATCATTTCTAACTGTAAACATTTATAAACGTTAAACGTTCAACCGATTGCAATTTTATCATAAAAAGACAACTGTAAGCAGTACGTACTGTATGCAGTATAAACGATCAACATTAATGCCACACATTTCTTGTGCTGGCCAACAGGAATTTAGTGGAAACCAAAATGAAATCGATATTTACTCGATCGTTCATTATATTCGAGTCTGCAGCGGAAGAATTTTCGCTTTAGCATGAGTGATCGTCATAAACATGTTCGTTACAGGCGAGTAGTGCTTAATATATAAAAGGTCTGTTCCCTAACTATTCGCATAAAAATGTTCGGTTAAAAACTCACTTGTATGGCGATTTCGAGTAAAAACTTATAAAACAAGGAAAAGAACCAAAAGCGACAATAATTCATCAGCTGTGCGACTACTTAACAACTGGGATCACATAACAAGAAAAACGGCGTCATTTTTCGGTTAGGGAAAATTTAAGGAATGCATTTTGGGTAATTTTGTGTGCCCGCGGAAACAACAATTTACCCAAAACTGAGTTAGGGCACAAACTTAAGGTAAAAATCTAGGCGAGCCTTTCAAAATTGTTCGCTATATACATGAGTTCGCTATAACCCATGGTCGTTATAATCAACTTCGACTGTATTCTTTTATTTTTTATTGTCTGTTCCTTTTTGCTGACTAATAAGCTGTTTACTTCTAATTATATCCTATTTCATTATTTGAATTTTATTTCAATCTCCTTTATGATGATATTTTAATCTATTTTTTACTGATGATTGAAATATAGAACTTATAAAAATATGTATTGATTGATTTCTTCTTCTTCTTTTCAATTCATTATGCTTTTAAATTTGAACTTACGTCTGTTAAAATGAATATGGTACAAATAAATAAATAAATTTTAATCCAGAAATAATGAAGCCAATAAGCTTTACAAAAGCATTTACACAACGTTACGTGCCAAAAAAATCTCTCGAAATAATGGTGAATTTTGTTTACACCAAAATCTAACTGACATTAGTCATAAAGTGGTTCATTGGAACAGATAACATGTTACCAAACATGTTATAGTATTTTTCAACTAAGAAATATTTATGTAGTGTTTATTCTTTTTGGAAGAACACATATAAATTATGATTTCTTTTTGGAAGAACACTCATAAATTTTGACATTTCATGCATATAGCAAAAACCATATATTAAAATAATAAACTTTGCCATAAAATTCAAAACATATACTTGAATAAAACCAGAAAACTGCAACAGGGTTTTTTTTAATCTAAAAACAGTTCAAATAATTACAGATGCATTTATTCATCCTTTCAAATTTTTTAGTCAATGCCAAAATCAAGGTATTCAAATCTTCATTTAACTCTCGAAAACGAAATTTTCATAAGGAAATAACCATTGTTGGCACGTATTTTTATCGTTATAACCAACAACATTAACTTTTGAAGAATTGTTGTGGTGAATATTTTCAAGAATATTTCATTGTTCGGAATTAATTTGTTCAATAATCAGCTTGAATAAAACTTGTTCGATCAGATGAAGATTTTGTTCCGTGTGGACTATACTGCGCTTAATAGACTCCAATTGCATAGGAATATCAAATGAGTGTAACTCAACAGGTTTAAATTATAATAAATATTATTCATTTTCAAATTGAAGATGAAAATATATTAAATACATGTAAATCCTGTTTAGGTAAGGATGTTTTTCAAATTGAGAATTCCAGGTTTTTCCAGTTATGAAGTTTGCATCAAATAAAATTTGTTTTTTCGAAATATATTGCCGGTGTAAGCAGCTTATCAGCATCTAAATCAATTCCGAAATAAATAGTTTTACTACATGCTCATAGTATAGAGTTCAAATTTGAATTGCCCAATTTACCTCGGCAAACGCGATTAGAAAAATGCAAAATGACCAGTTTAAACCTTCCGCGGGCATTCAAATGTCAGTCTTAAACTACAATTGACCTCAACAATGCACACAAAGACATTAAACGACACATCAATTCACCACAAATGACAAACATTTCGCGACAACATCTGAAAAACTCAACAGGTGAAATTTGAAATTTTTATCCAAAACCTGCTCTACACTCATACACTCTTAACAAATTGTGTGGTGGAGTTCACTGGCAAATCATGAATGAATAATCAAGTGCATAACATTAAATTCCAGTGTATGACTGCCTATGAAGATAAGACAAAGCGTAGCCAAACGGAGTCGTAAGTCGTTAATATTCAGCTTATAAATAAACATTACAATGATCACGTCATGTAAGTGATCTACATTTCGCTTGCCTGCGTTCGAAAACAAAATTAGGTGCTATGAAATTTCACTTTCGCAAAACCACCCAACACCGAACTATGCATGAGTTAATCTCAAACGCGTGCACATTTGCACATCGATTTATAACCGAAACTGGTTCGATTTTTACTGCTCTATAAATATTAATCGCATTTCCAACAACGTTTTCCACACGTAGTCATCCGATTTGCGAATTTATCACATTTTCGAAATTGTTTTCTACTCACAATACGATTTTAAAACCTCCATAGAGCTCTAGTGTCAAACTCGAAAAGTATTCCCTTGTGTTCGCTTTAGATGAGCCATGAACTAAATTTTCACATAACAGTGTTTAAAATGAATCTTTATGGGAGCTCATAAACACATCAAATCAATCAATTAAATACATTTGATCCGATTGATCTTCCACAAGGCATCCGCCCGCTTTGTTCGCTTCACTGGATTTATTGCTTTGTTGCTGGATTATCATCAACATTGTTGCAAACTCGAATTAGGTCTCCGTAGATACTTGCCTTGTGCTATTTTACACTGCAAAAGCCCGTTTTCGATTCAAGGCTTCTTGGAAAGTATTCCGCTCTGCGCAATTTTATAAACGAAACATTTCAATTTTCGAAACCCTAATCTAACCAAGAAAATCGTTAATATATGCAAGTGCAAGTACATCATTTCACACATGAAATTAATTCTTACACAACACGGATGTATAATATGATTTTTAAAACCATTCACCAATTACCGTTTTCAGGGAAGTATTTTATTTTTCAAAATTATTTGAATATTCAAATCGACTCTTGCACATCGTACAGATAGAGTTTTCCTTGTACCAATAATGCTCATGACCACGGCGGACATTCAGTTTTCCTTCGATTAAATCTCTGGGCTAAGGCCATGGAGCGGAAAAGTTTTGAGTTTAGATTCGAAACGAAGCGGAAATTAATGAATACTTTGTTTTGGGTAAACGGTAAAGTATCTGGGTGCTGGTGCGTGCTTACCGATTAAAATTCTTCATTCAGATGCTTATATGCTTGCAACAGTATCTTTTTTCGGCGGCTAATTAGCGTAAAAACAATGTCTCCAAAGCAAGATTATGTCATTACATGACAGTGGACGAGGTTATGATGGATGTGTGTGAGATTTTGAGGTTTTTTTTCGCCTAGCGATTGGAGCGAATTTGAAATTAAGCTTAGACCGTACTTATCTGGTACGCACCGACGACCGGCCAAAATTATGAAGGCGGTGGAGCAGGTGAGCGGAGTTTTTTTTTGTTATTTCTTTCGGTTCAAGCTGCCGGCAAACCTAAGCTAATAAACTTTGGTGATTTTTAGTTTGAATGAATGATTTTAACAGTTCGAACACGTCTTAGAGTAGTAGGACATGAAAATTAGATGCAAAATTGTCATCTATTATATAAGACACAAACTTTACCAAAGACATGTCTCGCAAACTTAGAAATGTTGCAAAATTAGCTTTATCTATTTGATTGCAGATATTTGTCGCTGTCGTTGCCGTGACAAAGTGAAACCGTGGTATGCATAGTTTCTTGAATCACGTCAACTTGAGGCTTGCTCTAGGCTTAAATGAGACACGTTTTGATTTGAGATTTGGGTAATCTGATAATGTCATGACTTAGATTTTGAATGAACATAAAACACCCTTTTTCTGATTTTTAAAGAGACGAGAGTAGAAAGATTGAGAAAGGTGAACGGGAAAACAAGAATAATAAATGCTGCCAATGATTCATTTTCTTTAAAAATCGGTAAGGTCTGCTGCCCATGTCCGAGAATAGACTGTTTACATCGCACTCATAATCATGTGATTATGGTATCTGCTTTCGAAAGCGTTAAATCGAACTGAGGTGCTTTTACTTGACAGATGAACTGTCGGTTGAAATATGGAAGTGAAATTACATGGGACAGTGAACATGCCTGCACCAATGGCATTGTTTTGCTGAAATCCAGTGCAAAAATGCACGAAAACACGTTAGAATCGTATGTTGTTCAGTTAAGGATGGTGACTTTACCAAAAAGAAATCTCTCCAAACTTTACTTGGGACTGACTTTCCGGATGCTATGGTGGTTGAAACACAGAAGGCATCTGTATCTCTTTGCAGCAGTGGGAAATGCTGGTACAGAGCTAGATCTGTGGTCACCAGTTAAAAAGGTCAGGGATGCAATCATGCATAACCTTTGAAAATTTCACATTGCCGGGCCTGGATGGCATCCATCCGGTTATGCTAAGGGAAGGAATCAACTACCTGAAGGCAAACTTAAAAGAAATCTTTTAGGCAATCCTAGCCCTAGGGTATGTTCCGTCACTTTGGCGACAGGTTAAAGTAGTCTTTATACCTAAACCGGGGAGAGATGTCTATTCAGCTTCAAAGAACTTTAGGCCGATCAACTGAACTTTGTTTATGCTGAAATGCCTGTACAGACTTGTTAAACGACACATACGCACTAAGGTGCTTACGTCTTACTCCTTAAAATCATGCGATTCGATCCTTCATTCTCTGGTTTCCAGAGCTGAGCTGAAATTTGTGAACATTAACGGGGCCTTTGACTGTGCGCCTTTTGTGGAGCTCTATGAAGTTAAAAAAACTCATGGCGTGAACGCTGAATTAGTTAAGTAAATACACGCCATGCTGACGCAAAATTTACTGTGGTTGGAAACCGGATTCGACTGCTATTTGAGAATGGAGGCGACAAATGAATACGCTCAAGGGGGTGTCCTATCGCCGCTCCTGTGGAGTATGCTAGTTGACTCCCTGCTAAATGAAGCGCAACAAGAATGGGTGCATGCGCAGGCTTATGCTGATGACGTGACACCCTAGCAGGTGGTAAGAATCTGAATGTTTTATGTAGAAATACACAACGCGAATTGGATCTGATTGACAGTTGGTGTTCGAGGCACGGCCTGAGAGTGAATCCTGGTGAAACGAATTTTGTTTTGTTTACCGGAAAAAAGAAAACTGGAAGGACTAGTGATGCCTAATATGAAGAATGTAACTATGTAATTTTCAAATCAAGTCAAATATCTAGGACTAATCTTGGGCGAAAAACTTCTCTGGAAAAATCATGTAGAAGAGAAGCTTACTCGTGCTTTAAATGCTAGGCCTGAAGATCAATCAGACGAAAACAATCATGACGCAAACAAGAAAGAAGACCTCCATTGGACGAAATATAATTCTGGACAAATACAATCTAGAGAATGTGGACGAATTTATATATTTAGGCTCGAAATTGACAACGAAAGGCAGTGAAACTGATGAAATTAAACGGAAAATACAGCTCGCTCATAAAACTTTCTACTCCGTTCTGGCCCTACTGAAGACGAAGCTTCAAGTCTACAAATCAATAATCTGACCTGTGTTGTGCTACGGATGTGAAACTTGGACCTTTATCCAAGCATCTGGAAATAAGTTGAACGCCTTCCAAAGACGGGTCCTCAGGTGTATAATTGGAGCTAAACAAGAGTGCGGCCAATGGCGGATAAGGTACAACCACGAGTTGTACGAGGTTTTTGATGAGCCAGAGGTTGCTACAATAATCAAACTGCGGAAGCTGCAATGGGCTGGTCACGTGCAACGAATAGACGAGCATCGAGTACCTAAGAAGGTATTCGAAGGAAAGCCCGAGGGTCGAAGACCAGTGGGAAAACCCAGAAAACGCTGGTCTGACTCTGTCGACGAAGACTGTGCAAAGCTGCTCGGTTTTCAAAATAGGAGGACACGGTCATTGGACCGAGACAACTGGAGGCGTCACCTGCGAGAAGCCAAGTCCCGAGAGGGGCTGTAGTGCTACGACGACGACGAGTGCAACAGAGCTTTTGTCGCCACATGGTGTCTAAATCCTTTTGAAGTTATGTGAATCTACGTAACAATTATAAGACCGATGATCACGTACGCATCCTTGAGCTGGTGAATTACGTTACAAAGGACTGTGTGCCTGGACATCTGTGTTGCCATGAGGAATATTCCGGCTGCGGCCCTTGATGCACTTTTCAATCTGCCTCATTTCGACATTCAAATTCAGAGTGTGGCGATGAGCTCTGTCCGAGTTTGTTACTAACTCAACCTGGCCTATAGGTAGGAAACCAGGATGTGGGACATTGATTTGTTCGAAGTCCAATGCGTGAGATCTCGCAATGCCTTCGGACGCTCGAGTGTGCATGGCACGATTGAAATCTTTCGCCAGATTCAATAGAGTACATCTGCTCTGAGTACCGGGTTACTGTGGTGTGAGGGAAATGAAATTGGTGAAGCCATTGCGAAGCAAGATTTGGCACTTCCACTACAGGGTCCAGAGCCCGCCTTGGGTGTGCCGACCGCATCTGCACATGCCATTTTTCGAAAATGTGTAGGTGAAGATCACAAAGAGACACGGGTGTCTTTCGATGTGGCCATGCACACTAAGATCTTCCTTTCACCCCCCAATCATGCGACCGCGGGATTCCTCCCCAATAAAAATAGGAAACTCTGCGGAGCATTATCTCTGTGATAATAATAATCATTTTCTCTCTTCCTCTTGTCCCTATCATTAATCCTAGACTTCGTTAAGAAATCTGGAAAACAATGGTAAGCTGGGGGTTTGAGGCACAAACTATTTGCTTACACTCTTTTGCACGTGTTTTGCCAAAAATAACTCTCATACCTGCTTTTGATTCGTATGGAAAATCACATGCTTTTCCAAAGTAATTATAGAATCGTCTCAAAAGCAAGTGATTTTGTGGCAATTTGAATAGAATATAAACATTTAGCTTTAAATTTCTCTGATTTTATTCTCGAATCTCTGTCAGTGATATCTCCGCGAAAGAGCTACAATTAGAAAACTTTACATATTAATAGATTCAACTTTGTTTGCTATCAAATAAATCAATGTATATTGATTATGGGCGATAATTAAGTTTTACAGAAATATTATTTCTTATGGGCTCTATAAATAGCACACAAAAACCTAATTTAGGCTTACCATATCCATTTGAGTGTTGCATCACTTTTTTTTACCATATTGCTATGCTTAGATCTTCACCAAATGAAAACACCTAAAAAAATTTGTGTTTTACAGGATGAATTTTAAGTGCTTGAATTTTTAATCAAAACTAGATTTCGAATAGATTCTTGTGAGATAGCTATTTAATTTTTCAAAAAATGTCTCCGAAAAAATTACTGACGAAATGGCGGAACATGAAAAATAATAGCATGATTTTTCCAGCTGGCCTTTTATAATGCTTAACAGGGGTTCGATCAGGCATATGTTATGAGACCCTTGGCAAGTCTATACCTGAATCGACTCTTAAATCGGAAGCATTGTCAGCGCTGACGAATGGCTGGAGGGTAATGGTAGAGTACTCTGGAAGTGATCCTGGCTAAATCGCCTTCTGGCTGCCGGAGAAAAGCCTAAGCTCGCAGAAATCTGGGCGAAAAATACTAAGCTGGAATATTTCCAAACTAGACAAGAGAAAGCTCTTGGAGTTGCGTTATGGCAGCTTAGCTGGCGAGAGCAGAGCAGGTCGAGTAGGATTAGCAATAGATCAAACAGAGTTTGTTACGATAACGAACTTTATTATGGGCGAATTCAAACGAGCATGCGAAATCAAATCAAACGATGCCACAACGAACACCTCTTCCTGAGAAACAACAGGCTTGTTTTTGGACTGAGACGAAGATAGTGAAACTAAGTTGAAGAGCTCTAACCTGCAGTCATAGGGCTCAGCCATCTATCTAGACCAGCAACATTCCAAACTGCCACAGAAAACAATAAGGCGCAAAAAACTGGGGAAGGCTATGAATGTGAGGAAAAAAACAAATATGGCAGGTACTCGTATTTTGCGGTCAAGTGAACCGGGGTCGCGGAGGATTGTCATGAATCACAAGCAGGTATCGTACGAAGTCGGAAAACACCATGCTGGTCATAGCTGGTGTAATCGCTGGCAAACGTGCTTAGGAAGCTCTTCTTGAATAGCTCAGAAGTGGAAATGGAGGTAGCAACCGCTCAATCACGGGTGCAAACGCTTGTGCTTTGCGAGGAACGGTGGACTACAAACACCTCAGGAGCATGGACAAATAGGCTGATCTGCGCCATAAAACCTTGGCTTAATCGTTATCACGGTAAAATAAGTTTCTATCTGATTCGATTTCTATCAGGTCAAAGCTACTTTAGGAAATATTTTCATAGAATGAAGAAAGTCTGGACGGAAGACTGAAAATGCTGCACTAAGAAAATTGATGATGCATTGCATAATTTCTTCAAGTTCCTATGCTTCAGAAAAAATCGAGAAGCGCTCTTCTCTTAGATCGCCCTTGTGACGCCGGAGACGATTCTGAGGCGCATTATATGTAGAGACAGTAGGTCTGTTCCCGTACTTGAATCTATTATAATATATTAAAATAGATTCGCAGCAAGTCGTTTTCGTACTTTTGCTGCAAGCCAAATGCAAGCCAAATTTTGTAGCAAAGAGAAGCCAGCTGCCAAATTCTGTTACTGCTGCAGTTTGCTGAAGTACGGGAACAGACCTAGTATTACGGTCGCTAAGAGGATTTCTGCTGCCAACGAAAGTAGTCGATAGGTGCTAGTGGCACGACTGAAGCGAAGCAATACGAAAGCGATCTCAGCTTAGACTCACGTGTTCAGCAGGTGATGTTTTTAGTGAGTGAGAATCTTACTTAATCCCGTATCATTCAGTTTATGGAGATTTTATGGCGATTTGTCAACACTCAATTAAAGAAAAAATGTTTAACCGAAAATATCTCAGATATGTGTCTTTTTACTGCTTGTAAGCGATCACGAATCAATAAAGTTTATGCATAATTTAAGCGTTGCCATGATGCTTGGATGTCGGGAGGGCAAATATTTTTGTGTAATGAAAGAAAAAAAAAATATTATGGAGGATCTATATTTTTTGCAAGCTATCTTTAAAATGTCTTAGAATTCGTTCATCATTAGTTTTTTTCTCCAAAACTTTGATAACATTTGTGATTGAATTTCTAATGATTTTATAACGCAAACCATACCGTAGCCATTATCGTCATAAGTTATTCGTTGATACAAGCTTGGATGTTTGTTTTTCTCATGGTCTGCAAATGTTCTAGACGTTATCGTTATACGCGTTGGCTTTTTCCGTGTTGAATATATCTGCATAAATGATTGCTAGAAATGATGTGGAGATAAACATGGAAGATTGAGGAGGATACTGAAATATCAATATTCGTATATTATGGGCTGTGGTGATTAATTTGCAAATCTCGAGAGGAATTCAGCAATGTTGTCCAAAAAAGTGTCAATAGTGACTTTTCCCGAATTAGTTATAAGTTCCATTTCAATAATACTATATTTAGGTGGCATACTAATTAGTTTGATAGATTTCACAAACATTTCCTCCGTCGTGACCCGGTTACCACAAAAGTGCAAAAGTATTCTGAATATTAACTTGGCGCTTACGCTGGTTGCTGGTTTTGGATATAATTTGATTCCTTTAATATGGATGTATATAATTTCATTGAGTACTAATTTTCACGTAGCTGATGATATCCTGAATTTATTCGATAATAATTCCAAAGCTTGCCAAGACAGATAATGTGTGGTAGGTATAAAAGGATTAGGAAGTTGAGTTTGTTAGAGATTTGGCAAGCTAGTGAAAATCTCGATGTGGCACATTCAAAAATAGTACTAATACGCACATGTACCAATGATGTCATGTGGCGAATAATGGTGAAGGAGCATAAAATCATAGGAGCTTGAGAAAACTCAGGGCAGTCAAGAAAAAATCATGGATGTGTTGAAAAATATCACAGGATTGTAGAAAAAATCGTAGGAGCTTGAGCTTAAAATCAGGGCAGTCTAGGAAAGATCCTGGAAGTCTTGAAAAAACTCACAGGATAGCAGAAAAAAACATAGGAGCTTGAGAAAACTCAGGGCAGTCTAGAAAAAGTCCTGAAAGTTTGGATCCTGGTGAATGAACGTTGAATAAAACAAAACTGCATATGCCAATGTATGCAAAATACCACTGTACTCAAGTCAAAAAAGAACTCTTCATTTGCCTACAAAACTGACTATTTTGTGACGGTTTATAGGCATGCTAAGGTCCATTTACGTCAAATATGAGTGTTGACGTGATCTTGTTTTCTCGATTCATGATGTCCATAGTAGTATCGGTAAAGAAGTGAAAGACCATCTGCCTGCTTGGGTTTTGTAGACCTGCACAAAATGCCTATACATTACATCGCATTTTCGTTGATTGACACAATGTGAAACTTAAACTGCTTGACATTTCAATGCCTAAAATATTAATGCTAGGAAAAACTACTCCATTGAAGAGAATAGGACGAGTGGTGGGGAACATTTTGGTGATGAGAGATAGCATTGGGTCTTAGATACATTAAACAAGACCTGTGGCTCGTTATTGTATCTTGAATGGAGAAAAATCTTTCTCCCATAACGTCGCTCAAATTGAGTTTTGCCGTTTTTATGCAGTGCAGTTGCGAATTATGTGATGAAATAGGTGCGGAAGGACGAAACCTTAAAATGTGAAACAAAATCAGAGAAGTAGAAATTCCAAAAGTATTTGCTTTAATATTAGTAATGAAAAATGGTACCAAACAGAGAATTGCGGTAGAGGTCTTCTCAATTCGTACCTAAATTACAAAAACAAGCTACTCGTAAGCTCTACCTCATCTGTAATAAGTCTTTATTTAATGATCTGATCATGCAACCATGATTATATCTGTGACGTCTCCACGGAAGGCAGCTCCAGAGTTGAATGAGTGCATGAAGTCAAGAATACATTATCAACAAATTTGAGGACCAGATTGGAAGTTTCAGATTGAAGATGATTAAAAAAGAAGGAAAGGAGTCGGAGCGCCCACAGAGCCTTGTGGAATACCAGCACTTATTTCATGAGAAACAGAAGATAATCAATTCAAAACAGCTTGAATCGAACAATCAGGAAAAAAAAAGCTTTCAATCTATTCCGCGAGATTAGGGTCCAAGACCAAATGCACAATTTTTGGCTACCCTGTATCGAAAAGTTTCAAAATAACCAGAGCAATGACCTCGGATTCATCAAAGCTATGGAGACAGCGTTTCCAGTATTCTATGAGAAATTGCATTAGATCACTATTGGAATGACCAACTTAAATACGACAATACCACACTGGAATAACCGGTTCTCGCCCGATCACCGAAGTTAAGCAGTGTTGGGCCGGTTAGTACTTAGATGGGGGACCACTTGGGAACACCGCGTGTCGTTGGGACGCAAAACTTTGTGCTATCCCTTATACCAGCAAACCAACTGTCTGGGAAGTACTATAAAAAAAAAACAAAAAAAATTTAAAAAAAAGCCATACTGATCAAATGGGTGGTTTCTACATAGTTCAGCAACTGTTATTTTATAGATTTTTCGGAAACTGTGGCAAGAATCATACTAACTGCAATTGATCTATGGTGAGAGGGATCTTTAACCTTATCTTTTTCAGGAACAGGTTGAACCTGAGTAAGTTCACAGGAAGATGGGAAAATTTCTGTTGAATAGGATATGTGGATTAATTTGCGCAGAGGTTCAGCCAAAGAGGGATTGCAGCATTTTAAAACAAGGAACAAATACGAAGTACCTTCTGATTCAACAGACTTAGTTCTGTAAATATGAACCCGTATCTTGAATACATTGATTAAAAATGTAGTGACCTTTGGTTATAGTTGCACGAAAATGATGAAAGGTTAGCCTGCAAAGCAAAAGAAAGTCAAGAGTTTTCAGCAAAGTTGCCAGCGAAAAAGTTAGCCTTATCTAGCAGTTTAGCGTAAAATTCGTAAAACTCATTGTAGATCAAGGGAGGTTCTAGCCAGAAAACAAAAATGGTTTAATATGCATTATAGGTTGCATTTTTTGAATTCCTGGTGTTCTCTGTTATCCGCACAATGCAAATGGAAATAATTTTAAGGTCCAATTATTTTATTTCAAAATTGTCCATATACAAGTGTGATTGTTTTCAATCTTTTGTTCAAAGATTCGAAACTTTGACAGTATAGTAGACCCAACAATGCCACAATAGCCAGCGTTTCTTCTGTAAAATATGAAATTACTGTTTGAACAATTGTGCACATCTGTTTAGCTAATTAAATATGTACAAACCAATGCATGTATGTACACACCTATTCGATGACAACCACCTTCTTATAAAACTACTCTTTAGTTTCATGATTAATTGTTCAATTTGCAGTGTCAACTCAAAATAGTAATTACGGTAGATTACATATGAATTGCTTCAGAGTATACAAACCAGTGAACATTCGAACGTGGCAAGGAAGCTCAAGATCGTCATTCCCATCTGGGTGGTCAACAGCCCATGCATGCAATCGAATGCCGTTTTGTGTTAATTGAGTGAGAAAACATGTCATTCACACTCTTGACTGCTGAGTCTGTTTCAGTCTACTAATTACTACCCATAACAACAAACCACCATCACGTTGAATGCAAGCTGCTCATACCTCCGAGTTATGGAATCTTGCGCAACTCAAACGTTGCACTGCAAAACGGCTGTACATGCTCGTTCTCTGCGTCAAATATTTGTTCGCTATTGTCCCGTTCCAATATTGACATAGGCATAAATTCTTCGTGCTTAATGCCACCGACGTACTGGCTAGCATTCACCTGTGTCTGTACGTGTCAAGTGCATAGAACCACTGCACCGTATCACATGCAACAAGTTTCGCATAAAGATGTGCCAATAAGATTTGAAAAACAAGCAAAAGACCTTTTCCGCACACATTCACGAATAACTCGCTGATCTTCTATGGATATGACGGTATTCGCGGAGTAATTTATCATCAGTTGCACAATGCATACTACTTCCAGTATGCTCATTTTCTTGCATTTCGTTGTGCCTTATTGCACCAGCGCAAGACCGATCCCAAAACAAGATCGAAAGCATGGTGTAAATCGAAAACCTGCATTTCCCCGTAAGGAGACCAATCGCAACGAGACTTAATAAAAAATGCACTTGCTCGGATGCTGTGCACCAGTGACCAATTATATAACGGTTCGACAAGATCCTGTTCGCGGTATGTGGCTGAGCTGAAGTGCAATGAAGAGAAAAGTGGAAAATATGCAGAAGTTGATGCAATCGCGAGATTCGATAGTTTCCAATTCTGGACGGGCTGAAAGTTCAGGTTGACCTTCTGGGAAAATGTGCGAATGGCAGGTTTGTAAATCTATATTCGCTTTCATCGTGGCATGAGTAGTGAACGTGAAGTACTTGCACTTGCATTGCAAATTAGCCATGAAAATGGGCCAGTACTAGTATTAAGAGGAATTGATTATCAGGATTACTACAGACGAATTTCTTAGCATTTTAACTGGTTTACGGATTATTGGCATCGCAATTTTAATGGGAATGAAACCGGACATGATTAAAACATGATTTTTGCCCAAAAAGTGACAATTATTTCCTTGCTGCAGAATATGCATATGGTGAATTTTTACTTGAGGACGGGATTGGATTTTTTTTTATTTGGTGCATTCACCACAATAGAAAGTGTTGTGTCACGCATGCACTCGTGCTATATTTAACACTAGAACTACCGAAATTAAATATATGTATGCATAGCTAATTTTACCACACCTGTCAAATAGACAGATTTTTTTGGTATCATGACTGTTATTGTAATTACAAATTTTCGAAGAATATTAGTATTGGATTGGCAAATAAGTAATTGCTAATTTTACTGATAAATAGTTTCAGTCAAATTTTTAGGAATGTTGATGTATTCCAATTGCATACGGTTATTTGCCAGTTGGTGCTTTAACTGTCAAACAGTAGAAAACATTTTGCTGTTGAGTTTCAAAGTTTTTTTTTTTGGCGTCCGTTGAAAAATGAAAAATCAAGCGGAACATTTGCGTTATATTTTCCTTTTTTTATTTCCGGAAAGAAAAAAACTCATCGCGAGCTCACTGGGTATGGTGAAACTTGTATAAAATAATAGCAGTGTCAAAATTGATTTACCAAATATCGTTCTGGAGATTTTTCACTGAAAGGTTAGCAACGCTTTGGTCGTCCAATCGAAGCCGATGAGAACAAAATCAAGCAATAATTGATTTAGACCATCGCGTGAGATTGCAGAGAAATTCTGTGTATCACATACTTGTATTAAAAAGCGTTTGAAACATCTCGACTACGTGCGGAAACTCGTGACCTTTCCGAATTCACGACTTTGCCCTAATCTTCAGCTTGTTACGACAGATTGTGATGTCAGCAGAGTAGCTGAGCTATTCTAGCATTTTGAAACAAACCAAGACGAGGTGTTCGAAATCGTTGGCTTGCTTTGTAACATTGCCTCAAAACACCAACTTTGTCAACTGTTATACAGGAGAGCAATGCCAAGACGTAGATAACTGAATTCGGACAAGCTCGACTTGGTCTCAGGTCACATTCTGTTATAACAAGCTGAAGACGAAGGCGAAGATGTCAATTTGGAAAAGTCCTTGATACATGGGTTCCGCATGATCTTAAAGAAATTAATTTAACACAACGCATTAACATCTGCCATTCGTTGATGAAACGTAATGAAAATGATCCATTTTTGGAACGATTGGTGATGAAAAATGGGTTGTTTACATTGCCAATCGAAAAAGATCGTGGGACAATTTCCAGGGAATATAGGTTATGATGAGTAGTAAATCTTACGAGAAAATATGTTTAGCCCTTAAGGGGTTATTCTACTGTTAAACGGGTAAAAAGCAGTATCATTTTAAAAGTGTTGTAAAAAAAAAACTATTAGAGATATCAATTGGAAATTTTGCATGCATCTTTATTAACAAGCAAAGTATAAAATCACATAGTTGAATTTTTCAAAAAAACAAAATGGCGGCTTCTGTATGCAATTGATGGAGCACGCGCTGACGGCCAGAGTCAATTGCGCGGCACATTGCCCAGGTCGTCCAGGTACTCTCCAATCAATTTAACGATGAAATTCTATTAGTTTAGCTAAAAACACACAAAGTGAACCCAAATTGAGCCATAAAAGTTGAAATTTGGTTATTTGGGAGCCTTTTTTCATCGAAAAAAACGTCCAAAGTCGAGCATGTTATTTTCCAACACTTGTCAAATCGCGAAAATTTAATATTTATGGCTCAATTTAGGTTCACTTTGTGTGTTTTTAGCTAAACTAATAGAATTTCATCGTTAAATTGATTGCAGATCACCTGGACGACCTGTGCAATGTGCCGCGCAATCGACTCTGGCCGTCAGCGCGCGCTCTATCAATTGCATACAGAAGCCGCCATTTTGTTTTTTTGAAAAATTCAACTATGCGGTTTTATACTTTGTTTGTTAATAAAGATGCATGCAAAATTTCAAATTGATATCTCTAATCGTTTTTTTTTTTTACAACACTTTTAAAATGATATTGCTTTTTACCCGTTTAACAGTAGAATAACCCCTTAAGCGTCAGCGCTCATTTTAGTGAAATTATAGATACCCCTAAATTTTTGAGGAAAATCGATTTTCGCAAAATAAGTGGAAAAAGGGGCAGGAAAATTTATGATGTTTTGGAAATCTTCAACCCCCTTCGGGCACTAAGTGCCCAAAAGTAGGCGAAGAAAATTTGCAAAAATTTTATATCCTCATTATGAGGAACATATCTTATTGATGAAGATAAATTAGAGTATCGAACTGTATGTTTTACCTTTGGATTTATACCTTTTATTGGAGTAAGACAAAAATAGCAGCCTGAAACATGACCTCTAGGCTCAGTCCATATCATGGGAATAACCAACGCCATATGACATGATGCTTCCTTCCAATTAGTTAAAAAATTTTAACATGTTATGCATCAAATATGTGGGGCCCGAGATTTTCCTTGATGAGCCACCCCAAAACTACTTACGGTAACACTTCAAAGCAAAATCAGAAATATTTCGCCTTTGATTTTCGAAAGTCAGTTCACCACAAATATAACCAAAAGACGTAAGATCGTTAATAATCTTTCTCGACATATTTGCCCAAGCACAGAAGTTAATTAAATCCAAAACAATTTAAATTAATAGCGAAAACAAATATAGATCGCTCTTTTTTTACGGCCGCTCACATGCCTTTATCACTACAACACCGAAAATGAACTTGACCTCTTCACAAGAAAATTGAGGGTGATTGAAACAAAATAAGGGCGTTTTCATAATGAGGGTAAGTAGTCAAAACACGATCACCCATCAGTGTTCGTGTGGTATGACCACTGTTGATCAGTGTAACCACAAACAATATGATTGTGTGATTTTTTTTCAAATATGCGGATAACTCTGTAGCTACGGTAGGTACGTAAACAGAAGGCTTTCAAATCAACGACTCTGCTGAAAAAAATTTTCATTTTGGAAAAAATGCGAGCACTTGTTATAGTTAAACATTTCAAGAATGTGATCCCAAAATTTGAAGTCAATCAGAGCAAAACTCTCGAAGTTATTGAATAATTAGTCCCATCTCCTCTATCCATTGTAGCTCCGACAGCTCGGAGTTTAGTAGTCATTTTCTCAAAACAATTTTTCAAAAGTCCGTGTTCACTGCCATTTAAAAACCACATTACCGATTCATTTCAAACTTAGCAAACACTTTCTACATGTAAAATACCTCCCCCCAACGATAAGATTTAGAATTTTTTTTTACATTAAGGGGGTTTTCCACCTACAAAAAAGCCAAATTTTTTGGTGAAAAATTGCAATTTTCACTTCAAATTACCACCAAAAATGTAAAAATGAAAAATTTGAAATCAGAGAACATGGGGTGGAGGATTTGATAATACTTTGACTAGATTTCCGATAATTTTCAGCTGAGATATAATGAACACTGCAAATCGTCTTTTACCAAAGACGTTCTTGAAAAACCTTTGTCACCGGTTTGTTTGTTGATATTTGTCGCATAAAAAAATTACACAATGTTATTGAAATGATAATTAATAATGTACAAAAGATTTAAATAAATTTTCTCTATCCATATTTTTTAAAAAAAAACGTAAAACAGTGTTTTTTTACGCTGAACCCCTTACCCCTCCCTTAAATACAGGTCTGATAGCAGCGATTTTGAAATGTGGACAACCTTGTGGCAGTGCCATCTTGAAAATCATTAAGAAAAAAATTTGCATTTTGTTCTATAAATTGCGATCCAGACTCTAGATTTCAACTAAATTTACACAGTAGCTGGACCGCACTCTAATCCAAGTTCAATAAAAATTTGCTTGAAAAATTAAGTCAGGGCTACCAGCTATGGTAATATTTGTCTCTTGAATCTTAAAAATTTGCTCTGCAAAATAAAGGCTTTTGTCCTATTACTTCCGGTGCAGTCATGAAGTCAAAACGAAATTGATAAAGTACAGGAATGGAACCTTGTCCGCGCAAAGCCCAGAGGTAGTTTATCAATCAATTTTTTTATGCAACCTTTTGATTGTCCTTCCACTTTTTCCATCGATTTTCGACAAACCTTATAGTAGGTCAAATTTGGTAGGAATTTGGTTGAAAAATCATGATAGCGCTGCCAGCTATGATAGTTTTTTAATTTTTTGTAATTTCTTTACTAAGCGCTACTATTGTCCAATTTTCAAATGGTTATGTTCTTATAGTGCCAATAAACAACAATTATTTTAATTTCGAAAATTTGATAAGTTTTGCGAGTGGTAACCTCAAATTTCTTTTTATCCTTATAACATTCAATGCAGTAATCGGATCAAAACAAAATTGACAGGGTGTGTCGGTCTTAATGTGATGTAAATTTTGTATACTTTTGGCTTTGGTACTAGCTAAGGGTTGCCAGCACCATATATTTTTGTTTTTTCCGTACCAACAGATACTACCATAAAATATTCATAAGCCAATGAAAATAAAATGAAAATAGGTAGCCAATACAATGAAAATAGGGAGCCAATGTTTTAATTTTCCAAGTACTGGAAATTATTCGGATGGCAGCCCAAAACATCTTTCTATCCCTGTGATTTTCGAGAAAATGAGATTCATGGGGTAGGTTGATTTTGACGTGAAGCAGTTGTGGTAGATATTTAGTTGCAGTGCTGGCAAAGTGTTGCAAGCACTGATTATTTTCTTCATTTATGTTATAGGAGACACTGCTTTCAAAGTGTTGTAATATAAGCATCCAATTATGAATATAAGTATCAAGTGTTTGACTTTCCTAAATTTTAAATTCATTCGATTGATAGCTCTGAAAACCTTTCTACCCTATGAGCTGCATTCTTGAGAACAAAGCGATATGTGACCTTCGAAACAGATTTGCTGTAATAAGGAGCATGTGTGGCAGCATATACACTCAAAAACTGCACACTAGTTTTTGAAGAAAAGGTTTCTTCAAAAACTAGTATTTCTAATAGTTCCTATGTGCTAGAGTTTTTACTAATGTTCGAAGAACATTAGTATTAAAATCGATTCGGCCAAAAATTCATATTTCTTTATATATATATATATATATATATATATGTACAAAAAATTTCAGTGAGATAATCTCGGGAACGCGCCATCCGATTGAGCTGAAATTTTCAGGATACATTGGTGTATATGCAGAATAGGTCCAGGTCTCTTTAAATGTCAGTTATTGTTAACCTTTTGGCGCCGGCGGCCATTTAAGTGATATTTTTAATATACCTATTATTTCGTGCACAAATGATTTTCGCAAAAATAAAGTTAACGAAATAAATTTCTAACGTGTTTTACATATGAATCGGATAATGCTTTGGAATTTTTTAACCCTATGTGTGCGCTGGGTGCCTAAAAAGAGGACGGGAAAATTTGAAAATTTTTAAATTTCGATAACTTTTGACAGAGCTACTCAATCATTACGAAATTTTCAGGACATATTGATATTATTTAGTTGTAGATTTGTGTAGCTTTTAATGAGCGTGCTGGTAACCCTGTAGCTAGGGCAGGCACTGAAAGTGAAAACCTCCAAATCATCGTCTCTCTTGAAAAAATGCCGTTTCTTCAAAAAAAAGCCATTCATATGTAAATCTTGTGCTTTGTTTACATAACCAAAAAAAAAAAAAAGTTATGGTATAACGGGCACGCCTGGTAACCCTTGCCCAATTTACCTATATTTTTAGCATCAAAAACTTCTGTTCACGGAAACTCACGATCCGATGAGCAGAATTATTTGAAATTCACAGAATGTATTGGCCTTAAATAGGACCAGGTCTGATAGAAGTGATTTTGAAATGCGGGCGATTCTGTGCCAGTGTTGCCATCTTGAAAAACCACTAAAAAAGATAACTGTTTTTAGCCCTATAAATTCTGATTGAATCGTTCGATTTTGACGAAACTCACACAATTGCTGGACCTTACTTTAAGCCACGTTTGGTAGAAGTTTGGTTGAAAAATTCGGTTGGAGCTGCCAGCTATGATAATTTTGGTGTCTTCATTTTGAAAAAAAAAAAAATTGGAAGTGAAAATATTCAAACCATCGAATATTCAAAAAAATGTCCGTTTCTTACAATAAAACCAATCTGTATATAAATCTTATGTTTAATCTACACGTTCAAAATAAAACTAAATAAATTTCATGTCGGACAAGAACGGTAACCCTCTCCCAGTTAACCTATATTTTTAGCATCAAAAACTTCTGTTCACGGAAACTCACGAACCAATAATCAGATACAGCTAAAATTTACAGAATGCACTGGACTTAAGTAAGACCAGATTTGATAGAAGCGATTTTGAATTGTGGGCAAGTCTGTGCCAGTGGTGCCATCTTGAAAAATTACAAAGAAAAAAAACTGCTTTTTGCCCTATGAAATGTGAATAAGTTACCAGATTTTCATGAAATTGACACAGTAGACACACCTAACTCTAATCTCTGTTTGATGGAAATTTGGTTGAAAAATTTTATTGGTGCTGCCAGCTATGGTAATTTTTGTGTCTTTGGTTTTGAAAATTCGCTCAGGAAAATAAAACTTTTTGCACTATAACTTCCAGTGCAGTCATGAAATCAATACGAATTTCATACAATTAATGAAACCTGTCATAAACATTATTCAGACCAAATTTGGTTGAAAAGCCACTATAGGGTTGCCAGCTATTGTTGGTTTTGTATTTTATTGTAATATCTTTATTAAGCGGTTTTATCGTAGAATTTTCAAATAATAATGATATTGTAGTGACAATAAACAGCAAATATTAAGCTTTCGATCATTTGAAAAAACTCGCTGCAGGTAACCCTAAATTTCTTTATACTCCTATAACTTCGAATGTAATTAAACAACGTGAAGCAGATTTGATATTTTCTTGACTTTGATACTGGCGAAAGGTTGCCAGCATGAGTCGGTTGTGCTACTTTTGTATCAATAAATGCTTACAGTTAGTATTCATACCGGAAACATTTACAATGAAAATAAATAACCGATGTTTCAATTCCCTAAGTTCTGCAAATTTTTTGGATCGCAGCCCCGAACACCAACTTCAGTTACAGTGCTGCAGACACTGAGCATTTTCTTCATTGATGTTAAATGAGATGCTGCTTTCAAAGTTTGGTGAAATAAGCAACTGATAACGAATATAATTAATAAGTGTTTTTCTTTCATAAACTTTGAAACCCATGCCAGTGGTAATATCTGAAACCTTCTACCATATGAGTTATAATGCATTCTAGAGACCAAAGTAAAACGTGGCATTTGAAACAGTTTGGCCGTAATAAGCAGCACATGTGGTGGAATATGCACTCAAAACCTGCACGATTCTTCTACTGTTCTTCGAACATTAGTGTTTCTAGCGGTTCAGGTGCGCTAGAGTTTTTAAGATTAAATGTAATATTTTCTCTCATAAACTCCACGTGATTTTTAATAATGAATTAATTTTCTTTCAAGGTAATCAAATCGTTGTCTCACGATGTCTGGAATCGAAGATACACAGAATCTAATCGGCATACCAGAATGGTATGCAGATAAAAACATATTTATTACCGGCGGTACGGGATTTATGGGAAAAGTCTTAGTTGAGAAATTACTCCGCGATTGTCCCGATATCAATTCTCTCTACTTGTTGATTCGTAAGAAGAAAGGAATGGAACCTTGCCAGCGCAAAGATGACTATCTTAGCTCAGAGGTATTTTATCAGTCAACTTTTTTTTTAACCATTAATTATCCTTCTACTCTTTCTATAGATTTTCGACAACTTGAAAAAATCAAACCCGAAGCAATTCGATAAAATCCGTATTGTGAAAGGAGACGTTCTACAGGATCAACTTGGAATTGGTGAGGACGACCGCAATGAAGTCATTTCGAATGTGAATGTTATATTCCACTGTGCTGCATGTGTTCGTTTTGATCAGCCACTTCGTCAGGCAGTTGAAATGAACACAGTTGGCACGCAAAGAGTGTTGCAGCTGGCTGAAGAAATGAAGGACTTGAAAGTTTTTGTTCACGTATCGACTTCATATTGTCATTGCAACGAAGATGTTCTGGAGGAACGCTCCTATCCATCTCCACACAATCCTGTGGGAATTATGCATATGATCAGATCATTGGACGATAGCTTGTTGGAACAAATCACACCGAAGTATGAATTTATTAATCTTTCTGATAAAATTATTTTGAAGCTAAGTACTCATTTGATGTATTGTCTAGGCTCTTGAATGGGCTTCCAAACACCTATGCCTATACAAAAGCTCTAACTGAAGGACTTGTGCAGACTTATGATGGAAAGCTTCCCATTATCGTGTGTCGTCCATCCATAGGTATTCACAGATACATTCATTTCTATAGCCGCTGTAAACCTATGCAACAATTTATTTTACAGTTACGGCCGTGAAAAATGAACCACTTCCCGGCTGGGTCGAAGGCACAAATGGACCCACTGGACTGATGATTGGTGCTGCTCGCGGTGTCATACGAACCATGCATTGCAATCCTGATTATCCTTCAGATTTGATTCCTGTAGATACTGCCATCAATGCCATTATTGTCGCAGGATGGGATCGTGCTCAGCAGAAACACAATGAAGTTGAATTCATGAATGTCTGTCTATCGCCTAAGGCCCTTCCGACCTGGGGTGAAAATCTGGAAACCGGTAAAAGGATATTCTACGAGAATCCGCTGTGCTTTTCACTTTGGTATCCAGATGGCTCGATCAAGAGCAACTACTATCATCATATGATCGCTGTGTTATTCTTCCATTACTTGCCTGCTTATTTCATCGATGCGATTCTAGTTTTAATCGGGCAGAAGCCTTTGTAAGTATTCATACGCAAAATTTCATGCTCAAAGCTTAAAGCACAAATTTAACATTTACAGCCTGGTTCGTGTTCAGAAGAAAGTCTCGATCGGTTTGAAGGTCCTTCAATACTACACAACGAAAATCTGGGTCTTCAAAAACGATAAGCTCGAAAATCTGCCGAACAAACTATCACCGCGAGATCGGGAGCGATTCGACCTCACGGTGGATCAAATCAACTGGGAGAAATATCTACACAACATGATTATGGGCGTTCGAGTGTATCTTCTCAAAGAAAGCCCTGAGACAATCCCACAAGCAAGGAAAATCCTTCGACGCCTATACATTTTAGATCGCGTCATGACATTCCTTTTCTACGGCATCGTATTCTGGTTCCTTTGGAACTATTTGGAAGTAATTTTAGATTCGGTCGGTGGATTTTTTAACTTATGCTTAGGTGTTACACAAACAGCAACAGCAACTACAGTTTAGGATATATATTTTAGTTTTTTTAGGTAAAATAAACTATAGTATTTTTATATAACTTAACAGTTGTTTCGATTTCTTTGCTTGATCAAATTGATTTTCACTTGATTATGTTGAACTGTTACATTCTGATGGTTGCTAACGATGAACATAACCCTTCCATATGGGTATACATTTTCAATTTGGGAAATATTTCACAAGATCCAAAAGAACCTGACAAGTTTTTTGTCTTAATCATTCTTCGAAGAATTTTTAGTTTTTAAAGTACTACAGTTCTAGTTCTGTATGTAGGTAAACAATGGTATCCTTTCCTTTCCTAAATAATACGCTAATTTCGAAGCTTCTGCTGCACAAGACCATGGTCTTCCCAGTACTCATGCATTGATCCGAGACTTGGGTGCACAGAAAAAAAACACTCAGAAATCTTAGCCGCCTTTGAGAGCTAAATTCTTACGCAGAATGTGCGATTCCGAAGACGCTACTGCCATGAGCTACGTATAAGAATGAGCCATGAGCTATGTATAAAAAGTACATGTAATCACAAAAATATAGCTCGGTCGATTCTGGCGGGCTACGTATCTACGTCGTATGAGCGAAGAGGAGCCTACTCGAAAAATCCTCTGTGACAGATTTTACGGCAGACGATAGTGGAGGAGATTGCTTGCATTGGAGGGATGGCATTCAACAGAACACTGAGATCTTAGGGGTACCTAGCTGGATGACATCGGCTCACGATCGGGTTTGGTGCTTTGTTGGGAGATGCCAGGACCGGATTCCTGGTGTAGCTGCGATGATCATTTTTGTTTTGTTGAAGCTGGTGTCGACCATCTCTGCTCCCTTACTCTGGGAGAGTGTTTTTTTCGCTCGACTAGCATCTCAATTTATTCGGTAGGTTAAACGTTAATATAATGTTTACAATATTTACATAATATCCTTTAAGCCGAAGTAAGATTTGTTTCGATCATTCCTGAGCTTAAGATGATTTTTTGCAGTCTGCTGTATCAAAAAGTTTGAGTGCTTTGTTCCGTATGTATTTGTCAATTGTTTCAACCCTTAAATATTTGTGGATGGTAACATGAATGTGGATGGTACTCAGGTACCATGTAAATCGGAAAATTGTTCGAAAGGATATGTTTTGGCAGATTTTTACTTGCTGAATTATTGTGCTACTGTTCAGCAGTGTGATCTAATTATCTGTTTGTAGATGAGAAGTTTGGTTTTACCATTGCGCTTTTTATTTTGAAATATAAGTGGGGGAGAATTAATTTTGTGTGTATATACAATTCTTTTTAATCACATGTGTTCTTTCCAGTTATGTTTTCTGTCGAATGTGAGTCCCAAGTATTTTGCTGTTATTGACCAACTTATTTCATGTCTGTCGACCTGCAAGCTTGTTGCCTGTCGTCTTTTTTTGTCTCGCGCTTGTGTTTTGTCCCTGGTTTTGTTTGTTTTTTTTTTTTTTGTTCTTTAGGAAGGAGATAAGTTTGATACTGAATTTTTCTTTCAGTTAGGAATTTCGTAATAATTCAGTGGTCCTTGATAGATTCTGGACTTATTTGAACTCCCAGATAAATCGTTTTTGCAGAAGTGAATTCGAAGTACGGTCTGCAGAATTCTTTTTCTGCCTGTAGCCATTTCTCGGACTGGCGGAGAATGATTGGGGGGACGGTCTTCCTTCATCGGTAGAAAATTCTGCTTTGTCACTAGTATTCTCTACTCTTCTCTGTTTAAGTGTTATATTATTTGCCAATTTTGATTTTTTTCTGTTTTGTTTTTAAATGTTGTATTGCAGGGTATTGTTTTGCAGGGACTTAATCAATTTCTTTAATTCTGCTTTTTGCTTGAGCTCGGCCTTGTCGTGCCAGTTCTGTTTGGAGATTTCAGTCAATTAAATTAAGGTCGGAAAAACTCCCCGACCCCTCTCGTATTAGCTCATATAATGTCTTTTCTTTTCTTCAGTTCAAGAATAATTTAAAATATGAGCAAAAAGTATAATAATTATAATTTATTTTTATGTATATATATATATATATATATATATATATATATATATATATATATATATATATGTATATATATATATATATATATATATATATATATATATATATATATATATATCTGTATGTATATATATAATTATATAAATTATATGTGTAATTTTCATGAAAATATTTAACGTTTAACCAAATTGACCAAGTTGGAATCACTAACCTTTTACTCTTTTTTGGTTTCCGCTTCGAGTTGTACTTTTTCCAAATTCACGAAATTCTGCAATCTACCAGTATTTTGCCACCATCTGCTCGAATGAATTCGACTCGTGCCTCGATGTTTTCCCCAATCGTATGTTAATGATCGTTATTACTTTCGTAATTACTTTCTTTCCTTCCGTCTTCTCAAACACGTCCTCATTATTCGAATGCTTGATTTGAACCGTGCGCTATCATTCAAGCGGACGTTACTTTTACATACTCTCGGTGAAACATGTAGAAGTATTCTATGATCTATAATAGCTATATTACCTAAAACTAGCCGACATTTACTAATTCAGTCACTAAGAGTTCAAAACGTTACTTCGAAATTCATTTCAAAAATCTCCTGTAATTATACTAAATTCTTTTATTAGACAAAACCTTCTCATTTTATCAACATTGCAATCACATAATCGTCAATGTTTAAAGTTTGGTTGCACGCAATATTACCTACGATTTTACGAAAGAAATAAAACAAAATATAACTCCACCTGTCAACGTTCGATTGATAAAAAAAATAGCTGCTAGTAAATATATACCATCACTTGTTCTTCTTCTTCTATTAAATTAGAGCTAATCTAATGGTGGTACCTGCCATTGTTTCCATTCGAATTGCCATTATTTGTCGAGGGCAAACTGGCATTACTTGCATTATTTGAATTCTTCGCTATCTCTCGATTATTTTCCGCATCCATGTTCTTCAGTTGTTGATTCCACATGTCCGCATAAAAACCGTTTTTCAAGAGAAGATCTTCATGCCGACCACGTTCAACAATACTACCTTCCTTAAGAACTAGAATTTCATCGGCGTGAATAATGGTCGAAAGCCGATGTGCAATTATAAGAGTTGTTCGATTAGCGCAAACTCTGGCTAGGGCAGCTTGAATATTTCGTTCGGTCTGAGTATCTAGAGCACTGGTTGCTTCATCGAGGAGCACGATTGTTGGTGATTTCAGAAGGGTACGTGCAATGGCGACACGCTGTTTCTCTCCGCCACTCAGACGAAGACCACGTTCACCCACTTTCGTTTCATATTTGTCAGGGAAAGTCAAGATACGCTCATGAATGTCAGCGCTTCTGGCTGCCTCGTATACTTCTTCTGCCCGAGAGCCAATCTTCCCGTACTCAATATTGTAGAAAATCGTTTGATTGAAAAGTACAGTGTCCTGCGGTACCACGCCGATGGCTTTGCGTAGAGACTGCTGTTGGACCAACTTGATATTTTGCCCATCGACCATAATCGAACCGCTCATCACATCGTAGAATCGGAACAGGAGTCTCACGATTGTACTTTTGCCTGCACCTGATGCACCGACCAGAGCCACAGTTTTCCCAGCATCAACTTTGAAACTGATATTCTTCAAGACGAACCTTTCTGGTGTATATCCGAAAGATACGTTTGAGAACTCGACAGATCCACCTGAAGTGCGTAGTGCACCGGCTCCCGGAGCGTCAATGATATCCTCCTCTTCTCTGAGCAAATCGAACATATTCTCCATGTCCACGAAATTCTTCTGAATAGCACGGTAGTATGTTCCGAGCCAGTTTAATGGCATGTACAAATCCATCAAGTATGTTATGAAAAGAACGTAGTCGCCGACAGTCAATTGTCCGGTTGTCGATACGGCGTAAACACACAGCAAGGAACCAGCTAGAAGACCACCGCAGAGTACAACATTTTGCGCAGTATTCAGAAAGTTCAAAGTGATAAGTGCAAGCCATTCTTGTTTCTATAAAATATATATTAAATCGCAGTCAATTCAATAACAAAATATATGAGTTTTTTTACCTGGTATTTATAAATCGCTTCTCTATAGGCATCCACTTCGTAGGCCTCTGCACCATAGTACTTCACAGTTTCGAAATTTAGTAGTGAATCAACGCTCCGTGCCTTCTGTTCGTTGTCTGCTAGATTCATACTACGTTGGTACTTTGTACGCCACTCCGTGATTGATATAGTCGCAACTAGATTAAATAAATTGTTAGTTTTCCACATAAAATTTTCAACAAATTTGAAGGCTCACTTATGTACAAAAACATAGTCAGGAAAACAATAAGTCCAAACCACCAATTGAACATGGTAATAAAGAAAATAACAGCCACGATAATGTCAATGATTGTCGGAGAAATCGAAAAAATGATATAGTTCAGTAGATTTGTGATCGAGTCTGTGCCACGGTCCATTACTCGTAGAACTTCGCCTGTTTTACGCTGAAGATGCCAGCGAAGCGACAGGTTGTGCAAATGACGGAAAAGTTCGACTTCGATTTCCCGAGTTGTATATTGTTGAACGGCTATCCACATATACGATCGCAAATTGTTCAACAGACCCATTGTACCGGTTCCACCTCCTTGCAAAAATGAGAGCGCAACAAAGATCAAAACCAGGTCCCATCGAAATACTACAGGCTTTTCCGTCAAGCTATCGACTAAGGAAATAAAAACAATTGTCGAAATTAATTTGAAATAGTTGAGCGAATTTTATTTTTAGTGCCATACCTATATTCTTTCTGTAAATTGGCAAGTAGACCTTAATCACGCGCCCAACAATCAACAAAAATATACACATCACAACACGTGATTGGAGTAGGAAGTCTTTTTTCGGCCAAAGGTAGGGGAATAATTTCTTCAGCTTCTTCCAGCCATTGTAAAATGCCGAACGTTCCTGTTCCTGTAAATACATGTAAAAGTTTTTAACTTCAAACTAATAATTTTAGTTTAAATGCAAGTAAACAGTTCGAATTAAAGCAGGCAACAATGCAATATGTCAATCACAAAATTCAAATCTTTCAATAATAATGCGTTTTATTATCTAATTTGAAGGAACACGACTGAGTGTTATTCTCCCGAAATCTCTTGAAATCTTTAGTGCTTATCGGGACGAACAATTTTAAATGAACAATCAAAGATAATACTGTGAAATTTTACTAACCATCTGACATTACTTCAAACACAGTTTAGTGTCTAGTTCGTTTTCCTACTACTGAACATTAGTTACTTAATCGCATATGTACACACATAGGTTTTTAATATTTCAAAGGATATGAATGACTATTCTAAACAAAATGTACTTAGGCATCATTATGGCTAAAATGAAATTGATACCATGAGAGAAAAAAGGTAAGTTTGTAAGCAGTATAGAATTATTTGAGTGCGAATTTTACCTGGTCTGGGCGCAAGAGTTCTTCGTCGTCGTCGAGCTGCGGTAACGCTAACCCGGGTGCCTTAAGTCCCAGGACAAATATAAGCAGACAACAAATGTAGCGAATTACGAATTGAGCCATCTCAATGCGATCTTTGAGGCTGCAAATGGAAATGAAGAAAAAGTTCAAACAGGTGGTGATTGATGTTAAGAATAATTACAAACTACAACTTATATGTATATTAATAGCTTGAAATTTTAGCAGAATTTTAGACAACAGAGAATTTTTTTTCTTAAAAAAATATAAAGATTAAAATATATATGTATAATAAAAACACAACAAACCCATGTCAAAAGGATCACTAGCTTAAAGAATTTCCGCAAGGAGATCGAATAGGTTCTCAAATTTGCGATAAGCGAGCAACCGTATACTTCAACCTAGTAGGATTTGCTGACCTGACCGTTTGTGATCTGACTACGATTTTACCTCCCACTTCGCCTGTTTGTGCTGCAAGTCATCTGTCAACGGGAATTTTCACTCCCAGTCAACGCAACTGCAACCAAATCAGGCCCAGCTGAAGCAGCTTATCATTCAGGCTCCCCTGTTCATACATCAGCGGAATCAATGCTGCGTGTGCATATTCTTCAAATCAATTCATCGAATGCACAAGCAAAAATAAAACCTCAATCTCAACGTAAACGAAAAAAAATCAGCATCGTGACTTTATGCACCTAATAAACTGGTGCATTCTTATGATAATTCTGGCCCTGTCACTGATCTTCAAACAACGTTTTTGCACTGCACAATGCAACTCCAAAACCTGCTGCTTTGCTTCCTCTTCAAATTTCTATTATTCACCTAATTTATGGAATAAATGCAGAGGACATCTTGAAATCTATTATGACTAAGGTTGGCTTTTCATCTAGTCTTATCCTGCATTAAACGTTCACCTGAAAATATACCGAGTAGAGCTATTGCCTCATTCAAGATCATTTTATCTCCTGGTTTAGACATCGTGCTTGCGTCTGAGTTTTGGCCTGCGGTAATCATCGTTAAAGAACTAAGACTGCGCCAACGTAAAAATTTTCGGAGCAGCGCTCAAAAAATATTACATGCATAACTATTATATGTACTTCGCACTGTATTCATTATCAAAATTTCCGACCAAACTAAGTGATATTCTGCTCAGCGGTACTTGAGATATTCATCATACTCGTACAATCTGTTTTACGAAAATGAGACTTACCGACAATATTCGGAATAGAGAATTTCTACCGCGTCTATCCGTTGTCCCTTGAGATCGAGGTCGCCTGGCTTTTTGCAAAGCCGATGGAGGTGGTGTTTTCGTGGAACACTCTGTGCCGAGTTCGTTCTTTCTCCTCCTATTGCGTGTATTGTTGTACGTATTATCCTTTCCCCAATTTCCCATTTGCTAGTCTGTAGTATTTACATCCCCTGCAATTCATCTGTCATCACGTATGAACGTTTTTCGTTAAACTTTCTAGCTTCATTCTCTCTTGATTTCCTTCAGCTCCCCTCTTCATTTTTGGTGACTTCAACATGCAAACTATGGAGTTGGACTCCAGCAACTTCCGCTTATTATCCTTCAATCACCTCCCTGCTGTAACTGTTTCCTTTTTTTGCACTTTATTCTTGTTCACAAATGAACTACCTTCTAACAATACCAACAACAAAATCTTCGACTTAGTTATTTCTAGTATTCCTTAAGATTCCTTTTGCCTTCCTCTTGTTCTTTTTTCATATGTGCAGCCTGATCATTACCCTCATATTCTAGTTGATGTTGGCCTTGACTTCCAGGTAGACAATAAACGTTATAGCTTCTATAAAGCGGACTTTCAGAAGATGTCCATTGAAATCAGTTTTATCAATTGGTATTCATTTTTCAAAGGATTGAATGTTGATTGTGCATTGTTAAAGTTCTACTGTTTTTGTTCTTATCTTTCGTTTTACTTCTATCAAACTTCTACTTAAACCATATGATGTTCCTTGATTAACGTTGAAAGTTTCGGATGATCTAAAAGCTAAAGAAAAAGTTCGTGAAAGGCTGAAGCAGATGGGTTCACACACTGATCTTCAGGAATCCCGTATTGTGAAAATACAACTAAAGAGTACTCAAGCAGGCAATTCGTGATTACTTCCTGAGTATAGAGGCTTCAATCTATTCTAATCAACCAAATTCCTTATGGTTCTGCATCCGTTGCCTTAAGTTCAATTCTTCAGTTTTTGATTATATGCTTCTTGATGACGCTTTCCAACCTTTAGGCTACTTGTGTTTTATTTGATACTTTCTTCTCCCTCCCATTTCAAAATGCACTAACCGCCTCGATGTATTCTGACTTTTCCCGTACCTCACCTGCCTTATTCTTGTTTAGCAGCAATCCTTTGGAAGTCGAAACTCTAGTGCATACCTTAGATTTTAATCCTAGTTCCGGTCCTGGCGGTATTCTCAATATCCAGCTAAAAACGGTGTGTTCCTTTAGCTATATTCTTTTCAATATTAATATTGTATCTAGTGTATTCCATTGCATCTAGTGTATTCCATTGCATCTAGTGTATTCCATTGCATCTAGTGTATTCCAAAATCTTTCCTATTTTCAAATCTGGTGATCCATCTGTTGTTTCCAACTAGCGTCCTATATCACTTTTCCGCTGTTTCAGTAAACTCCTTGAACGCCTTGCCTATAATAGATTTGATCCTTCTCTACAATCTCTTACTCATAACAGCATGGTTTCATCAATGGACGCCCTATAACGGTCAACCTTATGGTGTTCAATAATTTCGTCGCCTCTGCCTTCGATTCTCAACGTCTATTTTAACCTGTTCCTCAATAAGCTTGAAGGGGGCATATTTGGTCCTCTTCTATTCTGGTTTTCCTCGCGCCTTCATAGTCGTCCCTGTCGAGCCCCTTTAAACGGTTCCATTTCTTCTCCTATAATTCCCACATCCGGAGTTTCTCAAGGATCTATCCTAGGCCCCTAACTTTTTATCTGGTTTGTCAATGACTCTCTATTATTTACTCCTCCTTAAAATTATTCAGGACAATCAAGTCTGCGGACAATTATCACTAATTGCAAACTGGTTTTTTAGCCCTTACTCACTTATGCCAAAGCAACTTCTTATCACTAAAAATTTGGAAGTGTCACCAGATATCTCTCTCATATATTTTCTTAATTCTTGTATGGTATTTCCTTGTCAGTTGGCTAGCATTTAAAAGGTCCTGGTGTTGTGTTTGATTCTAAATTTAAATTTGATGTTCACGTCATAAATATGGCGACCAGGGCCTTTAGGATTGCAGGCCTTGCTTTGCATTCTTCGTATATTAACCAGCTCCACTTGTATTCATTTATTTATTACCTTAGCAAGTAGTACTCTGGAAGACGCGTGCCGAATCTGGTCCCCACGCTTTCAGTATTTATCTGACGCCATTGAATCAATTCAGCGTCGATTTACTCGCTCACTATTTTTTGTCCCTACTCCTATCGTCTTTCCATCCTTCATATATCCTCTATAGAAACAGGTAGATTGTTCATCGCTGAGTGTTTACTTTAAAAAATGTTCAATGCATTTTTTAGTCAGATCTTTGTTCCCAGATAACCATACGTGAATCGAGCCATCCTAGTCGATTATTTGATATTTTTTCTATTCCCTTTGCACCTACGGAAGTCTATTTTCACTTGCCTTTATTGCATTTTCCTAGAATGCACAGTGGCTCTTAATTTTGGTCTTCTCCCGCATTTATTTTTAGAATTCAAGAACTGGTGCGTTTTTTGCACCTCTATTGAGAGCTGATTAAGATAGATAGCATCAAAAACAACAATCCTGCTCCCGTTTTTGTTGTTTTCAATGCAACCTTTCCTAACCAGCTTTCGATAGAGGTGCGAAAAACGCAGCAAATATATTTAAAGCGTTACCTTGAATTCCAGTTAACCAATTTCAGATACTCGAACCAATTTCAGTTCGAATATTTGTGGTTAGTTTTAAATTTACCTCTTTTCACCTCTTTTCACCTCTTTTCTTAAATTTACTATTTTTTATTGTGTTTTACTTTCATCGTTGACGCTATAATTGAATTATATCTGTAGCGTAATAAATAATTAATTAATTAATTAGAGGTCATGATCCCAGTCTACACATCATTTGATGGATGGAGAAGCTAACTAAGATTTCTAGGGTATTTTGATTGATTGGCCACTTTCAGCATACTGTGTGCATCTTTCACAAAGATTGAAGTTTACCCAACATATTTACACTTTCCTTAAAACTAAGAGAATTCTACTTTCGTCTACTTACGTCGTCAAATTAAACCACCAATCTTCATGCTTTAAATTGATGAACGATAAATTCTCTGTAATAAAGCCCATAGTCCAAAACAACAATAAAACCAATCCATGCCCTCGAGTTGGTACCGATGGTAAGAGGTAGAACCGTTCCATTTTCACTAGGCATACTGAATACTGGTACATTAGTGTCGTTAAAATACATACAACTATCTGAAATAAAAATATAATACAATATATATAAAAATACATAAATTTTTAACTTTTAGCTTGCGCAATGTGCAAACAAACTTACCATATAGCCGTAAGGCCCTCCGCTTGGAAATGCCCATACTTCAACAGCAAATCGTATTAACGTTATAACCGGGAAGAAATACAAAAGAAATATCTGCAAATTGTATAGCTTCGATTTGGCTATTTGATTTTCGTCTGTTATTCGTGTACCGTATTTTCGATACATTAGCATTTGAATCGAACCGAATATGACTATGAATCCTGCCATAATGGAGGTCGCAACCGTGTCCATAAAACAATGTGAAATCCCATGGTTGCTCCAAATATCAGAGAATGTTACATTAGGCGGACAGTAGAGCATTTTGATTTAGTAGCTGGAAATGAGAAGAAATTTAAATTAATAGAAATATCAATACTAGAATTCATGGTGTGACTTAGAGATGCGGGCTTTTATATATGATTTAAATATTTATAGCATTCTGAAATTAAAAGCAAACTTTTGCAATTGAAATGAAACTCTTTAGGAATGAAATGAAACCACTTTCAATTGAATTTTTTTCAAATGAAATGAATCCTTTTACAATTTGAATGAAAATTCCATAAAAAATTATTTTAAGAAAATTTATGTCGTACTCCATGCCGGCGTAGTTTTATCAGAGGATTTTTAACTGTATAAATTACATTTTGTTATGTGTGCAGCGACCGCAAGTAGTCGCGTGAAATTAATTAAGTTGTAAACGCTCGTGCTAAATTCAGTAAGTGGTAAACACTCTCGTTATATTTTTGGGAATCTTGCAATTAAAATTACGATGAGTGATGCAGAAGATTTTAGTTTGGGAGGCTCCGATTATTTGCATCCTGGCCAAAATTCGGGATCCTAAAGTGCAGTGAGAAGTGACAATGCGGAAAATCACAGATAATGTAGTACCAAAAAAAAACCAACGGAAAATATTGCGTGGGAGGGAAATCACGCAATTTCTTTTAAAAACATGAAGGAAAAGATATTTTAACACAAAAGCATAATGCTCTACGGGAGCTGAAAATAAAATTAAAGTTGACTTCGTTTGATGTTGACAGAATGAATTGCCAGCAAACGTTCCCATTGAGGCAAATTCACGGTAGAGATTTCACACTGCGGCTCCCGCAACATAGAGGAAAACCATTTTTATTGGATGAATGCGACTTTAATATCCAACTTCGGAGATCCCAAGGCCTTTTCAAAGTCGGTACAAGAGTTGACGTTGCTGTACCTACTGTAAGAGGACACAATGCAACGCCAATCGCAGCTATAAATAACGATGGCGTTGATTACTCCAAAATAATTTCAAACACAACCGTGAATGCTGACAGATTTAAACTGCTCTCACAAGAACCTTTCGAAAAAGTTGTTTGCATTTCAAACATGAAACATTTCATTCTAATTTTGAATAATGTTCACAAAACGTGAGAAATTCAGGAGGATAAAATCGAAAAAGGATTTTTCAAAATAAAATTGCTTCCTCTTTTTGTATTGAGAGACATGAGTACAGATCACAACATTACCAATATTATTCAAGAAAGTGTGTTTCAAGTTACTTCAGACGATCGCTTTATACGCTGGATATCGTTTAGCAAATATCGAAAGCTGCAAAAGGCTAACCATTTCATTAATTTGCAACTCCTAGTTAATTTGATATTGATTGTTGTATTGTATTGTGCTCTGTGATCATTATTATTTCTTTTATTACTTTTATTTGCATCAAATGTTTTTATTTTTCTTCATACATTTACTTCAGAAATAAATTTTTATAAGATTATTTTTTAGTAAGCTTCGTTCATTTGAAAAAAGTTTAAATGAAAGTGCTTTCATTTAAATTGCAAAAGATTTCGTTTGAATTGTAATACGTTTCATTTCAATACCAAAAGGTTGCATTCAATTATAGATAAGAAAAATAGTACTGTATTTTTTGTTTAATACATAAAATTTCACCACAGACAATAAGTAATTACACCTCCAGCAATGAGTTCGTATTTATACCACTAAATAAAATTACTATATTGCTAAATACAAAAATAAATCAATAGCCATAAGTTCACTAGTGTTATTTTTGGCTTGTTTCTTTTTCAAATATTGAGTGGTTGCATTGAACTTGTCGGTTTTGTACATAGTAAAACACATATTTTTTTTAAAAAGAATATTACATGTTTGGTCATGAAAATATTCACCAATACAATATAACACTTTTTGCCACCGTAATGATAAAAAATACATTCCTCTCCATAGAAGTCCCTGTTTCCACCATTTAAGAAATTTTGCATATAGTTATCCATCACCAGGAAAAATCTGATAGCGAAATGTTGAGGAGCATAGTGGATGAGGTAAAGTGTCCCAGCCAATTGAATTTAGGGTACTCCTGATGAGGTCGCCCGTTGTCTCGGAGGAACAGAACCCTTTTTTCTGATCGCGAGTGCTGCATCCTTTAATTTCTGATGAACTTCTCGTAGTTCCTCATGTAAATTTCAGCCGTAATGGTTTGGCACGTACATCGTACACGATGCCTGTACAATACCACCATACACACAACAAGGTCTTCTGGTATTGTTCCGGGAGAATCGTCTGGCTATACCCACTGACATATGCGCCATCAATCGATTCAAAAACGTCTCCTGCTCGTTGCGAAGCAACAGCGAAGTACATATTCCAACACGTTCCATTTTATTGTTTTCAGTGAGTTCATATGGAAGCCACTGATCAAGCCGTCGTTTTTTCTTAAAACGTAAAAGATGGTGACTGCTGGTGCTTTTTCCAAACTGAAAATTCAAACTAAACTCGTGCAAAATTTGATGGGGATTGTCTTCTACATCGACAAGAAGCTTCGTGTCATTTTCATAATTTAACTGACCATTTTCGCAACTTCAATATTTGCCACACTTTCAATGCAATCTGAACGATAATGTTCTGTAATAACTAGAATCGTTTGTTTAGTGGTAAATCCGATGGTGGAGGTGTTTTCATTGCTATTCGCCATCAACGGTACATTCTGTCATGATTTTCCTTTCTTTCTTCCTTTTGAATGTATTTTTGTGCGAATATCCTTACCCTTTCCTAAAACGTTAGTCACCGCTTTAATATATCTCCTGCAATCTTTCTCTTTTAGTATATTACGGATTCCATACGAAACTCTCCGCTTACTTAAAAAGTTGTTTTTCCACCGCTTACGTTCTTTTATGTAATGACTTAAGCTTTTATACTCTAGATTAGAATGCTGCCTACTTAGCTATAATATCGAATAGTTGTATCTCATTAATAACGTTATCGCTTCTCCTAATTTCACAGCATTCCAAATGCTAGAAATAGAATTCTGGACCTTGTTTTTTTCAATCTTCCAAAATAGTTCCTATCTTTGAGTGCTGCTCGCTTTTCCTATGCGCATCCTGATCCTTATCATTCTCCTCTTATCCTTGAGTGCTGCTCTCTTTTCCTATGCGCATCCTGATCCTTATCATTCTCCTCTTATCCTTGAAATATTCAACAATAATTCTGTGAAGGACAAAATCCCACCCTTAGTGCGCTTTAACTTGCGCAAAGCTGATTTCACTGGTAAGACCATTGAAACAAATATAATTTTTCGGTATAATATATCTAATATATCTTTCGTGTATATCTAATATATCTTTCGATAACAATCTTTCGTAGTTGTGTGAGAGGAAAATACATTAATAATTTGCTTTGCGCAAATTATATATTTTCCTCTTGAACCTTGAGGAATGAGGCTCGAGCCAACTCATCGTCTTAAAATACTGAATGATGCTCCTTAGTTTAGCAATGATGTTGCCGCCGCTCTTAAAGCCAAAAATACATCACGAAATTTATTTAAAAGAACTGTTTCATTTCTGGATCTTCTTTTGTATAAAGATCTACATTCTAAGGTGAAAGATGCTGCCAGACAGACGGGGCTTACCTGTATTGCAGACTTTGAAGCATCAATCAGAACCAACTATCCGAAATATTTTTGATCTTTCATCCGTTCCTTAAATAAATTTTCTAGTAAGTATTCCCATTGGTATACACTTGGATGATGCAGCTGCTTTCGTTCCACATAATGTGTATGAGCTATTTGTTTCTTACTTTTCTTTTAACCACAACGCCCGTTTCCTTCCCAATATCTTGTCTCCACGTCTTCTCTTGAGTTATAATCGTTTCGGAAAAAAACCCTTCAGAAATGGAACTTCTGATGAACGATGTCAATGCCAATACCGGTAGTGATTCCGACGGTATTCCAACTATCCTGGCTAAATCACTTTCATCATCACTGTGCATCCTTCTAACCATCTTGTTTAACGTAAGTATATCTTCTGGTTCTTTCTCTTTTCTTTCGAAAATTAAAACATTTTCCCCAATAGATAAAGCTGGTGGTCCTACATGTGTCTCAAATTACCATCCCATTTCCCTTTTTCCCTGTTTTAGCAAGATCCGCCAAAGAGTAGTCTACAGAAGATTCTACTCTTTTGTCCAATCTACCCTAGCTCATGAGCAGCATGGTTTTTTCAAAGGTAAATCTACTTTACGGTATTCACTCTTGACCATCGAAAGCAAATCGACGTATTATATACTGACTTTTCTAAAGCCTTTTAATTTACCAAACATAAACTCCTTTTTATAATAACCTCTGTACTGACAAGAATGTAATCTGATTTGATAACATGGTACAAGAGCCGCCGATTACGTCGATACGTTACCGGCCGATAGGTTATTTTATTACTTGCATTTAACTTAATAAATAAATGATGCGAGCGTATATGTACGTTGGCGATATGCAAAATATGCAGTTTTGAAACATTAATTCATCCCTTATGGATTGTAAATAGTATCTCAAATCTAAACAATGCTTATCAATTCGACACACAAACTTATCAGCTTTTGAGCAGTCTTATCGCTTATGCGTGCAGTTATTGATAAATTTATTCTAATAACGACCTACCTACATGCTTTTGCATGGATTCTTTGATCTTACCATTACTTTATCTGACATTCTTTCACTACATGAAGTCATTGGTCAGAATGATCCGTTTGGCTTATTGGGCATTCAATTAGCAATTGTTTTCATTCATTTCATTTTACATGACTATTAGACTGATGCTTTGAACGAATTCCAGCTGAACATGTTAATTTGATCGCTTCTAGATTAGCTTATTTTCGCACATGCTACGTGCAATATTCAATCCAAAATAGGTGTTATCATTTTTCTCTAATCTTTTGACAATAGTCAACCAGCGGTTCTTCATATATTCGAACCAGTTTTTTTTTTTAAATAAATTTGATCGAGAGTAAAAAAAACATGTTATGCAACATATAACTCAAACCCGCTCAGAATGCAAATCTAAAAAGTTTGAAGTGTTCAAGTTTGCATGAAACTTTTTCTGATTAGAATTTGATGTAGACATGCTTATAAAATCTACTCAGCTGTGACAAAAGTGATAAGCGCAGAATAAATTATAATAGGCGCGTTTTTTTGCTCCTCTATCCAGCGGAGAGTAGAATGAGAGTAGAGTAGACGCATTGAAAACAACAACAACACTCCTACACCAGTGAATTCACTGGTGTAGGAGTGTTGTTGTTTTCAATGCGTCTACTCTACTCTCATTCTACTCTCCGCTGGATAGAGGAGCAAAAAAACGCGCCTAATATAGTCTATCATGGTCATTTTTTAACATTTACTTTTATTTTTTATATTAAATCGCAAAAAAATCCATAAATATTAATTTTAAATTGAGATAATCCATTTGTCAGGTTTTCAAAAATACCTTATCATATGCACCATATCATATGCTCAGCGGTACTATGCGTTTTTTACAACCCTTTTTTTTTTTTGGTTTTTATGATAAATCTCCGCGCATTTTGGCGGTTGGTGATCCATCAGATGACTAAAATGTGTAATCGCTTCGTATTTTGTGATAACACTATCAGTCACTTTTGTCTCAAAATGGATTTGGGCTTTTTTTATTCTTGCATTGTATCCATTCATTATTGAACATTTATATTTTATCTTTCCGCCCATACTTTGCACTTTCAAAGAGTAATTTCGCTCTTGTTGCTGCAAGTGCGTAGCAAATCTAATTAGTCTACAAAATAATTCACCATCACAGGACTCATTATCATTGCTAGTAAGCTAGCTGGAAGCAAGCAACTAGAAATCGCATATCTTACCAGATATATTTGCCCCGCTGACGAATATCCGACCAGCTTAGCCTAGCTAGTCCTCTACAGCCAGCCCCTGAGTCGGCACTTTTGATTTCAGGCAGCGAAACACTACGACGATCACGGTCAAATCAGTTCTGCATAGCCACTAATGTTTCGTCAGACGTAAAATCACCTGCAAACTGAATACAGTTTCGCGTCCGAATCGAGACCGACGGTATTTCAACTAGAATTTCGCAACAGACCGCAGATGATAGAATTTTACAAGCCCGACTCAACTACGAATGGATCCAAACACCACTTAAGTAACATTCACCTAACTGACATTTCTGTACAGTGCACATCATTTGACACTCCGAAAATTTCCGAAAATTACGGAGAATAACCTTTTGACAATTTTAGATTGCAAAATATCTTTGAATTTTTTTCAATATTTGAATTCTATTGGTGTTCAGCTTTGTTGCTTTTGCGTTGGGAATGCTCTTCGATTGCAAAAAGCTTTTAGAATCCCTGCAAAACTGCTCGAAGATATTCAGCCATCGATGTAAACAAACACCTGTCACTCGTTTATTCCGAAACTCGTGTCGTCATCGATCATATGTTCTGATGTGTGACGTCCTATGTCACAATAATCAGCTCAGCATCTGCTCAGCATGAAAGAATGGAACAAAAAACCACGGAATCCATTCACGGAACACAAGTCGTACACGCTCACCAAATGTCAAGTGGTCAGCATATTTTGTTTATTTCGTGTAGTTTTCCTTTGAATTATTTGTAGAAAAATCAGACGTACGGCAGCCCTACATCGTAATGGAGATGGCAAAGCAGCTTTTTGGCTCGCGCGACCATGAGGGCTACGTTGGAAAAGAAGAACATGCTGTAAGTATACCAAATTTCATGTCTCGCCCACGATGCGAAAATGTATTGTCACCTAATCGATTTTCAACTTGTCCGCGATAACCAGCGTAAACTGGAAACGGCGATATCGGAGGATGATAACGATTTTCCCGAAATGACTGAGGAGCTATGTGTTATGGATGGTGTTCGGCCGTCGCCTGGAGGCCCATTCTCGGCACTGACGCCGTCGATGTGGCCACAAGACATTTTGGCAAAATTGGGTCAACCAGAGTCTGACGACCCGAATGATCAGCCAGACTACCGTTTTGACGAATTTGGTTTTCGCGTCGAAGAAGAAGATGGACCAGAACAGAGCTCGAAGAAGTTGCTGGGTATTCCGTTGATGGAAGACCCCCAACAACGCCTGCAATGGATCGCTCATTTAGAGTTCTCCCACAATAAAGAGGCTTGTGAGTTAACATGGGAAAATATCGATGTTGTTTTACCGCGCACAGAAAAGCTCAGAACTATGGTTCGTGAAGGGATTCCTCACTCGTTGCGACCTCAGATGTGGATGCGCTTGTCTGGGGCTCTGCAGAAAAAACTCAACTCTGAAATATCATATAAGGATGTTGTCAAAACATCTAGTAACGACGCATTAATGACTTCCAAGCAAATCGAAAAGGACCTTCTGCGAATCTTACCGACAAACGCGTGTTTCAGCAGTCCTAACGGAACTGGAATTCCCCGGCTGCGGCGAATTTTAAGAGGCATAGCCTGGCTATTCCCGGATATAGGCTACTGTCAGGGCACGGGAGTCATTGCCGCGTCTTTGTTGTTGTTCATGGAGGAAGAGAATGCGTTTTGGATGCTTGCTACCATCGTGGAGGACTTGCTACCTGCCTCTTATTACTCGTCAACGTTGCTGGGCATTCAAGCCGATCAGCGTGTTCTACAAACCTTGATTGCTAACTACTTGACGACAGTTGACGACACTCTCAAATGTCACGATATCGAACTATCTTTAATCACGCTGCACTGGTTTTTGACGATTTTCGCGAACGTTGTTCATATGAAGATTCTTTTGAGGTAAGTTGCAAGTTTCACGATGAGGCTCAGTCTGAGATGATTATAAATTCACAGAATTTGGGACTGGTTCTTCTATGATGGCTCGATAGTGCTATTCCAAGTCACTCTGGGAATGCTGAAGATAAAAGAAGATGCGCTGAAAATTCTGGAGAACTCGGCACAGATATTTAACTCTCTGTCCGATATACCCGGTGAAATTGACGATGTCGAAGACTTGTTCAGGGTCGCCTCTGAAGTGGGGGGCTCTCTAAGTCAAACAGTGATTGACACTCATCGTCGCCGCCATTTGGCTTATTTGATGGCCGATCACGGAGCATTAGTGGGAAATCCCGAATCGAACCCGAATTTGCCAAAGCAGCACTTGGTGCGACGTCAAGTAAAGAAAAACAAAACCATGTTGCAAACTCTCATGTTTGGCGGAAACGACGGTGATGAGGATGCCCGAAACAAGAATATACGACAGACAGAGATTTTGGTTGACCTCCGAGAAGCGGTACTGAAAGTTTCACGCCACTTTCTGACAATCGAACCAAAGCTGCAGGTGAGTAGTATCTTCAGATTTGGTAGGATGGATTGTCCGAACTTATAAATAATAAAAAAATTATAGGCTCACATTAAGCTCGTCGCGGACTACTCGATGGAAAGTCACACCCAAGACCACGAAAATTACATTAACGTCTCGAGAAATCGCAAAAGACGTGCCAAAGCGCTTCACGACTTCGAACGGCATGACGACGACGAGCTTGGGTTCCGAAAAAACGACATTATCACAATTATCAGTCAGAAAGACGAGCATTGTTGGGTTGGCGAGCTGAACGGGTTGCGAGGTTGGTTCCCGGCTAAATTCGTTGAGCTCCTGGACGAAAGAAGTAAACAGTACACCTCTGCCGGTGATGATGCGATCTCCGAGACAGTTACAGATTTAGTGCGTGGGACACTTGCACCAGCCATCAAGCAAGTGCTCGAACACGGTATGAAGCGCCCCACATTCCTAGGTGGCCCGTGTCATCCGTGGTTGTTTATTGAAGAGGCAGCCACGCGGGAAGTGGAAAAGGACTTCGATTCAGTTTACAGCAGGCTGGTCCTATGTAAAACCTATCGTTTAGACGAAGACGGGAAGGTTTTAACGCCCGAGGAGCTGCTCTACCGATGCGTCCAAGCGATCAATCAGAGCCATGATAACGCTCACGCTCAAATGGACGTGAAACTCCGGAGTTTGGTTTGTCTGGGGCTCAACGAACAAGTTCTGCATTTATGGCTGGAAGTGCTCTGTTCGTGCGTTGAAATTGTTCAAAAATGGTATCATTCCTGGAGCTTCATCTATTCGCCAGGCTGGGTACAAATCAAATGCGAGCTGCGGATATTGTCGCAGTTCGCATTCAACTTGAATCCAAGCTGGGAACTCCCACCGAAAAAGGGCACCGAAAGTCAAACGTTAAAGGATGGTGTACGCGACATGCTAGTCAAACACCATCTATTCTCATGGGATCTCTAGCAAGGATACAATCAAGCGAGAGACCAAACTAAAGTTATATCGTTTTAATCCCTCTTAACGTCGTGCTTTCATATACCATTTAAGTTTAAGAATATTTATTGTTTCGATATGTGCATATATCCGTTCAATTTTTCTCCATATTTATTTACATAATTGTTAACGTTGTGTTGAAACTAACGCTTATTCTATGCATCTTCACATTCAATCAATCTACAAAATGTACTGTAATATTTTACATTGACAAAATATACACATTAATAACGAATTTCAAAAGATTTTCAGGATTTTATTGTTTTAAAGTTAAAATATCGCTTAGACATAGTAAAACGGGAAGGGGAATAATGATATCTAGCTGCAAACCAGTCCCAAATAGTCGTCCATGAGAGTACCGATAGCAAACTGCAAAGAAAATTGATTATTTTGGGTTGAAGCAAACGTTATGGATGTTAAAAACTTACGATTCCAGCGGCGTCCACGCGTGTGCCGACAATTTTCAGGCGAATTTTGTCTTCACTCGATATGACAACATCTTCATCTTTCGATTTGTAACAAGGTGGGTTTCCGTTCGGGCAGAATTGCATGTCTGCTGGAATGGACTGTGAACAAAAAATTAGTATGTGAAATTTTATAGTTTTTATTAATTCATTCAAAAAAGCGCTAATGTATCAAAAATTCACACCGAATTTATTTCAAGTGTTCTGGCTGAGCCAAGATGCAACTGTTTGTATTTTAAGTTAAATGAAGATTAAAACAAGAACAAACCAGTATGTCTAGGACATTGAGTTATTATTCATCAACAGATACACCTGATATAGTGGAAAAACTTACGTGATGCGATATGAAGCAGGATAGAGGGCCTATTTCTGCAAACATTCCGACCTAAAACAGTAATAAGGTGTTATAATTGACTCTTTATGGTACCAAACAATTTAATATTGAATATGAACTTATATTCAATTCCTACTTTGTTTATTTGCTTCACAACAGCGTCAAGGACTTCGCCCTTGAATGGCCGGAATACAATGGCCTTGTACTTGACCGGGTACACGACGAAACCTTGACCTGGTTGGATTACACCCGACCCGATTTGATCGATGGTCGTCACCGCAATCACAAAACCATATTTCCCAGTGCATGTTCCTTCAACCTCTGTGTATAATTTCTGTTTGACAGTCTCAAGTAACTGAGGACCGAAATATCGCGGATGCAGAAGAATCTCATGCTCAAGGGAAATCTAAAATAAAATCAACAGTTCATAAATTCAAGCGATGGTGTATATTTTGAATTCTAATATTTACGTGATAAAACATCTCTGGGAGGAAGTATATTCAATTAACTACGGAGAAACGCGGGAAACGAACTCCTGCTTCGTGGGCTCCTGAGAAACGTCACAATTCAAAAGCCGATGACAGCTTATACGACGGCCATTTGTATACAAACGTGTTGACGACAATTGTGGATCGTAATTTTGACAATTGGTACTGCCCTGAGTTTCACTGAAATTTCTTTCTCAATTTCTTCCCTAGAAGTTTGTTTTAGCAAAGAATACTGTATGCATTAATCATCCTTTAGTTAGTTGAAACTACCAGATATTGTTCGAGGCATGCCTTCACTATATATTTCTTTTCAAAATCCATTTCTTCACCCATTTCAAACTCATTCCATTTTCACTCGTTTCGTCTATCCACAAAATCCTGCAGAAATCCCAGCCAAACGATCCAAACTCCCACACACAACTTCATACCAGTCCCGAACGACAAAAAAAACCCAAAACCCTAACCTAAAATTCCGAAACGTCGGAGAGAGGGGAAAACTCCGTGCTTTTTTGTAAATTTCACATACGAAAACTCGTCCGCGCCATCCATTTAATGCATATCTACCCGAAAACGTCCAGTTTAGTATTTAATTCGCCCAATTTGTGTGATTTCGTGTTATCTGTTCGTTGTGTAAAAACATTTCGATTCAAAACACAGCAGCGGTTTGGTATTGTGTTCGCTTGCTTTTTTTCTTCTTCGGTCGTTTGATATCATGATGGTGCCGCCGCCGTCTTGGTCGTCGTCGTTACGGTCGTCTTCGTTGGCATCGTCGGTCCAAGCAAATCAAAGTGCGAATAAAATGAAAACGATTTCTGTCAGTGCAATTGCAGTGATTTGAACTGGAGAAGTAATGGACAAGCGACTGAAAAGACGTGTTAAAATACGTGTTGTGCTGCTGTGAAGGCGTCTAGGTGCCGTCGAATCGATCCTGTTCTGTCGCCACCGTCACAGTGCACGACGACCATAGAGATCTCTCGGCATTCTCGAGACATGGCTGCTGCGAGGCGAAAAAATGCTCGAAAATGACGGAACTGGAAAGGTGAGATCTCGGAAGCGAATCGAATATGAAGCATAGGTATTTGTGGATCGGTTGGATTTCCTTGTAGCCGAGAATCGATGGATGGCTGAAAGGCGTAGGTAGACCTTGGAAGCTATTTTCATAGAAATTCTGATTGAGCAATGGTCTGGTCAGGGGAAAGGTGGAATTTATCTAAAATTAAAATTCCGATTGACAGAAGCACTAGCAGAATTTTTTTGACGTGTGTGTTTTGAAATCATCTCTTCGAAATGCTGGATCGGGATCCGATCGTCGCCGATGATTTGTTGACATTTTAATCCACCGGGTGATGAGAAAGTGATTCGTGTTTACTTTCGATTACGTACAATTAGCTGCGTGATCACAGCTAAGTTACATTGTATTGTAGTTCGTATCACGAGCAATGGACTCAAAATGAGAACTCTGAAAAACATGGTATCAGAAATCTTTTGTGCAAAGTAGTTGATAATCATATGGATACTTGTAACCGTTGCAATGTGAACATTGTCTTCATAATATTACAATTCAATCTTCAACCCTAAACTAAGTTTATTGTTTGAAATTCTTTAAAAATTCCAACCCAAAAGCATATAGTATAACAACTAAATTATACAAAATTCACAATTTTATGTGTTGTGAGACATTCTTAAAATCGAAACTTTCGCTTGAATGAACGTTTTCTCTCCTTGCTGACGCAGGCAATTGTGCCGTAACAAATGCTCTAAACGAATTATCGTGATGACATCCAGCTTGCTAACCAGTTCGAACGAAACGAGGCGAATATATGAATTTTAAAAGAAATTTTTGGCCAATTCTAGCAAATTCTAAAAAGAATAATATTCATCGTAAGCTTTGCTGATACCGCCTCTGATGCATTGAATTTTGATAAACATTAAAATTAATTTAATTTATTACCTACCTCACTCTACTCCATCGTTCAATATGCACCACAATCATAATAATTCGTCAATTGTACTTCTCAGACAATTGGTGTATTGGTATAAGGGATAGTACCATCCTGATTGTAGGTACCTATTTTATATGTTATATAATATGGTCTCCATAGTATTTGTCATCGAGCTATATAGTGCTGAAAAAGTAATCGTGTAGTTAAGTTGGGAAAAATAATAGGGACAGTTGAAATATTTCTATTTTATTGAAATGTTACTGGGATAATATTATAGCTCGGTATGTTTCCATTGGCATAGATTTCCAAGTTTCTTGGATCAAGTTATCACGATTTCTTAATTTTGTGTTTGAAACTTCCTTTTCAAAACCCATCCAAGGTGTTCAATAATGTTAAGATCTGATGACTCCGATTGACATTCCATTAAATTAGAGAGATTAGGACTTGACGAGCTTTGAACAGTGTATAGGGTCGTTATCTTGCTGGAATTTTCATTTTTTTTTTTTTTCCTCCTTCCACTCTCTCCATCACTCAATCAGTATGCACGGTCCGTGTGCATCAACGTATTATCAAACATATCGTCCTAGTACTTCCCAGACAATTAAAAATTGGTATAAGGGAAGATACAATTGTTATTAATTTTAATCACATTTCATACCTTAAGCTATATGATTGTCCTCATTGACATGTGTCCAGAGAAAAGTCTACAAAAAACTCTGGTATCTCCTTCATTAAGGATTGGTGTTTTTGATGTGAGATTTCAAGTGTACCTTGAACTCTATTATGTTTTTCGCTGATTTGACCCAGTTCGGCAATGAATTGTAATATGCGATAGCCTGCTGTATTGGATCCATCTTCAATCTATCTGTTCTTGGAGTTGTAAGAAATAAATTTCTAGCAGTTCTGGTTTCCCGGTTAGTTATCTCCAACACAGTGCGGGGGGTGTTAGGCCATTTCAAATTGTTTCTCAGGATGTTAAAAATCAGTTTTCCCCTTTCAAAATTAACTAGTTGTTGAATATTTAACAATCCTGTTCGAGTGTACACAGTAACTGTTGGTGTTAGAATCGGCATTCTAAACATAATTTTAATTCCTTTAGAAATAAGTCTGCCAATCAACTCAATGTTTTGCTTTGATGTCTGACTCCATAGAATACTTCCGTATGTGATTGTTGAAAGAATATAAGCATTAAACATCATTAATTTAGTTCTGGTTTCCAAGAACTCATATTTTCTTAAGGCTGCGATCATTGGTGCGACTTTATGTCTGATGTGGTTAATGTGCTGTAACCATGACATTTTCTCATCCAGGATTAAACCAAGATATTTCATAGATTCAGCTTTTTCCAGACGTATTCCGTTTATCTGAATAAAGGGGTTTATAGGACATTTGTTTTTCTGCTGGAAAATTATGTACTTGGTCTTGTTGATGTTTATAAGCAGTTTGCTATGCCTAAGCCACACTTGGTATGTTTCTAGATCTCTATTAATTTTATACTCCAGAGACGATTCATCCTTTCCAGAATATAAAAGGAGTGTGTCATCAGCAAAAAGGACCAATTTGCCAGACAGCTGGAGATGTTGGATTTTAGCGGCATATTTTCATCTTTGTGTACCAAAGCACTGATGGTGTCTCCAATTCAAAACAAACGACCAATCCCATACTTACTAAGAAAAACAACCCCAGATAATGACACTGAAACTATCATGCTTTATTGTTTTCTGGTGCATAAATGATTGAGTTCTTGGATCTTAGGACTTCGTACATAAATTTTGCCATCGGACCACAACATATTTTGTTATTTTCGTTCTGCAAATTCTTTCCATTTATGGTGTTTTTTTATTCAATTATGGGCCTTTCATGCTATTATCCGTGTATTCCAATTTCTTTAATGCGATTTCTAATTTTTGGGATACAAATTGAGATGTGTCATTTAGTTTGTAAACCTTTATACGAAGCAAATTGACTTTTTTCACTCTCTTAGCAATTGTCGATCAAAAGCTGCCCTGGTTTTTCTTCGCAAGTAAATCCTTTCGCTCCGTAAGTTTTTTATCGTTAAGGTTTTTCTTTTTAAATGAACTTTAATCGTGCTGTGCTTATTTCTGCTCATAATAGAAAAGATTCTTGGAAGCTGAATGAATCACTGGGATATGGAATTACAAAAAGCACATACAACGTTTCTCCGTCAACTGATTATCGATAGCTGCTATGAAGTTTAACATTCGATAGCTGTCCCTATTATTATTTCCAGCCTAAGTAGACATTCTAGGTAAATAAACTCTTTATTTGGTTAAGGGCAGACTAACCGATCGGTCGATTGACCGCATCATATTGGAGATGTTATCTGAAAACTATGATATCTTCAAAAGTAGGTACCCATTTTTTTAAACAATTTTTTTATAATCTATTCTTAATTGATCTTCAAAAAATGACGTCATTTTCGTTTGAATACATTCAGTACATAATGTGTCAGTACTCGCTAGATATTAGCGCTAGCAATTGACACTTTTTTCATTCATGAGCTCAGCGATTGGCGGCTCGCTGTGCTTCATATGCTTTAACTATGACTCCTTTGTCGAAATTAAACGTCTTGTTTTATCTTCCTCCGCTTGGTCTCTTTGCAAGAGGCGCTGTTAGACTTCCTAATCACTATAATATTTTCAAGGCGGAGGTCTTTGAGATACAAAAAGCCGGAGAACTAATATACATTAGGCTAGGATCAACATTTTCACAGACATTCAAGTTGCGGGAAAAGCATTGATGTCTCACATACATATAGGCTCTAGGCAGGCTAGGCAGCAACAGAAGAATCAGATCGTCAGACATCCAAACGGTTAAATGCTTGCAGATGGTATGCAATGCAGATCTGCAGGGTAACCAAAATTTTGTGGCAGTCGTACAATCTCGCAGCCACTAAATGCCTAATTAAATTAAGGGGGTCGGATAACAAAATAACATTAGAATTAAGCTTGATTCACTAATTATTTGATTAAAAAGTATAAGTAAAAGTTCCAGATCTCCCTGGAACTAGTGTATGCTTCTGTGCCTTCTTTACCAGCCTTAAGGTGTTAATTTAACCTGTATACCTTTATCATAGTGCCTAAGAACTCTTTGAACAGGGAGTGTTCGTGGGAAGGCGAAATAGGCAGTCAGATTTTGCGCGCAAGGTTTCATGAGAACAGCTACATATAAAGAAATGAATTTTTTGTATAGGGCATTAGTCCCATTGAAATGCAAAAATTGTCATAGTGCTTTCTTGAAATTCCTCTCTTAACTTCAGACACATCAACATTTATAATCATGCCCAAAAAAATACTATTTTCTACTGTACAAAAATTAAAATTATTGAAAGTAAAAAGAATTTCACGCAACCCCTATGATAATTTGAAGACGGCTAGTTCTAAAAAAATGAAGCATTGAGTGCTTAGCTTTTTGGTTTTGAAAAAAACATGATTCTAGTTTTACAAAATTTTTCAGTCGTTTATCACAGGGACTTAAAAATGTTTTTTTTTTGATTCACTTACAATTTTTCGCGGGACAAAAGCGGTCCAGTTTTATAAATAGAAGGGATGTGAAATGCAAAAAAAAAACAAAATCGATTTTTTAAGGTATCCGATCCCCTTGGCCGCAAACAGCTGGTCGCCATCATTACTGGCCACTATCTTTGAGCAGCACATGCCATACGATTCTTAATCAGTGACAACTGTAGGAAGTGTCAGGAGCCGGAATCCCAGAAGCAATTCAACATCTGCTGTCCGGCGCTGAGGAAAACCAGACAACGCTACTTCACTGTGATCTGGCTGATTAAAATCACGCACTACACGATAAACTACAATTCGCAGAAAGTTCTAAGGCCTTCGATGGCCATTTAATCTGAACCTTTAAACTCCAGTTTCACTTATCTGGTATCGCTACGGACCAATAGGTATATGCGTGACCTTTGTCAGAAAGGACTATGTACTACCACTACAATTAAGTACTTTCATTACACTATCATTAAATACTGTAATGACGATAAAGACTACCCACAGGGAATGCGACTCTAGCTTAAATTCTGATTATATCTGGTTTTTGCAATAAAATAAACTGATTTTATGACTAGGCTCTCCATCGTGGCGCAATAGGATGCGCAATCTTTACCGAATGTCAAATATATTTAGTTTTGATTATATATTCGTTGCTTTCATTTTATTTACTCACTTCCGTTTTCTTTCTCTTTTCAGAACTACAAATAATTATGCCAACGCATGTGAAACTCAAAACAGATCGTGATATAACGTGACACGAACTATTATTTATGCTAAGCCCCAAAATCAAAATAACTCGTAAAATAAAATAAAATATTCCAATAGTATGATTTCTTAATAGCCCGGCGCATTAGAAATATTATTGTCTTCAATCTCGCTGACAGAAGATTGGCAAAAGGCAATAAACAAACAAATTAACCAAGCGAAAAACGAAATAAATCAAAACGCAAAGTAAATAAATAACAAACAACTAAAAATTCGATAAATCAAAATTTTCCAAGAGCTGTTCTTCTGTTCCGATCGAAAAAAGAAGAAGTTGAATGTCATTGTTGATTTTATAAAGTTATTGCCAAGTTCACATATTTTTAAATAATTTTGTTCATAAAATCTACTTAGAAGTAAACGGAAAGAAAATCAAAAATCATAGCATAATAGATTGCAGAGAAGAGAGAACGAAATCTTAATAAACGACGACATTCATAAATTTTATGAAATATTATTGTTCGCTTGGTTTTGTTTCTTGAATCCATCGTTTTCCGTTCATGATAATCAATCATAACGCGTAAAGTGTTTAAAAATATTGTTTTTAACAAACAAAAAGAAAGATAAAAACCCGGAAATATCGCGAACGTGTTAAATCCGAATTGTAGTCAATATTAATATTAATCAATTATATTAAATGTTTGGCGTGAATTATGTTCTTCAAATTAATGGTAAGTTGTTTTTGGTGATTTATTATATATATACGATTCTATTTTAATCTTTTAACTTAATGCTAAAAAAAATATTTGTGTTGGATAGAATTAGAGGTAATTTACTAATATTTAGAAGTTTTCAGTAATATACCTACTATCACTTTTTACATATTTATTATGTACTTTAATGAATATTTACATAGAGTTAAAGTCAAAACTGAGAGGCAATGTGGATGATTAACTGTTGTCCCAAAAATATTGATAGCTTCATATCTAGCTTCGAAAATAGGCCACCGAATAAAAATATATTTTAATTATATTTGAAATTAATACACATTTTTATCAACTCATGAACATCAACTGATGAAAAGACTGCTAATGTTTTTTATAATCTGCATCATTACATGATGTTTGAGTAATAAAAAACGAAAAAAAACGAATCTTAAAAATCTCTTTAAAGAATTCACATTCTCGACTTTACAACTTCTAATATTAACCATCTATTCATTCTTTTTCCTTGTCGCCGGAATTGGATCAGTGATGAAAGGGTTGCTGTCTGGTTTATAACTCAGCATTGTATTCTGTTTCTAGTTTCAATTCGGGAAAAAATTCACACAATCGAACGAATCGTCTCATCATAATTTCTGCACGACCGATTTCTTTGACGTAAGAGACATAAGAATGCTATGATGGCATATGTAGGATTTTGATAGCTGAAAAGAATGCAATCTGATGCGGAACTAACTGACAATACGAAATGAAATGTCTTGCATTTTCTTCTCATATGAGTTGTGGGTGTTTTTATTCTGATTTTTGGTCGTTTTGTAATACGCCGCCAATATATTTGTCAGGTTTATTGGTTGATTTCGAAAATATTGTGTGGAAAGTGATGAAAGGATGAATGCAATCGAATAACTTCGGTGTCTAGCAAGCAGCATTTTCGTGCTTTTCATGTCGAAATGTTGTTGCTGAAGGAACAAAACATGATGATTGAATGCGTTGGCTCATCAAATTCTATGTGCAAGCTGTATAACGCAGTGGTTTTGAATTCAATGGATCAGTGAGTGTTCACATAATATGAGAAAAAATTTGCCTCATGGTATTTGCGAAGGGTTTGAATATTTACCATATGCAAAAACCCAATTATTTATGCCACTATTTTCGTTAATTTAAAAAAAAACGTATGACAAGGTCGAGTCTGTTAGTGTAGACTTATATGAATTTCTAAATAAAGACTAGTTGAGCGGTTCCCACTTTCGGGGCTAAATTTAGGAAAAAAGGAAGGTTGTGCAAACAACAGTCATAACAGATCAGAGGGCGGAAGTAGAAAAACTTAACTAACGCATAATTTCTCACAGTTTCTTCTCAGCCTTATCTTTGTGATCATATCTGCTTCTAGGTTTATTGCGTACGATTCATAATTTTATCGTCTCCGAAATTGATTTTCTTCACATATGGGGCCAACGATTCTCTGTAAAACTTACCGCACAAGTGCGATTAGCAGTTGAGTGTGTCTTTTGCTGAGCACCCAAGTTTTGAATCCATACATGAGTACTGGTAGAACCATAATTCTGTACGGGTATCTTTTGCAAGGTTTAACGCCAGTTCCACCCGGCGGACCACTAAAGAACGGATCGTAAAAACTGCAGAGTCATTAGCGTCTTACAACTACAAGATTGACGTAGAGAGCAAGGCCCACACTGGTGAACACGAGGCCAATCTAGACCTCTGTTGTGTTGAGGAGATATAACGCCCATGCCAGAAAATGCAATTCCAGCTCCTCCTCGAGTCATAGTCAAGAGAGGATCCACATCCGGATAGGTTCTAAACCGCAGGCACCACGAAACCCCCCGAAAAGTCTAACCTGAAATGAGCATAAGAGCAGTATTTTCCGCCCGTGATATCGAATTTTTAGTGACTCTCGGAGTCGAGTCTGCGATAGTCAGGCATGAACAAAAGCCATCCTTGTATCCAGCACGGTAGAAGTGAACCTGCACAATCTAAGAACCGGAGTTTTAGCTGGTAAATATGGGTTTGCCATGCCCAAGGTCGTTAACGCAACAAAGCCTCCCTGCATTAGCTCAGTAGGTGAGGGATGACAGGCTCAGAGGTGAAATATCGTGCGGCTGACTATTCTTTAGGGGCTGACTATTTTTAAGTCTACTGGTTTACCGTCTTCGCCTTAACAAACTGATAAAACACTTCCATCAGCTAGGTTGGTGTAGAAGCGCTATTTCTCTAAGTTCATTGCAGGTGAGTTATTACAAACTCTTTAGTGGGTGACTACTTCTAGTGTGAACCGTCCTGCTGTCTCAAGAATAACTGATGCGACAAATCCCCATCGTACGCCGGCTAAGAGCCATACTACACGAGCGGAGCTATGCCTGTGTTTTTCCGCCGAGCTTTTGAAAATGTATGAGTTTGTATGAAGGAAAACATGTACCTAAAAATGTGTAGTTTGCTTCATACAAACCCATATGCTCTCAAGCTCAAAAGCTCGGCGGAAAACACGGCGATAGCTCCGCACGTGTAGTTTGGCTCTACGATATGTGTGAGAACACTATTCCCTAAAACTCCCCAAGTTTGAACTAGCACAGCAGGACCTTCCCTTGCATCAGCTTTATAGGTGTAAGGTTGCTACTCCCCAAGGACTAGGTTATTCCAGTGGGAACAACTGCCTTCCATGCAATAGCTTTTGGTAGGTGTAGGGTGGCTACTCCCCAGTGTTCTTAGCTACGATTTTGCGGAGCAAAAAAATCACCAAGACTTCCTGGAACTAGCATGAGGGATATTGAGTCGCTGCTCCCCAAAGTATCCTAATTGTACCCAAGCCCAATGGATCCTTTCCTTGCAATTAAATGTTAAATAAAGCTGCTTGATTACATGATAAGCAGTTCAACCCTTCGTTAGAGTATGTATTAGTGTCCCGAAGTGGATAGGCCGGAAGACATAATAGTCGACCAAAGATATTTTCCCCCTTGGGGGATATAGTCGAAGATATTTTCCCCCTTGGAGACAGCAGTTGCTTTAAAGTTCCAGTTAAATTTCCAAATCTGAAGAGCTTTAATAGATTATAGTAGACTTAATTGAATGTAAGCATCCGCTCTCCTATTTCTTCTTCCATATTGATATCAGCTGGTACTTTCAATCCAAACTAGTTACAGAACTGCAGTACTTACACCATCGGGCGCCTATATTTCTGGCCTGCCGGTGTTCTTGTCAAAGACTTTTAATTACGCTGTCGTGGAAATATCGCAAACTAGCAGCACGAGCTCGGCCCAATTAAATAGATCCTACCAAGGTGTTCGTTTACTGAGGACCGAATTTGTGCAAAATAGTCTTTATTCTATAATTGCTCCCGACGAATTGGCTTGACAGAAACCTGGCTGTCTAGTAATTCTGCTGACTAAGAATTTCTCCTTCATAGTGTCTTCAGATATGATCGTAATAGATGCTTATCAAACAAAGGAGAAGGTGGCAGAGTTATTATTGCCGTGCGTAAACTTCGTGTTGTCTCAACCTTTTGAATGTGTTGCTGTCCGCGTTTCGGTGTCTGATAATCTTTGTTTATTACTTATTTCCGTATGTATTAGAGATGGGTCGTATTGTATCAACCTGACTCTTTGGGCGTTTCCGAATTCACCTCTTCGTACTCATCTTCAGCTTGTTATGACAGATTGTGACGTCAGCAGAGTAGAGACAGCTTTGAAGCAGACCAAGACCAGGTATCCGAAGTCGTTGGCATTGCTTCGTAACATTGCCTCAAAACACTATCAAGCCAATGAAAGGTCAAATCAGAACGTAACTTCGTCAACTGGTATACGGGAAAGCAGTGCCAAGACGTAGATAACTGAATTCGGACAAGCTCGACTTGGTCTGACGTCACATTCTGTTATAAGCTGAAGACGAAGGCGATGACGTCAATTTGGAAAGGCTCTTTGTCACTGATACACAAATGTAACTATTACACGAAAATGATTCAACCCGAAAGTATCAGATATTTTTAGTAACAACCATCATATTGATTCGATGAGCCAATAAATCCCATCTCTTGGTATGGTACGCGTACAGAATACAGACATACAAAGGATTAAATTGAGGGAGCGGTTGTATGCATGATGAAAAGCATCAGTCATAAAAAGTATCAGTGACAGAAAGTACCAGGTAAAAGTATCAGTGACAAAGAAGTAACAGTATCAACTGTACGTAATACAAAATTTTTTTGACACAACACTTCTAGTATGTACATCAGTTTCCTCGTATTAATGTTTTTTTCGGTGACCTGTTTGACTTTTTACTATCCCCATTCTCCTACTTTTCTACTATCCCTTGTCTTACTTTCCCCATTCTCCTATTGTTGTATGTATTGTGTTCAACTTGGCTACGGTTCAGTGGGATCTCTCATCTATATTGTCTTCAAATGCTCTTTTGATTGTCGTTTCTTCCTTTCTATATTTTTATTCCCTATAACAAATTAAATGCGTTCCAATCAATAACCTCTTTCCTCTTAAAAATTTCTCTTATGTTGATCCTGATTAGAGATGGTGCATACTAATATTTCGTGATATTGTTAGTTAAACTCTATTATAATATCATAACTAATATTAATACATCACTAATATTAGACATTGCTAATTACGTGATATGCGATATTATGTGATTATTTTAGTCAATAACCCTGGACGAAAGACATTTTTTTTCACTTTTTCGATAAATTCTTCTAGGCTTGGCACTATAAAGATGTTATTGGCCTGCCAAAGCTCTCATCGCAAAAAACAACATAATTTGATTAGTGAAAGTACATATTAGGTTACCCAAACACAACACATTTTGTTATTCACTTACTTACATGCTTTCATCTCGTGCCCATTAATCATACACGTCCATGCATTCTTCGATATGCTCATCATATTTGTTTTATTTACATGGTGCGAAGCTAAAAAAATCAAACATTAAAAAACATATTCCGTAAACTACAGGGTTTTTCAATAAGAACATAACAAATTTAAATAAAGTAATTAAATAATAATTAAAATACCGAGCTGAAATTTATTCAAAGGGTAATGCAGTACACGTATTACTTTTAAATATGAAATTAGATTTCGTTTATACGATTACGGCGAACTCGTTTGCAGCGATGGATTCTTTGGAGCCAATTTTACACCATCTAGCGAGTACCTACCGCGCACAGAAACAAACACACATTTTTAAAACGAATCAATTTAGTTGAAAATTTTCAAAATGTTATCATATGCATGTTTGAATCACGTTCGAAATTTATTTCTCATACTTGGTTGTTTGAAAATTTATTTGTTTATTGAATTATAGGAGCATTTAAAATATGATAAAAATATATAAATGGCCGCCGACACGAGAGGGTTGAAGATAACTAGCATTTGGCGGGATCTGGACCTGTTCCACATATACACCAAATACAACATCCTAACAATTTCAGGTCAATCAGATGACACGCTCATAAGAAGCTGTGATTTTTCGGTCAATTGTTATGTCCTTATTGACAAAATACTGTATTTCATACTGCAAATTGATTGCACCTACGGTTAATGTGTATTCGGTTACATGCAGGATTTTACTAGAATATTCCTTCAAAATATTAGCCTTATATAGGCATTTTCTTTTTAGGAAAATATACATTACTAGCAGGGAAATATATTTTTTGATAAATAGGCAGAGTATGTTATCTTATTTGAAAAAGATGTGTGTGGTAATAAAAAAATCTAGCGCATCAGAACCGCTAGAAAACTGAATTTCGAAGAAATTGTCTTTGAGTGACAAAAAAATGTAGAAAGACGTTATAGACTTTTTTGTAGAATCATATCAACCATTCCTTACCCAAAGAAACAAAACTCAACTATAACACAAATGATGAAAATGTTCAGTGCTGGCAACAGTTTCCCAACGAAGCAGCAATAAGTTTACCATAATAAGCTCATACTTAAATCAACTTATCCTTTGAATTTCGTTCTCATCGGAGGATTTCATCGAAAGTTTCAGCGGTTAAACGTTGTTTGAGCCTGCCATCCGAAAATTTTTCAAAACTCGGTAAATTAAAAAAATGGCTCCTTATTTTTATTGCAAATACTTGCATATGAGTATATAATTTGAAGCACCTGTTGGTGCAATATTTACGAAAATGTCTGATGCTGGTTACCCTGTGTTAGCAGCAAAGCAACATATGTACCAAATCTACTTCACGTTAAGTTAAACCCACCCTGTGAATTTCGTTTCGATTGAATCACTGCGCTGGAAGTTACACGGGTGAAAAGAATTTTAGGGTTATCACCCTCAAAACTTTTAAAATTTTCAAAATTGCAGGATCATTCCCATTCGCTAATCTAATGACATAATAGCTTAGTAAACAAATTCCAAAAAATTACAAAAATGATCATAGCTGGCAGCCCTTTCATGATTTTTTTACGAAATTCCTACGACATTTGGTTTACATTAAGGTCCATTTACTGTATGAACTTCGTTTTGGTTTCATGGCTGGACCGGAAGTTATTGGGGAAAAAACTTTATTTTGCTGAGCAAATTTGCAAGATTTAGGAGACAAAAATCACCATAGCTGGCAACTCTATTTTGATTTTTTCACCAAATGTCGTCTAGAAAAAAGTCCAAATATTGTGCGAATTTTGTTAAAATGTGATAGCTAAATCGGAAGTTATAGGCCAAAAAGAAGTTTTTTTTCTCAGTGATATTTCAAGATGGTACCAGTGCCACAGTGTTCTATCAGCTAATACCAATATGTCCTGTAAATTTCATTATGATCGGATTAGCCGATCGTGAGTTCTCGTGAACAGAAGTTTCGAGTGCTGAAAATAGAGGTAATTTGGAGATGGGTTGCTGTTCTTGTGCAAATCGGAATTTTGAAAATTTCAATTTGTCATGATGGACAAAGGTCAAAATTTATCAATGATTTGAAGTTTTTGTAAATAATCAAAAAAATTTTAGGAGGGTCGATGATTTGAAGGATTTTTTTTCAGGAGCCAGCCGTAGCTAGAGGGTTACCCGCACTGTCTTGACAATCCAGGTGTGTTAAATTTTAGTCAACATCAATACGCTCTGCAATTTTCACGATGATTCAATGTTTCTGCCAGAAGTTATGACAAACCAAAATTTGAAAAGAAAATTATTATAAAAATGCGCTGAAATGCAACTACACTTCGAGAAATTAGCAGACATACAGGCATACATTTCAGTTTTTCTTGAAAAGATATGATCAGCGAGGAGAACTCGAAAACGAGTCAAAATCTGGTCGGCCTTATAAAGTGGCAGACTCTGCGCGCAGATATATTATAAGGATAATCAAGAAAAATCCTAAAATGAGTGCACCAAAGATACCTACATTTTAATTTTGCAATAGATAACCGAAATAAGCCGCTTGAGTTTTGGAATACAGTTATCTTTGCAGATGGAAGCAAATATTGAAATTGTCATTTCTTATAGTTAAACATTTCAAGAATTTGGTCCGAAAATTTGAAGTCAATCAGAGCAAAACTCTCGAAGTTATTGAATACTTAGTCCCATCTCCTCTATCATTGTAGCTTCGACAGCCCGCGAGTAAAGTAGTCTTTTTCTCAAAACCATTTTTTAAAAGTCCGTGTTCACTGCCATTTAAAAACCACATTACCGATTCATTTCAATCTTGGCACACACTTTCTGCATGCACAATACTAGCCCCCAACGATAAGTTTTAGATTGTTTGTTAAAATAAGGAAGTCTTTCACCTAATAGAAAGCAATTTTTTTCGTGAAAAATAGCGATTTTCACTTCAAACGACCACCATAAATTTAACAATGAAAAAATAGAAATCAGAGAACGTTGGGGGAGGATTTGATGATACTTTAACTAAATTTTAATTTTCTTTGATTTCCGATAATTTTCAGCTGAAATACAATGAACACCGCAAATCGGATTTTTCCAAAGACGTTCTTGAAAAACCTTTGTCACCGGTTTGTTTGTCGATATTTTCGCATAAAAAAAAAATTACACAATGTTACTGAAATGATAATTAATAATGTACAAAAGGTTCAAATAGATTTGCTCTATCCATATTTCTAAAAAAAAATCGTAAAAAAAGTGTCTCTCTCACGCTGAAACCCTTACCCCTCCCTCAAACGGAATTGAACAAATGTATCTCAGATTTTCGTAGAATACATTTGAAGTATTATGTTCTTGCATTTTACAACAGATTAATCATTTCAATATTGGTACAAAATTAATTGCACAATGTCATCTTGGTGCTGCTGGGATCGGTTCTAAAAATGAACTTGAACGAAGCTCAAACTTTAGTTCAAGCAGTTGAACTGGTTCAAAAGCAGTTGAACTGATTCTAGGAATTTAAGTATTTTATGCTCGATTAATAAAATCACCATATTTTTCAATACTTCCTCTAAAAGAATGTACCATTTCGCACAAATAGTCAAGTTTGGTTTCAAAAACGCTTTAGCATTATCATTCTTGTATAATAAATCTTATATGAAAATATAAACATGAAATAGCTACATTTTTCGGAACGATGTTAAAGGAATCCAAACAATTTGATGTGTGTGCCTACTCTGTAAAATCTTCTGAGTAAAATTTTCAACTATACCTTATAATTCCATGAACTCAAAATCTAGTAAGCACTGCGGAGCGATGTAGTCAACACCCGCTGGTGCGGGAACTCCCTCGACCAAAATCCTCGCAGAATACGGCCATGCGAGGATTTTGGTCGAGGGAGTTCCCGCTCTAGCGGGTGTTGACTAGATGGTTTCCCGATTTCAGTGAGTAGGAAAGAGTCACAAATTATTGTGGCATCACAACGGGCCTCTCTTGTGCCTATGTGTATCGGTCGGCGGACCTCTGTGGACCGGCAGCCACTTTAACCTAACCTACCCTTATAATTAGCCAGAAATATTTTCAAAGTTCATGAATTTTGCCAAGTAAAGTTGTAGTGAAGGCCAAAAAAATATTAAATTTGAAAATTTGCTTGAAAATGATTTTTCCTATAAATTTGAATTTTTAAGTAAATATGTGATCCTTCACTTGTACTTCCTATTCTCAAACACGCTTGCATCAGCTGGAATCCCGCATTTGAAACCCACAGTGACAGACTCGAGTCAATACAAAAGCAATTTGTACTTTTCGCCTTGAGAGAGCTGTACAACCCTTATGATTTTAATTCCAAGCTAAATTTTCTGCGAAACAAAATCAAAGACAATACTAAGCATAAGCTATAAAATGTAGCTACAAAGGCCAAATGTATATATTATGGGCTCTTCTACTAGGTACATGGTTTCGACTCCCATTAAACATAGTCTCGACTCCTATGCTATATAGTACCAACTACTATGAGCATAATCTCAGCATATGTCATTAAAGTAGGTAAAATAACATTAGTTTTATAATAAGCTTGTGTAGCCTAGGATTTATTTGGCACTACTTAGAAGTTAGGGAATAAAATTTCAGTAAAATAAATAGAAATTTCCATAACCTACTTCTTGGGGACACTTCCGCTTATGCATGGCGTTAAGGGCTATAATACATGGGTCTGCAGACTACAATGCACCTGCTCTTATGAGTTTTTCGCCGTGCAATATGGTGTCAGGCATTATGTTTTATCACAATCCCGAAATCGACTATGTCTATGGCGCCAGAAGTATACACTGAAAGAAAAATCTTGGTAAAACCAACAATTTTCCTTAGTTGTTTTTGCGTCAACTACGGGCTATAGTTAAAACAACCATAAAAAAATAGTTGATTACTTTTATGCACCATGACGCGTGGTTGATAAACAACGTCCGTGGTGCAAAAAAAGTAAGCAACCACAAACAATGGTATTCCAACCATTGTTTGTGGTTGCTTACTTTTTTTCCATACATATTACGAAATATAGGCAGGGGAGGCGTGAATGCCGCAATTGAATTTGGTGAATCACAATGCACCGACAATGCCGCTGTCAATGCAACCAAGGCACCAACCAAATTCATTTTTTTTTCTTTTGTATTGCTAAATGCTGTTGTGCGAGGATTAGGTTGGCTTATTACAATACACATCAGCCATCGCTTGTCTATTCCACCAGACCATTCAACCTAATTCAAACAGATTTAATTCAACCTAAAGGTGATGCCAACCTATGGTAGGTATCACCGCTAGCGGTGCGGCCAAATTAGATATTTGGCAAATTCTGCCGCTGCCGCAAATTCGGCCGCAGCTATTGTGCGCGTTACCATACAAAACAGTGCATTCTAATTTTTTGACTGCGCTTTGCCGCAGCCCAATGCTATGCCACAGCGGAAAACGCTGTATTGTGAACAAAATAGCGTCGTACAAGGTAATATAAAGGCTTCATTGCATAACATGCATATGAATTATATCGAACAGCAAACCGAACACAATTTTGCCATGTATCATATGAAACTTCTATGATAGAATAGGAGCATGAGTATGAGGAGTATGAAAAATCAATAGTTTGCCTTAGTTGTTTTTGCATCAACTAGGGCTATAGTTAAAACAACCATAAGAAAATCGTTGATTACTTTTATGCACCATGACGCGTGGTTGATAAACAATTTCATTCGGAGCATGAAAAACGTGCAAATGTTGAAACCATTCTACTTTGCGTAGAATAATTCCAAATTACGTTTGCTGAAATCAACTATTGCGTAGTAGTTTAAGTACCATAAAAACTGTTGATAATTCGAAACGTTGAAGTTTTGAGTGAATTGATGAATATTTTTCTATTTATCAACTGTTCTTCGTGGTTATGAAACAATTAAAACATTTGATTTCATGAACGTTGTGATATTTTTTGTATAACCAGAACCAACTACTTTTATATCGTTAAATTAACTATATGAACATAGTAAAAATAACTATTTTCCGTAGTTCGTTTAACGATTTTGAATGAATCGTTGCAATACTATTAAAAATGGTTGAACCAACCAAGAGTTTTTCTTTCAGTGTATAAATAATGGTCTTTAGCGCTATGCTTTTCCTCAGTATATGTATATATATATATATATATATATATATATATATATATATATATATGTATATATATATATATATATAAATATATATATATATATATATATATATATATATATATATATATATATATATATATGTATATATATATATATATATATATATATATATATATATATATATATATATATATATATATATAAATATACAGTATCGGCCAAAACAAATGCAACTCAAATCACTCTCACGAGATTAACCAGCAAAAGTCCAAAATTTTAATGGAAAGTAAATTATTTTTATTTCATTATTGCTTTACAAACCTTTTAAAAGAAAAACAAACACAATCTTCAAGCAATCTTTCATTTTTACGTACAAAATTCAATTAAATTTACGAAAACTAATTTTTTGACGGGACAAAACAAATGCAACTTCGTGGTTTTTTTCTAATTATTAATAAATTAATTAATATTTTGTGGCGAATCCATTATTTTTAATGACAGCTCGGCACCTGCGAGGCATAGAGTCAATTAAATTATCGATTATTGTTTGTGGGATCTCATTCCATACTCTTTTAATTTCTTTAAACAATTCACTTTTGTTACTAATATTTTCACGCTGTATTTTCTTTTTAGCAATTTCCCATAGATTTTCTATAGGGTTCAGATCGGGTGACTGGGCTGGCCATTGTAGTACCTGAATTCCACTCTCGTTAAGCCATTCTTTCACAGTTTTCGACGTGTGCTTCGGGTCGTTGTCATGTTGGAATGTCCATTTCAAGGGCATATTCCACTCCGCATACGGTAACATAACCTCCTGCAGTATGGATTTGTATTGAAAACGGTCCATTATACCATCTATTTTGTGAACTGGCCCTACACCCTGCCCTGACATGGACCCCCAGACCATTACACACCCTCCGCCGTGTTTAATGGTGCCTTTGCAAAATTTTGGATCCAAGCGCTTTCCTTTAGGACGCCTTACACGACAAATTCCGTCCGATCCTTGCAAATTGAACTTGCATTCATCGCTAAAAACAATGGTCCTCCATTTTTGAACAGTCCAGTTAATGTGAGAACGTGCAAAAGCTAACCTTCGCTTTCTATTTTTAATTGAAATAAAAGGTTTCTTTGCTGGCCGATAACAAAGCAATCCGAGCTCCACTGCGCGTCTTCTAACGGTTCTTTGCGATACATTTAAATCGAGATCTTTTAGTAGCGTTGTGGATGAGACAAACGGATTAATTTTAATTTTCTTGGAAATCAGATTGTCCTCTCGTTCAGTTGTTTTCCTTGGTCTCCCCCCTTTATGTACAGTTTCAACACTCCCGGTGCGAAGATATCGAGCTATTATTCTGGAAACAACCGATTTTTCTATATTATATTTCTCGGAAATAATCTTTTGAGATACACCACTCTTAAAGTCCTTTATAATTAATACTTTTATATCCGCACTATGCTTTTCATTTGCCATTTTAAGGTTTTAAAGTTTTTCGGTGGTACAAATAGCTTTAGACTACGAAGCGACACTTTCTATTAGTAAATAATGCACACAACTATCAGCTACAATCTAACTAACCTAAATAATAATCAGTTACATGACAAAAATTGCAAAGTGATTTCAAGAAAAACTGTTATCAAACCGAGTTGCCAGAGTTGCATTTGTTTTGTCCGATAAAAAAAAGGAGTTTTCGTAAATTTTCCTGAATTTAGTGGTAAAAATTACCGATTTTTTGTAGAATGATTATGTGTTTTTTTTAAATGACTGGTACAATACTAATGAAATAAATATAAAACACTTTGCTTCTAAAACGTGGGGTTTCACTGCCCAACATCATGGAACTAATTTCAGTTGCATTTGTTTTGGCCGATACTGTATGTATATACATATATATAAAATCAGCAAAAAAAAGCTTCAAGATATTTACTTTCACGTGAATTTAAAAACGCAAATGCCAGCAAAACTTTGAATCGTGCTGAAAGACGGCTTTGTAGCGACAATGGATTCACACGAGTGTGCATATTAGCAAAAGTATTAATAAGAATTCCAGTTTCAGTAACAACTACAGAAAAGTCAGAGCCGTTGAAAAGTTTCTGATACTTAAAATTTAAAAAAATGTGTTTTTACAACCCAATTAAAAAGGGTTTCCGTCAAGTGAGGCGCATAGACTTGAAATACAAATAAACACATGATAATACACATTTTAACATGCATGCAGTCAAATTATTTCTTTTTGACATTTTCCAAGGCGTCGGCTTGAGATAAATATTTCCAAATTTTTCTATTCTAAATCTACGTGCAAAATTGTTCAGCTTGACCACCACCAAATCTTACTGCATGTCACTACTATTCACCCAGTTTTGATTCTTGGCAAACGTAAATGCTATTTTATTCAAATTACTTTTGAAGAAAATCTTCTATTACCCGAAAAAGTTAATAGGATATGTTTCGTTTGATTTTACCTTCAGTTGTTCCCTGCCGATGAATGATAGGAAATAATTCTGACTGACAAAAAAATATCACCTTAGATTTCAAACCCTCTCCCTCTTTCTATAACTCCCATTGTAAAGCTACAACAATTAAGTACATGAATTATCCATCTCATTATAAAGCCTGCTAAAAACATTGTCGGCTTCTAATTCATTGCTTTGATCATCGTACTCAGAAAAGACCATATTCATATCGTTCTCCTATCATTATTTTCAAAATGAAACTTCAAAGCGAACCTTTACAACAAATGCTTTTAAGTCGTACACCGGCACTTTTATTCTTGCATTACCAGCCTCACCTGCATCTAAAGTGCATATTTCAAAGACTTTTTACCATTTCGAAGTAAATTTCACAATGGCGCACACCAGAAATCACAAGGAGAGCCAGAATCGTGAGAGTATTTAAATTTTGCGAAAAGATATCAAAAGCAGGGGCTCTTTAACTAAAGCTTTCACACGAATTCCCATTGTACTTTTGATGTTTGCTTCTATTGCATTTCCTTTGGTAGTTGTCTGAATCCTTTTGCTGCATTGTTTCTCGGCTGCCTTTCATGCCTTTATGACGGTCCCGGAACTGTATCAGAACGCTAAGTGCAGCGGCTGAACACTGGCAGCAGTCGAGTTGAACCGAGACATTTTCCATATACATAACTACAAGCTTCTGGAGGCAACAGTCTGCTAAGACAAATCGCAGTATTGCACTCAGTAGTGCAATCAAGAACCTATGGTTGCTTTAGTTTTGTAAGTGCGAAAGTACGTGTAAAAAATTACTTCAAACTTAAAACATGAAATGCAGAGAGACATTCTGATGTTTATGTGTGAGATTAACATATTTTAAAGGATATAATTAAATTTTCTAAATTATTTTCCTTTTCATTGCTCTTTGGTATTCACTATGCCCTAATTAATAATATCCCGATTCAATTTTCTTCCTTGCATCTCCCAAATCCTTTGAAATTCAGATAACAGCTTATGGTGGACTCGATGGTTGCTCGCTTCTGTCGCTTAGAAACGTCACTCGCTGCAACTTCCCGCTTCTCGTCCTCAAGCTACCACTCATCCTCCATTTTGCCGGTTGGCTCCCACCCTCGGCCATTTGTACCCTGCCAATGGACTTGCGCTACGAAAAGAGCTTTTCCCTTTTCGACTGCCCCGGCATGGCATTAGAGCAGTAGTATGTAGCGCTGTTCGTATGAAAGGAAAAGGATATGATGGGAAATCCCTTTTCGGCGTTCGTCTTTGGCATCCCCTTGCTTGGCCGTGACAAAGGATGCCGCCATCGCTTTTTAGCGCATATAAAGCCCGTATGGGAATGGATGCTGCCAGAACAACAACAACAACGCCAAGGGACCGAGTTTGGGTCCGAAACAGAAAGAAAAACCCAAAATGTGCGGCGACGTCAACAACATGGTGTCGTTGTTGCGTTTTGTCATTTCCTTCGGCAAGCACAAAAGCCCGAAAAAGGATCTCGACTTGTCCGCTATTGTGTCCTCTGTGTGGAAGTCATTTTCTGTAAGTTTCCTGCCGCAGAAGACAACGCGTGGTATATGTATCCGTGCCAACCCCTAGCAACCTGCCACGTTCCACTCTATTCGTCTCCTGTGCCGATTATCGTTTATTGCTTGCGTTATAAGCACCGGCCGCCCAGTTGACATTTTGTCGTGACGCGTTGACAAAGTGTGTCCTGTGTCATTTGACTTAGCGTTTGACAACTTAACCGCAGTTGAGGTGATTGACTCGTGCTTCGATAGATTCAAAAATTCGCAGCTCGTTTACCTGTTTTCGATGGCTCAACTTAACTCGTTCTGAACTACCGAAATTTACGAGGCTTAATAGGATTAGGATTGCCGGCATCTGTGTATCGTAGTGGCTGTATGCGAAGGTTTCTTTGAAGGTTTGTTGTATTTTTTGTTTATTCTTCGGTTCTATAATTCATCGTGCTCGGTAATAATTTTCCCACAATAACTCTCTATTGAGCCAGGACGTATGATTTTGTGAATTCGCGTTGCCTATTCAGAGCCTGCAGAGGGTTTTTTGTTCGGTATGTAATTTTTGGCTTCGAATAAAAAACGGATCCAGTTTCATAAGTATCTATAGACAGTGAATGGCGAGATAGGCATAAGAAGGTAAGGCAAATCATAATTGTTTGAAGGGAATAATGCAGAATTTTCAGGGATATTGTTGCCTGCGTGCATTGCTTAAGGGTATGTTTGTTAATTGTAATAGCAGTTGCGATAATTGTTCAGTCAAGTAGAAGATAAAATAAAAGATGATGGGCAATCAGAAACTGAACAGATGGTTTTTCTAACGGTTTGTTTTAATTTGATAATATTTAGCATATAACTGATTATACTAATGTGGTGCGAAGTCTCTACATAAATTAATATAAAAGAACTATTTTTGTAAATTCTGCTACAATTTTTGTTGAACATGATCCCTTCAACACTCAACATGTAACTAGAAGTATTTTAGAAAATTGCACCTGTCGTCAAAATTTCAGTACGGAAGTTGTACTGTTTCTGGTATTTTTCTTGATTTTAGCGTATTGTGTAGGTGCTAAGACCAAAAGAAATCATTGAATATAATTTTAAGTATTTATGTTCTGATGTTTGCTTGTGTCCCTTGTAAGAAATTACCAGATAATTTGCAGCCTCTTTAAATAGTCCTAATCTCGGCCTGTTCCAAATGTTAACCGCTAAACCCTTTTTTTCTCATAGGAAGAACCAAACTCGCTAAAACGGAATTCAAAAAACAACAATTGGAACTATATTTATGCACTCAGAAAAATTTCATTTAATAGAATCACTTTGTTATAAAAATGTTATTTTCATATCAAAATGTTCATGATTAAATGAAAAATTAAACATTAAAACCAACAGGACACACTTTGATACAGCGTTATTGAAATGAGGTCAGATTATTTGAATTAAAAAGAAACGTATATGGCGCCAAAACATGTTTGAAAATTTTTGATTTGGCGTCATATACGTTTCTTTTTAATTCAAATAATCTGACCTCATTTCAATAACGCTGTATCAAAGTGTGTCTTTTGTTTTTTCATTCAATGATGAAAATTTTGATATGAAAATAATATTTTTACAATAAAGTGGAATCATTTTAATTGAATGTGGGGGATTATTTAATTCAAATAACATTCGTATTTCATTTTGATTCAAAAAAATTGTAAGTGGTGAAATTTTTCTGAGTGTGGTACTGACGATTTTTTTTTAGCGTGTCTTATTATTTCAAAACGATCCACATTCAGGCGTGCGTGAAACCGTTGTTTAGTTCAAGCATCTGTAATCTAGTCTAGCTGTCTAGACCAGTGAAAAGCAAAAAATAACGTAATTTAAGTGTATTTTGGATTTCAAACACTTTGGTAACATAATGGCATGTATTTACCAAAGGTGCCTCCACGTTTGGCGTTAGTGGGACTTAGCCCCACCATTTTTCACATTCCAATATAAAAAGAAACCTTACACATACAATACCTTACAATCATTGCATACAATAAAATTTCATATAAGCGACTCAAATTACCAAAACAGTTTTTAAATCTGTTTGTTCTACACTGAAAGAAAAATCTTGGTAAAATCAACAATTTTCCTTAGTTGTTTTTGCGTCAACTACGGGCTATAGTTAAAACAACCATAAAAAAATAGTTGATTACTTTTATGCACCATGACGCGTGGTTGATAAACAACGTCCGTGGTGCAAAAAAAGTAAGCAACCACAAACAATGGTATTCCAACCATATACATAGTACGAAATATAGGCAGGGGAGGAGTGAATGCCGCAGTTGAATTTGGTGTATCACAATGCAGCGACAATGTCGCTGTCAATCAGTGATGCCAGATCCAGATTTAAGTCTGGATTTGCCAGACTTTTACAACGTCTCCCAGACATCCAGACTTTATTTCAAATTTCCAGACTTTTTCACACTTTCATAATAAATTCATGAACTGCGAAATGCAATGTGCGACTACCCAGATGTCTGCAAATGTACTGTACCAATATAACTTATAAAATTATCATTAGGGTTTTTATTTTATTTACTTACTCCAATACAGAGGCTAATGTTTCTTCCAGTTATATACAATTTCGTGGGTTTGTGTTGCATTTCGACAATAAAATGAGTTCAACCAACTCATGAAATTCATCAAATGTTTACACATCAACAAAAAAGTGTTCATGAATCGTTTCGCACTTGACCGCAAATCTGAAAACTGTTTAACACAATAAAATACTTCACACTCAGAAAAATGTCATTTAATAGAATCAAATTCAAATCAAAAGTTGAAATCACTTTGAAATAAAAAGCGAATCTTATACGAATTCCATTTTATTATAAAAATTTTCTTTTCAAATCAAAATTTTTCATCATTGAATTAAAAAGAAACGTATATGAAGCCAAATCATATTTGAAAATTTTTGAATCAAAAATGTTCAAATATGATTTGGCGCCATATACGTTTTCTTATTAATTCAATGATGAAAAATTTTGATTTGAAAAGAAAATTTTTATAATAAAGTGGAATTCGTATAAGATTCGCTTTTTATTTCAAAGTGATTTCAACTTTTGATTTAAAGTGATTCTAAAAAAGTGATTTAAAGTGACATTTTTCTGAGTGCATAATCTATATTTATGTGAATTTCAAATACTAGTCAGCTCGCGCAGGTTTTTCGTGCTTTGACTGCTGTACTATGCAAGAGTGCAACAACAGCGCATCCATGCAACAGTAATCTCTGTTTTTGCCGATAATACTATTTTTGATGCCGTTTTTATAAAATTTACATGATATAAATTCAAATATAATGCACTTGTTAAATGTCATCAGTGGCACTTTATACTGCCCCTGTGTTCGGTGAGCTGAACTTTATTTCGCTCGATTCGACACAGAAGTTTTCGCTGTATTCTGATTATGTAGGTGAAATTAAATTACGCTTTTGATTGAAAATAAAATCTCCAGATTTCTCCAGACTTTTTGAAAAAAACTCCAAGACTTTCCGAATTTTTTTCTGGCATCACTGCTGTCAATGCAATCAAGGCACCAACCAAATTCTTTTTTTTTTCTTTTGTATTGCTAAATCCTGTTGTACGAGGATTAGGTTGGCTTATCACAATACACATCAGCCATCGCTTGTCTATCCCACCAGACCATTCAACCTAATTCAATCAGATTTACTTCAACCTAGTGGTGATGCCAACCTATGGTAGGTATCACCGCTAGCGGTGCGGCAAAATTAGAAATTTGGCAAATTCTGCCGCTGCCGCAAATTCTGCCGCAGCCATTGTGCGCGTTACCATACAAAACAGTGCATTCTAATTTTTTGACTGCGCTTTGCCGCAGCCCACTGTTTTGCCACAGCGGATAACGCTGTGTTCTGAGCAAAATAGCGTCATGCAACGTAATATAAAGGCTTCACAGCATAACATGAATATGAATTATATCAACAGCAAACCGAACACAATTTTGCTATGTATCATATGAAACTTCTATGATAGAATAGGAGTATGAGGAGTATGAAAAATCAACAGTTTTCGTCAGTTTTGCCATCAACTATGGCTATAGTTAAAACAACCATAAGAAAATGGTTGATTACTTTTATGCACCATAACGCGTGGTTGATAAACAATTTCATTCGGAGCATGAAAAACGTCCAAATGTTGAAACTATTCTACTTTGCGTAGAATAATTCCAAAGACTTTGCTCACTGAATTACGTTTGTTGAAATCAACTATTGCAAAGTAGTTTAAGTACACTGAAAAAAATCCACATAGCGCCCAGAGCCATGTAACATAGCGCATTATTTATGGCCCCATACGCCATGTACATAGTACTCTGAGCCATGCAATATGGCTCCCAGCGCCATAATGTCAGAATCTACATAGCGCGTGGTGCCATGTTACATGGCGCAGCATTTATGGTGCCACACGCCATGTACATAGTACACTGAGCCATGCAATATAGCTCCCAGCGCCATAATTACATGGCGCAGAAATTATGGCCCCACACGCCATATTACATGGTGCCATGAACCATGTAATATGGCTCATGGCACTACAATTATAACTCGCAGCCATGCTGTGTGAGGAGATGTATAAATGTCAGCAAGCTTCTTGAAGTTATTTATCCCTCGGGAATTTTCAGTTCAGAGCATCGAACTGAGAAGACTCGTGGCGTTTTGTTGGATGTGAACTGGATCATCTTCAGATGCACTGAAAAAACACATAGCGCCAGAAGTCATAATTTATAGACCTCTGGCGCCATGTATATAATCGATTTCACATAGTTCCACACGCCATAGTGCATTGGAGCAGACGCTATGCTTATAGCCCTCCACGCCATGTACTATAGTCCTCCACGCCATGTACTATAGTCCTCCACGCCATGTACTATAGTCCTCCACGCCATACAGTATAGTCCTCCACGCCATACAGTATAGTCCTGCACGCCATACAGTATAGTCCTGCACGCCATACAGTATAGTCCTGCACGCCATACAGTATAGTCCTGCACGCCATACAGTATAGTCCTCCACGCCATACAGTATAGTCCTCCACGCCATGTCATATAGTCTGCCACGCCATGTACATGGCGTGGAGGCCTATGTACTTTTCGCCATGTATTATGGCGTGTGGCGCCATATTTTATCACAATCCCTAAATCGACTATGTACATGGCGCCAGAACTCTATAAATTATGGCGTCTGGCGCCATGTGTTTTCTCAGTGTACCATAGAAACTGTTGATAATTCGAAACGTTGAAGTTTTGAGTGAATTGATGAATATTTTCTATTTATCAACTAATTTTCGTGGTTATGAAACAATTAAAACAGTTGATTTCATGAACGTTGCGATATTTTTTGTATAACCAGAGCCAACTACTTTTATATCGTTAAATTAACTATATTAACATAGTAAAAATAACTATTTTCCTTAGTTCATTTAACGATTTTGAATGAATCGTTGCAATACTATTAAAAATAGTTGAATCAACCAAGAGTTTTTCTTTCAGTGTACAAATTCGTACGATGCTTCCAATATCGGCATGTTCAAAAAGTCGGTCACTCAATCCTTTTTTGTCTAATAACAAGAACCAAACTCCTTAGAAGTACTTACACTGTACTTTCTTTAGAAACCGTTTTGACCAGACTTTTATGATAAAATAAATCTACTCTAAGCTTTGTTTTGGTATAAAAATAAACAAAATTAACCTTGTCTAAATTATTCAAATAATGTGTTGAAATGTTTAATTCCGGTTTTACACAGGGAAAAAAATTGATTTAAAAAAAAAATTCAGAATTAAAAAGAATAGTTAATTTCACAGAGCCATTATGTTTAATATTTTTTTAATTTTTTTTTTTTTTGAATTTCAGAATCCGCTTCCAAAAAAAACCTTTCATCGATTTCGTCAATTATTCAGAAGCCTATAACTTGGCAACTAAACCTCATATAAACAAAAACTTGTGTATACACGTTCAAATCCTCTAGAAGTACCATTATGCAATTTTATGCAATTATTCTCAAACCTTTGTTTGAGAGATAAAAATTGCCTTTCACGTGCAATTCTAGTACACTGGAAAAACACATGGCGCCAGACGCCATAATTTATGGACTTCTGGCGCCAGGTACATAGTCGATTTGGGGATTGTGATAAAATATAGCGCCACACGCCATAATACATGGCGAAAAGTACATAGGAGCAGGCGATTTGCTTATAGCCCTCCACGCCATGTACTATAGCCCTCGACGCCATACACTATAGTCCTCCACGCCATGTACATGGCTTTGAGGACTATATTACATGGCATGGAGGACTATAGTACATGGCGTAAATGAAGGAAAGCTACTTCGCATCAAACTAAGTAAGTTGTGCCTTTTTTCGCATATTATTTGTAGATTATTTTCTGCAGAAAATACGAGCTTATTGGACCAATGACTGGACTTATATTATGTTCCGGCCCTGATGGTATTCCTAACATTCTTGTCAAATCCTTCTCATCTTCGCTCTGTGTTCCTTTAGATATCCTTTCAACATTAGCCTTGCATCTGGTGTATTCCCTTCTTTCTGGAAATCCGTCAATATTTTCCCAATCTTCGAATGTCGTGATCACTCTTCTGCTGTTTCAGTAAAATCCTTGAACGCCTTGTCTACAATAGAATTTATCCGTCTGTACAGCCTTTACTTGCTCCTGAGCAGCATGGTTTCATCAAGAGTCGCTCTACATCGACCAATTTTATGGAGTTCATTAATTTTGTCGCCTTTGCCTTCGATTTTCAACGTCAAGTTGATGTAATTTACACTGACTTTTCGAAGGCTTTTGATTCTGTGAACCATAACCTGCTGCCACTTAAACTTAATGGATTCGGTGTCTTTGGTCCCCTCCGCTCCTGGTTTTCCTCCTATCTTCATAGTCATCCCTGCAGAGTCACTTTAAATGGTTCCAATTCCTTTCCTATATTTCCCACATCCGGAGTTCCTCAGGGCTCTATCTTAAGTCCCTTACTTTTTATCTTGTTTGTCAATGACCTTCCTTCTGTTATCAACTCTTGCTGTCTTTTATATGCGGATGACTTAAAATTATACAGAGCAATCAAGTCTGCGAACGATTATCACCAATTGCAAGATTGTTTGCTCTTAATCTCTGGTGTCAAAACAACTTCTTGCCAATGAACATTTTGAAGTGTCACCAGATGTCTTTCTCATACAAAAATACTCCACATGTGTTCTCTTATGGATTGTCTGGCATTTCCCTGTCAGTTGTTCAGCATTTTAGAGACCTGGGCGTGGTGTTTGATTCTAAATTAAAATTTGATGTTCATGTCATGAATATGACGTCCAGCGCCTCTAGGATTGCTGGCTTTTTCTTGCTTTCTTCGTTTATGTTTACCAACATTTCCTCCTGCATTCATTTATTTGTCTCCTTAGTACGCAGTATTCTAGAATTCGCGTGCCAAATCTGATCTCCGCGGTTTCAGTATTTATCTGACGCCATTGAATCTGTTTAGCGTAGTTTCATTCGATCGCTGCTTTTTAAATTCAATATCCCTATTGTCCCTACTCCTCTCGTCTTTCCATCCTTCGTATATCCTCGTTGGAATCATAGAGATTGCCCCTCGATGAGTGTTTTCTTTTCAAACTTTGCCAAGGGTCAGATCTTATAGCCCGTCCAGACTACGGATACTTATGTATCCGGATACATAAGTATTGTCCTCACTGCACCGACATCTGCAGATACATTTTACCCTTGCCATAAAAATCAATGAAAAGTGTGGACGATACTTATGTATGCGGATACTTAAGTATCCGTAGTCTGGACGGGCTATTAGTTAACAGATAACCAGACGCGAATTTAGTCGTCCAAGTCGTTCATCAGAGGTTTTCTCTGTTCGGTTTGCACGTACGCAAGTCTATTCCCATTCGCCTTTGTTGCGTCTACCCAGAACGCACAATGCCCTTAAGCTTGGTCCTCTTGAATTGCTTATTACCTCTTACCTTGAATTGCTATTTACCTTAGTTCTAAGTTTAGTTTTCAAATTATTCAATTATTTTTGTTATTTCTTCTTCTTTTTTATGTTTCATTTTTTTTTTTTGCTTTCTTGACGCTATAATTGGAGTTATATCAGTAGCGCAAGGGATACATTAATAAATAAATATATTCTCCGCTAAAACTAGAGGTGCCTAAATAATAAAACCATTCGTTATAAAATACAAAAGCAGATATCACTGCGAATTAATTTACATTCAAAGCAACAAATGAAAACATTTTCATAGTATATGTGCATTCCATTCATCATAAGTTCCATTCATTCTGTCTGCAACGCTCTTTCAACGACACTCCAATCATCATAAACAATCCATGATAAAGAGCATAAAAACCGTTTATTTACGTATTACAAACTATCTGAATTTAATCTGCCATTACGTCACTTCAAACAACCCTTTCATCGACGCAAAAGTTTCATGGCTAAGGTAAATCATTTTTTTTCCATGCACCCATCCATGCTCCAAGCAAACTTTGATCCTCTAATTACAGGAACAAAGGCGTCGTCAGTGACGCTCGGGGAGCAGTAACGGCAATAACCTTGCCCTGCTGAACCTGTCGGGATGCGTAGGTACCTACCGAGCGTCGAAACTGAAAGTAAACGCTACAGTTTTGAATCGAAGTAGGTCATACCTGTAGGATGTCTGACGTCTTACCTAGTTATCCTTATTACCTCGATAATCTGGATGGGAATCTGCATACGCTACGAACATGGAAGGTAGTGTACTTGGCTAGAATTGTATTTTTCTTTCATAAAGTAGACGAAGGATTTAATGCTTGCCAATTCGCTGCAGGAGACAGCCCAAGCGCTTAGCTGAAACTGAAAATTTTAACAATTAAAATACAATTGTTTGCACCCGGTGAGCTGCTCGCCCACTTGGAAATTCTTAATTATAATCCATTTACCTGCTAACAATAATGCATTTTCAGTTCCTGTCGAAGCCGATTCCACCAAGCGGAAAACAGCATCCAGGCAACAGGGAGTAGATATGGATGGGGAGTTTTCGGAACGGACCCTCTATTGTCAAGAACCACTCTCAACATCATTCACCTAGTTAGTTGCCGAGCAGGAACGAAAACGAATCTTGTACCGTTTTCGTTTCCTCGCGATGCTGCATTCGCCTGGCATTCAATTGCGCGCCACAATGGCTGCTCATTCGAATCGAATCCCGTCGCTGTCCCCTCCATAGAAACCGAAACGTGATCGAACGGCGGCGCTTTGTAGTTTGCAGCATTGGTCGATTGCACCGACCAATCACAAACGGCTTCAAGATGGCCGCTTTGATTATATCCCTGCTCGCAGGGACGTCAGTGCTTCTCGTCCCTTGCCAAGTTTCGATAGTGTGTGTTGTGTCTTGTATGCTCGCTCGTATCCTGTTCGGTAGGATGGGGAGGTTGTATATGAAATGAGCGAAACCGGGTATAATTGCAAAGGAGTAGAATGGCGGACTGTCGTCTGGCTGGATGTCGAGCGATTGATGACTTTTACCGTAGCCCTCAACACAATGCAAAAATTACGAATGCGAATTACTTGCCGTTGCCGCCGTTCATAACTTCAAGTTTGGTTGGGAGCTTGGGAATATACGCAGGTCGTTCGTATCATCTCATCTCTTGCAATTTGCTCAAGTGTGCGTGTGTCGGACCGCCAGCAACAGCGTCCTTTTTGGGGTGAAGCGCACACAATCGCTCACTAAGGAGATCTATTTTTTTGTGTGATGCACATTAAGTCATGTTGCTAAGACGTCCTGATATTACTTGTTCCCAATTAGATTGGACGTGAATGGTAAGGATGAGATTGGAAAAAGATGAGAGAACATACGCAGGCATCGAATACCAGATATGTATTGACGTTGGCGCTATTCTGTTGGAAAGAACTCGTTCAAGTATCCGACTTGAGGGCAAAATTAAGAAGATAGTTGTTTGTTTGCCAAATGTCTTCTTGCCTTTGTGTTGTAAAGGAGGAGAGTAATAAAAGGGGATTAGACGTATGCTTGACGGCCTGGGTGGAATATTCATGCTGATGAAAGCTGCTTTTGCAGTTTTTTTTTGTGTACGTATTGAACCGTTTGAAAAGACCATCGAGTCGTCTCTTGATTGAAATCTCCATGCCAAAAGTGCATGAATAATGGATGAAAAGAATTTCAAAAGGATCTTGTAAATGAATAGTTATTTCTGATTTGATTCAATTGAAATCAGACATTATAAATCATTTGTAGCTATTATGACTTTTTTATGTTTGAGTTGGGTGGGACTAAAAAGCATCAATTACTGCTTGCAGTCTTCGGGGCATAGAGGCAACTATATTACCGGTTTCTGCTGTCGTTATTTTCTCATTCTGCTATGAGTGCATCCTTCAGCGAATTCTTGTTTTTTACGGAGATCTTTCGAATTTTTCGCTGAAGAAGCTCCCATACATGATCTATCGGATTTAAATCCGGGCTTTGGGCAGGATGATTAAGCTATCTGGGAGCGTAATATAACAACCAATCCTTGGCGATATGAGCGGTGTGCTTTTGATCGTTGTCTTGTTGGAAAATCCACCTGCTTCCAAGGCACAACTTTTCCACCGATGGCTGCAAATGTTGTTCCAACAGGCTTTTATATACAGTGGCGTGCATAAACAATTTGCACCGGGTAGGCAGTCACATACTCTTAGAAGTAAACATAACAGTCAAACGAAAAATTAGAATTTAATTCAAAATATTTTTTATTGAAAATGTTTTTTTAAATTTTAAATATTTGTATTTATGTTATTCTTAGTTATTCTTAGTCTAACTTAAAGTTCAATTAACAAAGAAAATTTCACTATTTTTGCCTGCTGCTTCTGTTGGTGTTATTTTTTTTATATTTTTCCGGCCCAACGTTTATTTATTATGCACTAATGGTATTACTTAGCCTGTACCGCAGCTACACCGATTTTCCATGTATTTTATGTTCTTGCCCGATATTTACATTTCGAGGATAATCTGTTGTCTGCTTCAGTGTCTATCGGTCTTTGAGAAATCTACATATTCAGTGTCATTCCACATATTTTTTGTGCTGGCGAATATAATACACGGTAAACAAAAAAAAACGGTTAGTGTGTTTGCAGGCATTCAGTCAAGTAAATTTATCATCATACTTGTGATTAAACTGATGAATAGCATTCCCTTTTTTTAGTTAAATCTAACTCTGGCGTCATTTGGCCTGCTGAGACAATTCGATATTTGTTTCCGAATGAAAGGATTAATTTGATGCGCATACGCTTTCACACAAACGACACACTGATGCTGAAAACTCTGAGTTTTAGTACACTTCATTTATTTGTTGATTTAATTTTCTCAATGTATAATAACTTTTATTATATTATAACCGTTGTCACGCAGTGCAAATACGCTCTACTCAAGAACTAATGAAACAGCAATGTTACTCAAAACTTTAAAGATATGGCTGTCATTTTAAAAAATTGGCAAACATTGCCCAAATTTTGGTACTTAAAGTAGAATTTTCCTATCGAAATTCTAAATCTCGAGAAAAAATGGGCGACTTTTTTATTTATAATCAAGGAAACTATAATTTTTAAAATTTCCTATCTGAGACTATGTACAAAAATAATACTAACACTTGACTAATATACAAAGCTAACACTTACATTTTATATCAAAAATAGATTTATATTATACAAGTATTTCTGCTGGCAACTCCCTCGCATAATGAAAACTTTGCTTGTGCAGTGTGGCTGTTCACTTGTCAGCACCGTCGTGCACTTGTGCTGCATAGCTGGAAATTACTTCCCCTTGCACAGCGAGCGTTGATGTCATGCAGCGATGGTATCATTTCTCCTGAAATTCATGAAGGCAGGCATGCCTTTGGCTCATATAAAATAGTACTACATCTTACACATACTGTTGTAGCTGAGAGCAGTTGGGCGTAGTGTATCGATACGAAATTCATGTGAAGGTGTGCGTAAGGTAAAGTTAGTGAGGCTGCATGCCTTCCTTTGCTCATATTTGGGTATTTTTTGTTCTTATTTTGCTGGACTATACATGCTTGCGAAATCGAAAATGAGGAAGCATGAAATATAGGTAGTTGCCAGATACACGTAATTATTTTCAATTCATTTTTCAATTTTGAACCAAAATTTTAGAATTGGAGTGTAGATAGATATATTAGTAAAATAAATATATCGAAACAGAAAAGCAAAACAGCAGGGTAGGCAGTGCTTTTGTGCCTATATGAAGTGCACGCCCCTGTTTATATACAAAGCGATCCACGGTGAATTCAATAAATGCTAATCTTCCCACTCCAGGGACTGCTATAGCTCCCCAAACCATGACATTGCGTCCACCATGCTTGACTGCAGGTATCAAGTTTTTGGGATCTAAGGCAGTGTTGTGCTTCCTCCAGATTTTGGCGCGACCATCACATCCAAAAATGTTGATTTTGGACTCATCAGTAAAAAGGACTCGCTTCCAAAAATCCATGTCCTTGTTAATATGAACCTTTGCGAATTCTAGGCGTAGAAGTCGGTTTTTAGCTGATATTAATGGTTTTTTTCGGGGAGTTCTGCTTCGAAAACCATTTATATTCAACGCTCGCGTAGTAGTCCTTGGACGGACAATCTTTTTACTCACCGTAACGATTTGTTCCGCTAAATTTCGAGCACTTGTTTTGGGATTTTTACCCACTTCCTTGAAAATTAGACTGACGTCTCTCCGCGAAAGTTTTTTCGGTCGACCAGTCCGTGGTTTGTTCTCAATAGAACCGGTGTTTTCAAAGTTTTTTTTACTAATGTTCGAAGAAGAATTAATAATGTTCGAAGAAGAACATTAGTATTAAAATCACTTTGGCCAAAAATTCTTATTTCTATATATATATATATATATATATATATATATATATATATATATATATATATATATATATATATATATATATATATATATATATATATATATATATATATATATATATATATATATATATATATATATATATATATATATATATATATATATTATATATATATATATATATATATATATATATCATCAAAAAATTTCAGTGAAAAAATCTCAGGAACGCGCCATCCAATTGAACTGAAATTTTCAGGACACATTGGTGTATATGCAGAATAGTGCCAGGTCTCACAAAAAGCTAATAATCTTTAACCCTTTGGCGCCGGCGGCCATTGTAGTGATATTTTTAATATACCTATTATTCCGTACACAAATAATTTTTGCAAAAATAAAGTTAACGAAATAAATTTCGATCGTGTTTTACATGTGAATCGGATGTTTTGGAATTTTTTAACCCCATGTGTGCGCTGAGTGCCTAAAAAGAGAACGGGAAAACCTGAAAATTTTTAAATTGCGATAACTTTTGACAGAGCTATTCAATCTTACGAAATTTTCAGGACATATTGGTATTATTTAGTTGTAGATTTATGTAGCTTTTAATGAGCATGCTGGCATCCCTGTAGCTAGGGCAGGCACTGAAAGTGAAAACCTCCAAATCATCGTCTCTCTTGAAAAAATGCCGCTTCTTCAAAAAATAGCCACTCATATGTAAATCTTGTGCTTTTTTTACATAGACAAAAAAAAATTTGATATGGTATAACGGGCACGCCTGGTAACCCTTGCCCAATTCACCTATATTTTTAGCATCAAAAACTTCTGTTCACGGAAACTCACGATCCGATGAGCGGAATTAATTGAAATTTGCAGAATGTATTGGTCTTAAATAAGACCAGGTCTGATAGAAGTGATTTTGAAATGCGGGCGATTCTGTGCCAGTGGTGCCATCTTGAAAAATCACTAAAAAAGATCATTGCTTTTAGCCCTATAAATTCTGATTCAATCGTTCGATTTTGACGAAATTCATACAGTAGCTGAACCTTACTTCAAATCACGTTTGGTAGAAATTTGGTCGAAAAATTCGGCTGGAGCTGCCAGCTATGATAATTTTGGTGTCTTAAATATGAAAAAATAAAAATTTAGAAGTGAAAACATTCAAACCATCGAATATCCTAAAAAATGTCCGTTTCTTACAATAAAACCAATCTGTATACAAATTTTATGCTTTATCTACACGTTCAAAGAAAAACTTTGGAAATTTCATGTCGGACAAGAACGGTAACCCTTTCCCAGTTAACCTATATTTTTAGCATCAAAAACTTCTGTTCACGGGAACTCACGAATCAATAATCAGATACAATTGAAACTTACAGAATGCATTGGACTTAAGTAGGACCAGGTCTGATAGAAGCGATTTTGAATTGTAGGCAACTCTGTGCCAGTGGCGCCATCTTGAAAAATTACAAAGAAAAAAAACTGCTTTTTGCCCTATGAAATATGAATAAGTTACCAGATTTTCATGAAATTGACACAGTAGCTGAACCTTACTCAAAACCCTGTTTGGTAGAAATTTGGTTGAAAAATTCGATTGGTGCTGCCAGCTATGGTAATTTTTGTGTCTTTGGTTTTGAAAATTCGCTCAGGAATATAAAATTTTTTACCCTATAACTTCCAGTGCAGTCATGAAATCAATACGAATTTCATACAATTAATGGAACCTATTATAAACATTATTCAGGCCAAATTTGGTTGAAAAGCCTCGATAGGGTTGCCAGCTATTGTTGGTTTTGTGTTTGTTTGCAATATCTTTATTAAGCGGTTTTATCGTAGAATTTTCAATTGGTAATGATATTGTAGTGACAACAAGCAGCAAATATTAAGTTTTCGATTATTTGAAAAAACTCGCTGCAGGTAACCCTAAATTTCTTTATACTCCTATAACTTCTAATGTAATATAACAACGTGAAGCAGATGTGATATATTCTTGGCTTTGATACTGGCGAAAGGTTGCCAGCACGAGTCGGTTGTGCTACTTTTGTATCAATAAATGCTTACAGCTAGTATTCATACCGGAAACATTTACAATGAAAATAAATAACCAAAGTTCTGCAAATTTTTCAGATCGCAGCCCCAAACACCAACTTCAGTTACAGTGCTGCAGGCACTGAGCATTTTCTTCATTGATGTTATATGAGATGCTGCTTTCAAAATTTTGTGAAATAAGCAACTGATAACGAATATAATTAACCCGTGTTTTGCTCTCATAAACGTTGAAATTCATGCCAGTGGTAATTTTTGATTCAAAAATTGTCAAATATGATTTGGCGCCATATACGTTTCTTTTTAATTCAAATAATCTCACTTCATTTCAATAACGCTGTATCAAAGTGAGTCAACGTTGTATCAAAGTGAGTCTTGCTTGTTTTAATGTTTTATTTTTCATTCAATGATGAAACATTTTGATTTGAAAATAAAATTTTTATAATAAAGTGGAATTCAAATAAGATTCCCTTTTGATTTAAAAGTGTTTCAACTTTTGATTTAAAGAGATTCTAAAAAAATGTTAAGTGATGAAATTTTTCTGAGTGTAGACTTTTGTCACGTCATTTTTTTTCGCTTTTATGAATTTCTTTGTAAGTTTGTTATGAAAAGTTTTTGTTTTTGTTTTTTATAAATATATTTTCGATAATGCAAAAAACTGCATCAATGGTTTTTTGATTAAAGCTTCCAATCACTCAGAAACTAAGTATAAGATGCTGTATGTAGACTTTTGTCCGCCACTGTAATTCAAACGCAACATTTTTTTAAGTCGAAATTCATCTCATTTTGATATGAATGTTATCATGCAAAATATATTTATCTCTTAAATAAATATATAATTGAAAGATAATTTAAACTATATCTTTTAAATTTAACATTTATACACTATCTTAATGATATAAATTTCATTTTATTTCTATTTTCAGGCCTTGTCACATGCCTTCCAATAATTTTATAAACAAAAGCAAACCCTCATTGTTTGAAAATAAAACGTAGTTAATTTAAAAAAAAAACCCTCTAATTGACGTAATTAAAAATTTTATCGATTGTTTTTTATATCATCCGCATAATTGATCAAATCTTAAACTCGATCAATTAATTGATTGACAGAGTTAAATAAATCAATTAAATCGTAATGATAATCAAATCAAATCAAAAAAAGTGATTTAATCGCCAGTAAACGAAATTACACATAAATAAACATTAATATTAATTCAAGTAGTTCTAATGTATGATATGTGGTGCAGTAATTGTAATTCTATTCAACACTGACTCTAATTTGTATTGTCTTGAATGCGAAAGACGAATCAATGATAATGTGTTGACAATGAACAACAACAATAGCTGAAAGTTATGCATTGCGCGAAATTAAACAAATCAAAATAAAATAATTAGTAGTGATAGTAGTAAAGGAAAAAATTGAAATTTCAATAAATCAAATTAAATTAAATACGAAACGACTCGATAGACGAGAAAATAGAAGAAGAAAACTCTGTAAATATTTGGACTGATTCGTATCTGTAGGAACGGAAAAGCAGCAGTGATCTGATTGGCATGAGCCATACACCAAAACATTCTGACGATGAGTGTAGTGGACCTCGGCCACGGGTGCCTGGTGAAGAGAGTCGTGTTACAAAGGTAAGGCAAATAAATCATTTTACTATTATCGTATTTTGAATTGTGCTATTATTTTCTCCGTTTCATCAATATACGAGATTCCATTTTCTTAAATAATTGAATATCAATTATTCTGTTTATTTGATGCAAAATATGATTAAGGCAGTATTCTGATCTAGAGGCTCGATTTTGACGCAATAAAAAAAACCGTAAACATTTTTAGTATCTATTTTTTTATCATTTTTTTATCAACATTTTAAAAGTATAAAAATGTATTCAAAAAAAAAAAATTATAAAAATTGATGTAGAGGCCGGCGAAGTGAAGGCTCAAAAAAAATTGTCTCATAGTTGACATGATTCCAACCTTTCTGGTGGTCTGGAACATAAATTTTTGGGGAATTTTGTAAAAAGAAGAATGTAGAATTAGTCTGACGTATGCTATTTAAAAAAAACTTCTTTTTTTCACAAAATGGCGTCCATGTAAAAAAAACCATTTTTTGCCTCATTTTTTCAACTTTGGGAATTTTTTATAAATAGTAGGGAAAAATATTCAAAAATCCCTACATCAGATCAATTTTAATAGTGTTAAGAGGGTTTGTGCAAAATTTCACGTAAATCGGTCCATTACAACTAGAGATATCATGTCAACCGTATCGAAAAAAGTCGTTTCGAGAAAAACGCGTTTAAAACTTGGAGTCTCGTTTCGGGCAGTCTGAGTCGTTTAATGGTATGTTATACTTCGATTTTTTTAATCAGAGATCCCCGTCTCATGCAATGTTCCTTCTTCAACTTCAAAAGCTAGAGTTTTGGGAACTCTTTCAGCCATACGAGCAGTTCGAACTTCTTTAGAAGCTTGAGAAGCTCGTACGTAGCTCGGAGCGGTTAATTCGTTGTTGATCGCGTTTGTTGGCTTAGTTGGCGTGTCATAAAAATAACTGTAACTCCAAAAATAGGTCGAATTTCCGAAAATCCTTTTAAAAGCTTATTCTTAAATGTCTAAACTTTGAAAATATGCAAACAAACAAAAATCGATTTGATCAAATTTCTAGACCCGAATACCCCCTTAAGTGGAAATTCAAATGATATATTCGTATGTTTGGATTTATTTGAGTTTTATTATTCCACTTATATGACAATTCCATTCATTAAAATTCATTTAAGAGTTTCGAAAATGAAAGGCAATATTTAATTTAAAAATAACATTCGTATTTTTCTAAATATTATATAAATTATATTAAAATAAATAATAATAAATAAATATTATGTACTATACATTTCTTCTAAATAACGGACGTTGATTAAATATAATGTTGCTGTTTGCTTGATAAGCTTGTAGAAAAATTTGTATGGCTTTCGGCGCCGAAGCTGTAAAAGAAAGAACAGTGTGTGATTGGTTTCAAAAGTTCGGGTCGGGTGACGAGAGTCTTAAAGATGCCTCTAAATCTGGCAGACCACAAGTTTTTGATGACGAAAATTTGAGGACAGCAATTGAAACAAACTCAGAATTAACTTGCAGAGAACTTTCTACCACGTTCAGCGTCAGCGAAGAAACCATAAGATCCCATCTGCATATCGTAGGGAAAAAGTGGAAGCTGAGCAAATGAGTTCCACATAATGTTTCGGTAGAGAATAAGTTACAGCGGCTGAACATTTGCACATCTCATCTGACTCGACATCAAAATGAATCGTTTCTTAGGTAGATAGTTGCTTGTGATGAAAAATTGATTATGTACTGTAACTACAAGAGATCTCACCATTGGTTATCTGCAAATGATGCATTGCCACACACTTCAAAGGAAAGTTTAACGCCGAAGAAAATTCTAATGTGTGTTTAGTGGACAGTGGAAGGAATAGTCTATTTTGAATTCCTGTTATCGGGTCAAATGATTACAGCGGATATCTATTGTCAACAGCTATCTCGAGTTCAGGACGAACTACGAAAAAACGGCCTGTTTGATGGAGTTATTTGAAATAATTTTAGAAATAAAATTTAAGTAACGTATATAGGAATGTTTGGCATCTACAATTTTCAAAATATCAAAATTGCCTAGAACGGAGACACTTTCGCTTTTAATTTGCCTTTGATCAGTTTTGGTTATCTATGAACTAAAACCCTGTTTATTGTTTTTTATAAAGAAATTTAAACGACAATTTTTATTTTTAAATTATACATACATATATATTTTAAACAATCTTTATATAGACTCAACAACATTAACAATCTTTATATCATCTCTAACAATCTTTCTATCATCTCTAACAACTCCCAAGTATTCGCCTATGAAACCGGTAATTTTTAAAAAAACACGTTTATGCTAAGAAAATGGCTACAAATTTATTCTTCAAAATATGCGCCGTCGCTAATTATACATTTTTCCCATCTCTCAGGCAATTTATGGATTCCGCGCAAAAAAATTGGCCGTCTTTGCCGGCGAACCAGTCATCGAGCCATTTTTTCAAATTTTCGTAAGAATGGAAGCGTTTTTCTGTGAGTGCGTGGTCCATTGATGCAAACAAATGGTAGTCCGTTGGCGCCAAGTCTGGTGAGTAAGCGGCATTAGGTAGGGGCTCCCAGCTGTAAGATTCAACCAAGTTTTAGGCCTCTCGTGTGCGATGTGCCGGTGCATTGTCATCGAGAAAAATTATTTTGTCATGGCGAAGTGCATATTCCGGGCGTTTTTCGCGCAAAGCACGGTTCAATTCGGCCAATTGACGTTGGTAGCGTGGCCCATCAATGGTTTCACCAGGCTTAGGAGCTCATACCAAATAACACCATGCTGATCCCAGAACACACACAGCCATTGCCTTTCGGCCAAAGCGATCTGGTTTTAGCATGGCGTGGCCGCTTGGCGCCTTTGGTGCCATAATACCTTGGGCGCTTTGAATTAACCCAATAAACCCATTTCTCGTCGGCGGTAATGATTTCATGCAAATAAGACTTTCCTTTGAACCGAGCAAGCAGCATTTCACAAGTGGTTTTTCGATTTTAATTCTGGCGTTCAGTCAGTTCATGCAGCACTCGTCTTCCGGCCTTCAAAATTATTCCCATGGCTTTTAAATGTTTTCTGACGGTTCTGCGAGCGGTTCTTGCGTTTGACTATCATCTTCATCCAATCATGCTTGCGATTCGGCGTCCTCTAATTTTTTCTGCGGCCGGCCACGCTTTTTGTTTCTAACATCAAAATCACCACTATTAAATTTATTGAACCACTGATTGCACTGTGTACGATCAAGAGCATGCTCGCCATAAGCTTTCAAAAGCAATCGATGTGATTCAGATGCGTTTTTCTTCAAATGATAGCAACAAATGAACGCTTCCCGCAAATGAGAGTTTTCTGGCACAAAATTCGACATTTTTACAAGCGAAAAAAAATACGTTGTTGTATGAAACTTGACAAATGGTGAACTGAATATTTTTGACAGATGTTCGAAAAATAATTTTGACATTTAGAACGGTTCGGAAGTCCATACATATTCGGCTATTGACCGCTAGATTTCATTATCGGTTTCATAGGCGCGTACCTGGTATATTCCTATTGACATATTATTTTTTCTACCAAGAATATTTCTCTTAAGCCTACTTGTATATATAAAATTTTGATCAGTGTCCAGTGTTTGTGGAGATTTGTGGAATGAATGTAAACTTTCATAAATACACTTATGAAAGTGTATCCACTATCCACAGCGTAATACATGACGGTGCGGGCTATAATGCATTACGTTGTGGGCTGTAGTACATAGCGCCTACTCCTGTGAATTTTTCGCTATACGTTGTCTGACAATATATTTCATAAAAACTCAGAAATAAACTGTGTACATGGCGCCAGAAGTTTATAAATTATAGTATTCTGTGCTAGTATTTTTCGCAGTTTGTCAATATGGAAAATAATGTGACTAATAAAAATAAAGGGTTCCTCTCAAAAAAGGACCGAATGAGAAATCAAAAATTCCTGGCAGAATCCTTAGCTTCATTCGCAGACAATATGATTACCATAGATCACACTACACATGATTTGACTCAGGTAGAACCAGGATAACTCAAAGCTCGGTGTGTGATCATGGCAAGGCTACTCCCACTCGACTATTCAATATTCAATGCCTTCCTAATTTAGTCTTTAAATATATCTACTTTAATGCGATCTGCATCTGATTTTCCTAAAAAAACAATCACCAATTTTACGGCTAACGTTTCACATCCTCTGATATTCTTCTCTCATAGAGACATCCTCTGAACAAATGATAAAAGTTTTGAAGTTAATTAATTTTTTTTTTTTGAATGCTTAGCGTGCTTAAGTTTCATGGTCCAACCCCTTTTCTGCCGAACGAATTATCTCAATAATTCTTTCATTGAATCAACATTTTTTTGGTCAACACAATTCAAGGAATATAATTGATTCCTAGGAAGAATTGACAATAACTACTTTTCTGACTTCATTCTTTAAAATAATATTTACATACTTTTTTTTTTATTAAGCAAACAATTTAAGCTAACTATTATTTTGTTCGATTTTCCTATACCTTAATAACTGATTTTACTGTTTTACTCGTTTGGACGTGGAATTTACAAAATTTTCAATTACATCTCTAGAATTTTCCTTATAGGCTTCTCTCTTTACACTTCCATGAATAATGTGTATACATCCTAGTCAATAGTATGAAAAACGGCCCCACAGCATCTAACCTTTATATATCCTCTTCGTCCTCCCCATGCTCACAATCGTTCTCCTCGTTTACGACGAACGAACTATATTCTGTCGGAACTAGAGATGCTGAAATTGCGTTTATCCCAGCAGAGAACTTTTCGCCAGTCTTCAACTGTCCAATTCATATGATTTTTGATCAAATTGAGATGAGTACGCTTCATATTCTGTGTGAGGAAAGGATTTTTTGCGGGTCTTTTTCCTCGTAGTCCGGCCTCATGTAACCTTCGGCGCTCTGTTTGCACGATAATATTAATATTATCGATATCTCTCACTTCTGCTGTCAGATCTACTGCTTCAGCAAAATCATTTCTCAAGCTACACCTAACGATCAAGTGATCTTGTGAAGCTGTAAGTCTTTCGCGGGCGTTCAGACTCTTTTTCCTCTCCATATTGGCTAATTGAGCGTTTTGTTGTAGCCACCTTGCCACACTTAATGGACTACATTCTACCGTTTCTGCAATTTGACTGGCACTCAATTTTTCTCTAGAGTGATCTAGTATATTCACATTTTCTTCTGTACTCAACATTGTATACATGTTCACTTTTTTAAGCCGCTACACAAATATGATAAAATTTATATTGGTGCAGTTTCTTTCTAAGCACACTACTGTATATCAACAGCACTTATAAAATGCCATCGAAAGTGGGTTTTAAAAAAATACTAAACTATCTATTTCACAATTCCTTGCAGATGACTGAAGGTGTTCCAGAATGTCCGAAGGGCATATCAAAACGATCATACTTAAACTGGGCTATCACGCTAAGCAATCTCCTTGAAGATCAAGATGGCGTCGAACTCTTCGAAAAGTATGTGGAAGAGGAGGCGCCACAATACAACGATCACCTGAAATTTTATTTCGCATGCGAAGGCCTAAAAATACGCACTGATCCAAAAGAGATTCAAGATATTATCCATGCCATTTATCGGTAAATATTGTACTGTATTTAAAGTTTTTCTCTATTCATTTCCTTTGAATTCATTGCAGAATGCTTCGAAAATCATCAATATCTGTCTCGGACGAACTGCGACGAACCATAAAAGCAAGCAAACGAAATGATATTCCACTTAGTCCTACCATTTACGATTCGCTACAGAAGTGCATCGAGTACACGATCCGCGAGAAGATCTACTCGAATTTTCTTCGATCCGATATGTACATACAGTATATCCAACAAATGTCGGCCCTGCACGATCGCCTGGAAGCGTGTGGGTCGACGGACACGGTGCTGGGAGGAGAGAGCAGTCAAGCTTGCGGGACTCGAAGTGCAGGTGCTTTGTACGGGCCATCGGTCTCGGCAAGTTCGAGCGGGTCCGGTAGCGCTACTGACACCCTGCCTAAAAGCTCAACGTTGCCAACGCTGCACGAGGACACCGAACTGGCCATATGCAATGAATTCGACAACCTGCAAATGGGCTCAGGTATGCCCATGCGACTGACCAGAGACCTACTGCTGCGAACACAGACCCGTCGTCTGGACGTCCGACCAGCTGGGTAAGAGTCCTTAGACTAGTATTCTATAGATTTTGCCAATTTTCTTATATCAGTTCCAATATCCAAAATGTAGCGCTTGTTGCCTTTTCTAAATACTTGTTTTCTTTCGATTTATGTACATTTAAGATTGTTTAATTCATAAATGTTTTTTTCATTTTTGGTTTTATTGTTAAAATTGTGATCCTTGCACCTGGCATTTGTCATCACCATTCTTCGCACCTCTTGCAATGCAATGCGTTTTGTGTGCTAACGATTTTCAAATGATTTGCTTCCTTAAAACAATGTGTATGCCCGTTACAATTTATATAAAATTGAATTGAACTTGAATGCATGGAAATGGCTGCTCCCTTCTTACGTTTGCTACAATTTTATCGACGCTATGTAAACCAAACCCAATCTATGCATAATCACCAAACGTACGTACTGCATGTAGTGCCCACGGTTATGTGTACACAGCCACCACCTCATACAATCCCAACTCACGAGTCGATTCGGAACGACAAAGCTGTAGTTCGGGCGGAGCACCCGACACCGAATCGATAGGCTCGGGCTCGTTAAAGTAAGTATAAGACGTGAAATTTTGACTTCTTCGTAGACACGTAGATGCGTAGTTGTAGCAAGTGAAGCTTACGTTGTTTGCTTGTAGCGTTGGAGGACAGAGTTCTCAAAAGTATTCTTTTGACAGAGATGGCCGACCGTATGTGGAGAAGCGGCACAATGTCAGTGAGAGCCGAGCCATGAAGCAGAATGCCCTCGCTAATAAGGAAATGAATACCGCACAGGTGAGTTACTGGTGAATTGTGGAATATGTACTTATGGCTGATTGAAATTGAATTGCAGCACATTCCTCGGACAGAACGATTTTCCAGTGAGCACCGACCGTTGACGGGTGAAGATTTGATGAAAGTATTAATTCCGAAACTCGAAGAGCTCCGTCGGGTGCAGGAATTAGAAACGAAATTTCAGGTAAGTTTGATATAAGCTCTGTTTTGGATGCGAGCTCTGACTTGTTCTTTGAATAGACTGACACGTTTTCGAGCCAAACGAATGAACGTGCACTGGCAGATGCGATACGGAAACGATTCCCGCTGGACGATGACAATGATCAGGACATCCTAGACCAGCACGTATCGAGGGTGTGGAGCGACCTGACGCCCCACAGATCGCCGGGAACAAAATCACCTTGTCCTCCACTTCCTTCGAGAAGACGAACGACTGCCCACGACCCGGGCATTGCGTTTGCCGGCGACGGTGCAAGCTACCTAGGTAAGATTGAAGAAGCGTCGTGTGCACTGATCGCATCTAAATGATCTATTGTTTTGTTTTTGCAGGCACACAGCCGATCAGGCATTCAAAATCGATGCCCGAGCATAGTTCCTCATCAAGGAAGCTTACGAACAAATGGCCTTCCATGAACACTGACAGTGGAATTAGTTTAGTCTCAGCCGATCTAGTAAAGTACAAAGACTCCAGGTAAGATCGTTGCTTTATCATCAAATCGGTTAGTCGGTCTGACGCGGATTGGTCATACTTTCAGTTTTAGGACTGGACCTGCCGTTCAATTCGAGGAGCCGAAACGAAAATTCGAGGAAGAAGTGCGTCGTTCGAGACGCTTCATGCCGCAATACCAGCCCGCCCAATCGATTAGCAGCAGTAGTAGTGCGGAGTGTTCCATCAGTGCATCACTCCCGCCACCACCACCACCCTCCGTTCCACCACCTGGCCCTAGTGATGCCACAACGGTTGTTTTCACGTTCTGCGACGAACACGTGCCGTACCGGATCAGAATACCCAGCAGTCAACCGACACTAAAACAATTCAAGGACTTCTTACCCAAAAAGGGTAAATTTAGGTAAGCGCTTTCTCGGTTTTCTCTCACTCTCTTCAACTGTAATCATTTTTAAATCATCTCGTAGATACTTCTTCAAAACATATTGCGAAGATCCGGATAATCCAGTGATTCAAGAGGAAATAGTTAATGATTCAGACGTTTTGCCTTTGTTCGAAGGCAAAGTTAGCGGTACTGTGAAGCCATCCGACTAGCATGTAATGTAAAAACCAAGTTTTAGGAAATAAGTGAAAAGATGAAAAACTGAATGCGGAAAGAAGCCTCCGTTCTATTCAATGAGCTATAATTCTGATAGGCGTTTAGATTAGGGATTTTTTCCTAAATTACATATTTTTAACAGTCCTTTTTGTTATTTAAAAGCAATAGCCAGAGAATAAATAGTTGTATATTTTTATGTACACAGCCCCACTCCTAAATTAACAAAAGAAATCATATAAAGTAACCTTTAGATAATTTCAGATGAGTAACGATTACAATAGTTTTGATTGTCTAAAGACTGGTTTGAAATCGTCTGCATTTGAGGCTTTAAATGCAGAAATTGTGAAATCGCAAAAACAGTGTGCATGTGAAATCTAAAAGCTCCGAGGCTAGATAAGAGAATAGAGATGCTAGAAATTTTTATTTTTTTACTTGTTATGTAAAAATATGATTAATTTTTTCTGAATTTAGTACTCGTAAAGTTCGCTGTTTATAGTGATGCGCAAGATCGTTCTGATAGTATGAGCCTGGAAGTTTCTTGATCCACAAAATGCTTTTTTTAGACTCGGCAGATTTATCAGCGCTCGATTGCAATCAAAAATTAAATTATTAAAGTTTTTATAGTGTGAGAAATTCAACCGATCAAGAGATTTAATCTGAGCTCTGATTGAATCTGAGCTGACATGAATATTTGTTTTCGATTTTTTCCCAATTCGAACCTCCGAGCCTTTAACTTTACATGCACCAACAAAATACAGAGGACTGACTTCTATAAAATTATAAATATTTTATGCTAGAAATTGCAAAAGCAAATAATTCAGTGAAAAGTAAGCAGTCAAATAAGTATTTTTTAGTATTTATTTTAAGTAAGGTAAGACTGCAAAAATCAGCTGCAAGACGCTGTATGCTAATTTTGGTTCCTTTAGTACGGAAAAATTAATAGCGATTGGTAATCGTAAAAAGGGTGAAATGAGATCAAGTCGCAGGCCTAAACTACACCACTTTTTGGAAATTAAAGCCAACTGCGGCAGGTGTTGAGTGTTGAGTGCACCTTGTTACTTTGCGTCGGTACACTGATTTGACTGATACTTTTTTATGACCTAATTAGGTTATATAAACAGGCTGCTAAAAATCGAAGACTGTGACGAAGTAACATAAAGAAATTGATTTTTAGTGTGTGAAATCTTCAGAAAGCTATCATTGCTTTCAGTGTCAGGTACTAACTTTATATATAGAGGAAAATTGTGCTGAGTAATTGGAACCACAAAAATATTGCTATTTCCTATCTGAATCATTGAAGAAAAATAATGATGTCTTAGCTAAATGAAGCTATATCGATTAGCAATTTATTCCTGGCCTATAGCATGTTTGTGTTTCTGTTTCATGCTACTAAAAATAATTTTCATCATCATCGACATTACCACCGAGGTCCGGTCCTGGGCTCCTTCAAAAACTACTCCACCAGTCCCGTCCGCGAGCTAATGAAAATGGGACGTCCCCTGGTGTCGTCAAATATGTCGCAAAAGGTTTCCCGAGCAGGGTGCCCTGACCACCGGAGTCTATCTTTATCTGTGGTTACATCTGCTCGTAGATAGACAGCGTACAACTCATGGATTTAGCGTCTCTGGAATCACCCTTCTCCACATATGGCACTAACGATTCACCGCAATAATTTCCTCTCGAACGGGTTTTAGAGGTCAGATCAGATTGCCATTTGCTCAGCACTTAAGTCTCGGATCCACACATGAGTACTGGTAAGACCATGGTCCTGTAATAATTATTTTACTTCTACATCTGAATTGAATCATAATTAGAGAATGCACCATTTGGACATAGATCATGATAGTTGCACGGTCAACAGCGTTAGCCATTATAAAGAAAGGTTCACATACAGAATAGCCTCTAAAACACAGCCAGCGCTAAACTCCCCGAAGGGCCGACCAAAAGTGGCAGGTACATCTAGAAAAAAGGCGAACCATGCCATTCGTGCTACCGACGAATGATTCTCGGGTGGAATCAGCTTCCAATATGAAAGACATAAGTCAAACATAAAGGATGCACTCTGGGGCACATTACCACAGTAGTATCTAAAGGCAGCACCCAGTTAGTAAATGTGCGGGGGCAATCTTGCAACAAAGTCCCATTTACATCAGCTCGGAAATGTGGGGGGTTGGTTTAATCCCGTAGGTTCATTATTTGGTGGGTACATATACCTCCTTTGCGAATAGATAAAGTCTATCGTCCTTCATTATAGTAAATTCTCCCGTACTCCAGCTAGGTAGAAATAGGGTCACTATTTCCCGAAGACTAATGTGGCCTAAACCACAATAACTATCATCAACTGAGAAGGCATATGAAAATACCGGGTATCTTCCAACTTCCTCAGGTAGGTACATGCAGGAATGCTATTCCCTAAGATCTGGGAACTATTCAGCTAAGGAACAAAGAGGTGTGTGCAAGCACATCCTTAGCGGCCTCCATACGGATATTAATGAATATACCCAAGAGCTTCGATCCTACATACCTTAGCTGGGCTGCGTAGGGCCACGTTTTACCGAAATGAGAACATCTTACTGTGTAGTCAGGCCTGATCAAAATTTCACTGATCAAAGGACCAACTGAAGTCGCTACTCCCCCAGTCAGTCAGCAGGCAAAAAAGCCTCAAGGAACTTCCCTCGCATATATGGATCACAATGGCTCTTTTTGCTCCCTGTGTGGTAAAAAGCAAAGAATTCATGCTTCACTGTTCTAATGGTTTGAAAAACTATAAGTGTTCTTCCCACAAATGCTGCCACTCCAGTTTTTGTGCCGCCCGCTCAATTTGGATGAAGGATTCCCTTACAGCTAGTTCAGATCTTCCACTTCAGATCTTCTCGAATTGCTTTCTCCAACGCCAGAAACAAAAAAGACAGGCCAGTCTATCTCTTTGTCGGAGCCAATTGAAGTTTTTTAAACGTTCTGGATAGTAATCTGGCTATTTATACTTGAGTTTTCTCATAACTTTATACAGTTGTACCCTGCCTATGCTGTCATAGAAGGCTTTAAAGTCTATAAGTAGATGGTACAATGGAGCATTGAATTCCATTTAGTAAAGATCTGATCAGTTGTTGATTTGCCTGAGATGAAGCCACATTGGTATTGTCCGATGGCTTTGGCGTATGTGGCTATCGGCTCTTGCAGAACAGAAAAGATTATCTTATAGGAAGTACTCAACTAGTTCCTGCACATGGTTACATCTATTTTTATGTGTATGGGGCAAATTATATCTTTTCGCTAGTCTTCTGACATATCTCTTTGGTCCCATACGTGCACTAAAATGTCATACAATACTTTGTTTAATATGAACCCACCATATTTAAGCAGCTTAGCTGAAATGTCGTCGACTCCAGGGGCTTTGTTAAATGTCAGCCGACTTATGGCTCTTTTTACATCTTCTATGCTCATTGGAGCCAAAATAAGGTCTTCATCGTGCATTGGTGGAGCTTCCAATTCTACGTTAAGCTGATCGTTTAGAAATTTTCTGAAGTGCGCTTCCATTGGCTTCAGAATGCCTTCAGTATCGTTGATCAGATTATCCTCTTTGTCCTTACAGTACGTGCAGGCTGATGTTTCAGACTATTTAGGTGCAAACTTCGCACTCAGGCTCTTTTTATTTTATAGATCAGGTATTTGTTCTAGGCTGATTTCTTTCGTCTGTGAAGTATCTTCTCTGTTCTTCTGATTATATTCATCAATCTCAGCGACTACTGCCTAAGAAGGCGTCAGCTACGCCCCACATCCTGGCCCCAGAACTCATTTTCCCTCCATGAAGTTCTTCGAGGGCGAGTCCTCAGTCCAAAGGTTTTACTGGTATTCTCATTGCGTGTTGATGCGAACCTGTTCGTAACTGCTATTCTCCTATGCAAATCAATTAATCAACAATACCTACAAGGTAGTATTCCAAGTATATGTTGACACCTCGGGACGTTTGTATTGTCATCAGGCTCGAGTAGTAGTGGCGATCTCTCAAGTGGCTCCATCAGCTGATAGAGGTAACTTTATGGATATCCTTACGCTGGATCATGGTTCTCGCAACAACCAAGTTCTTCAATGAGGCTAGTTCTATGACTCGAAGTAAATTATGAATGCCTGCGTAATGCCTGAATACTGGCTTGCAACCTATTTCGGCGTTAACATCTCGAAGGTTTTACATCATACCTTGGGCAGGCATTGAGGATTCGCTCGACCTGTTCAAAATATGCTTCTTTTTCTCTCTTTCCTTCTAGCAACAGTTCGTTCTATCACAAGTGTCTGCAGCATAACGATATGTAATGTCAATTTATTTAGAAATCTGTCACTGGTTTGATATTCGTCTATTCAACTAGACAAATAGTTGGAAATCAATTCAACACAACTATTAAAACAAGACATATTCTTGAGTGATATAAGCAATTTTCCAAAAAGAACTCTTATCTTCTAGTATTCGCCTTCACTTTGAATAGGCTCTCGACCGAAGCCCAAGTGGTCACATGACTGGGCAAAAATCTTGATTTCTTTAAAATTAGACCCATCGTTTTATCAATTCGACTGTTCCCTCCACCCTATATGTCCAAGAACATATCTCGATTGCCACCTAAATCGAAGACTCGCTAAAACAAGCAAACATAATTCTAATCAAACCCTTCACCGAAAAAAAGCACTGAATGGAAAAGAAAAACATACTTGCCGAAACAATTTACTTATAATTAATTAAAATTCTTAGTTGATTTAAGATTAAAAATTTTTTTGATTTATTTTTCAAAACAATGTATCAAATTGTTTACATCGCAATCAATCGACCCCGTAAGTAAATTAAACAGATCCACAAAGCCAGATGTAAATATTTAATCAACATTCACAGCAAATAATCGTAAAGAAATGCCCTGTAAATATTACAAACAATCGAAAGCAAATTTCATAACAGATCCGCATCATTTACACTAAAACAAATACAAATTAAAAACGATGATAAAATTATCATGATGACGAAGTAAAGTAAAAAAAAATATTCAACAAAACAACATGCAATGATAATGATGAATTGCTCTAAATTTAAGATTTTCAAACACACAACACACACAAATTAATATTAGCTTACGGAATACAAGTCATTATTACAAGTGGTTATATTTATATATCTATTAAAATTAGGAAAAAGAAACAAAAACGAAAATGCAATTAATTAAATGAGAGATAAAAACGAAATGAATGAAACTGGAAAAATAAAATTATATTTTACCAGGTGCAAACAGTGCCTTCAAATTTAAAAGAAAAAAACATTTCAAATAAAAAGTAAATGAAAGCAGTGAATTAAAATAAAAAATGTGAACAAAAAAAAACAAACGAACCGAGAAAAATATGTAAAATTGTAAACAACAAAAATATTTAATAGAAAAGATAAAAATGAAAAATATACAACAAAAAAATTAATAAAATATATGGATGTAGTTTTATTTATTCAATTGATCAGGCCCGGTGTTTATTGAATAAATTTTCTAAATCAGTAATATTAAAGCTGAAGTGTTGAAAAGCCTATAGTATATAATTGCACTAATTTCATTTTTAATTTTGGTCTCCTTTGCCGCCAAAGTGGGAAAACTGCTTATTATTTCCATTTCTAAACAGAAATGGCGTTAAAATAATATGCGAACTACATACATACATATGTACATGCATTTTACAGAGACCCCCTACAACAGACCGGCCACAAAAATAAAACGTGCAAAATGGCGGCCGTAAGGAAAAACCGTTGTCCGCACAATCTGCTTTGTTTTACAGCTAAGACAACGTCCGGCACGGATAACTAACAATTACATCAGAAATTCCAGTTAATCTTAAAATCAGGAAATCGGCACACGCATCAACTGTTTCTTTAGCATCAGCTTTTTGCAAAACGTATCTGGTCTGATCTAGGAGGCCTTGCTTTGTTGCGTAGAAAATAATCATCAAAATTTTAAATGCCTGAAATATTTGATTTATATAATTCATCTGTCATTTCCTTTTCTATTCTTGACGAAAAACAGAAATCTTTAAACAATCCCCGTAAAACAAATTTTTAACGATTGTCCCAATGCGCTTTTCTTTGCAAAAACCAACAACTGGCCGTTTTCATCAGACAAAAGAAATTAAATCACATTTCCCGCCCATCTTTCCCGCTCTTTTCATAATTCCCCCTTGAAACGTCATACGAGTCAACGACCTACCTCAATATCAAATTTCCCTCGACTAGGTCACACTAAATTATCACCTTCTTGCCGATTGTCATCCTGACATTTTCCACTTGACATCTCTTGACGACAACGGCCAAGTGTCGCACCTGCTGTCTTCGTATCTTTTGCGTGAAACCTAATTAGCCCGTGTTTGAGGCCAAACATTGATAAAATTCTAAAGAAAACGACAGTTGATAGTTAGGATTGCCGGTTACGGTACATCTGAGACGACATGACTTCGCGAAAACGTAGTGGTTCTGGGTCGTCGAAACGTCCCAAAGAAAAGGTCGTCTACATCTACGAACTATTTTTTCGTGGCGAGGATCCTACATCGCAAAATGCCGAATTCTGGGATGTATTCTTCCTACTGCAACCGAATGTAGACGTGCTGGAAAGTGAAATCATGAAATTGACACCTGAGCAGTTACTGAATGTGAAACCAAATGTAAATTTGATATTTGCAAAATGTCTAGATATGCTAGACTCAAGTAAGTTTCTTAGAGTTTCCAGTCGTTTCGTGGAGCTAATGGATGTTTTCTGTGATCTAGCACACCCCAAAAGACAACAGAACAGTCTACAGACTTTAGCGGCCTTTTTTCATGCAGTGTTCAGAAAGGCGGCGGCGGAACCAAGCTTCGATGTGATACGGACACTGTTCGAATTCGAACTAATGGACGAGAGGATGAAAGTACTCTTGACGCACTGCAACGACATTTTAATTGGTGTGTGGGTTTTCGGTGGCTAGTTAAATAATCTAAAAGATGTTTTTGCAGGAGACGTGACGGAGAATGTCCGCTCTATGTGTCTTAAGTTATTGCTGGTTATCGTCACGGGGACGGACAATGTTAGCCAGAACCTGCTGTTGGAGTACGTGATCATTCATAGTGTGTTTGATTCGTTCGTGCGGCTTCTGAGAGACCCAACTCTACGTGCCGAGCACGGCCATGACGTGGTTTTTCTGCTAACCGTTTTGGTCAATTACAGAAAACATGAAGCTGCTAATCCTTACATCGTGCAACTTTCAATCTTGGCTGACGAACTAGCCTTGAATGGGTGAGTAAAAGTATTGTTTTGCTCAGCCTCTTGTGTTTCTGTGGGCCATGAAACCTAACTGGCAATTTAATTTTGTTTATCGTGTCAGGTACGGGCAGATTATATCATCACCTCTCATCGATTTCTGCCGTGGATACATGCAAAGCCTAAACAATGTTCAAACGTCGTGGTTTTCTTCACTTTCGAGTATCGTTGGCAACATGTTTGTTTCTGACGAAGGTTGCGAACGAGTACAGCAAATTAAAGCAAATAACGGTTTGCTGCTGGCACTGTATGAGGCGGTTCATCTCAACCGAAACTTCATCACAACCCTCGCGCACACCCAGACGGAATCGAGTGCTCCGCCATCGCCCAGCAACACCCTGGCCGCAAATCAACCAGTTCCAGACCTAGCATCTGCTCCGATAATCGACCTCACACAATACCCTTCGAATTTACTCGTAGCACTATTTCAATACTGGTATGGACAGACGTCAGGAAAGTAGCTGTATACACCTATAATTCAACGTCTTTTCATTTCAGTTCGATTATCATGCAGGACAATAAGAACGAATCGAGTATTGCGAATTTAAAGTTATGCTTTCTAATTCAAACATGCATATCGGAAGACCAATACGCCAACTCCATCATGCACGATAGCACGCTTACGTTCAAAGTGATGTTGCATCGTGCCCAGATGCGACACCGAAAACTGAATTTCGATCGTGTTGGCAAATCGCAACCCTTAGCCGCCACATTACTGGATCTGCTCGTTGAATTCATTGTTTCGCATATGATGAAGAAATTCCCCATGGAGCTGTATTTACTGTGTATCGGTGTTATTCACCGGGTTCTGTGCTATCAGAAACGATGTCGAGTACGACTGAATTATCCGTGGAAAGAGCTCTGGGCAGCTTTAATTGGTCTGCTCCGGTTTTTAGTCACACAGGAAGCGCACTTGGTGAAGAAATGCAATATTTTTTATCTTTCGTTGCAGGTAATTTGATATGTCGACGATGCTGTGATAAGAATGTCGTTAATTACGTTTTGATTGCAGGTGGTTAATATATTCAATTTATTCATAACGTATGGCGATACGTTTCTGGCGACGACCAATAGCTACGATGAGCTTTATTATGAGTTGAATAGGGAAGAGAAGGTATTCAGTGAGATTCATGCAATGGGTAAGTATACCGTTCTAATTGGGTGATAGGGATATGATTAAGGTTGTAGAATAAATCGCAAAGTTTTCATTTAATGTCATTAACAGACAAAAAATGGGTCCATTAACAAACAGTCAGTCTTGAAAAATAGAAAGAGCTTTTTATATTAATTCCCGCAAAACAAGGTATTAGCTTGTGAAGGTTTCTCGCTAACGTTATGGTCTCAGCTGTTCTATTGCATCCTTATTTGCCTCAGGTTTGAGTTGATTTATGGATACAAATGGATCTTTGTACTTCCTAAAACCGAAAAAGAAACTAACTTCTTAAACGATGATTTACTTACAAGACGAAACACACTCAATATAGCTACTGTCGAGTCAGAATTCTTCCACGCAGTGCTGATTGAGTGAGACGCTATTGATTAAATCTGTAAATTATGAAAGAATAATACAATAAGTTATCTTTTGGTATTATTCGATAGTTTATTTGCGTATGTAGAGAAAGAAAAAAACAGAGCAGTTTTTAGCAGTTTTTTTTGGCAAAAAAAATATTTGTGTATGGCCAAGAAAGAAGTCAGTACTGGGGGCAGTTTCGGTTCGTGACTTTGAAATTGAAGAAATTCTTAGGCTGTTTCACGGCTGATAGGGAAGGGGTTTTTGTATTTCTCTACACATAAACGTTCTAAAATACTGCGCGCTCAACTTGTTTTGCAACATTCAAAGAGAAACATTCAGATCTTATATGTGCTCTGTACGTTGTCTATTAGAAAAGAAAGTAGATAATTTTATGTGCAGTAGTAATTTTTAGTCCAAGCGGCCGTTGAAGGCTCCGGCCTTTTTCGTGAAATGAAGGATGTCCTTCAGCATCTGCTCCGCTACGTGCGAGAGTTCCACCCGGCAGGGCTAACTCGCTGACTGGTTTTCCCCAGTGCCGGGCAGTGACACAGGAGATGCTGGACTGTTTTGAGACTCCCGGCTCTTGACACTTCCTACAGATGTCGCTGGTTAGGACAATGGCCAGTAATGATGCCGACCAATCGTTTGCAGTCAGCCCGCGTTAATTCGAGCAGGTATCTAGTCGCTGCAAGATTGTATGATTTCCACATGATTTTGGTTATTCTGCAGGTCTGATTTGCACGCCATCTGAATATCGCACCTTGCATGATTTTGGAGTCAATCGAGTACCTGATCGTTTGGATAAGACTACCGACCTTGTCAGGTGAAGACTGGTCCCATGTTTGGCCAGCGCATCCGCTCTCTCATCAATACGCTTGTGACCGGGAACCCAAAAATTCCGTTCCTTCTGTTGTTGTCCAGTCTATTCAGGGCCTGAGCGCAATCGAGCACACATTTCGATTTGTTTGTGTGTGACATCAGTGCTTTTACCGCCGCTAATTGATGTTGATCTCCCAACTTGTGGTATCTTTGTCATATACTAGATCTGCGGCTTCATGTATCGCAAAAACCTCCGCCTGGAATATACATACTACAGTGATTCGGAAGACGTAAGTGCCGTTGCTTGCCCGTTTAACTCTCTCCTCTAAATTCATCTTCCACGTAAGCTTTGCTATCCAAAATAAGACCCAAGTACTTAGTTTGTGACTTGAGACAACCTGGCGCCGCCCAACCTGATTGGGTATAATTCAGGAGTTTTGTACTTCCTTGTGAAGAATATCTATATATGTACATATGAAATTGTTCAACTGTACAAACAACTGCTAACAGTTCTTTTTCTATCGGGGAATAATTGACTTCTGCATTTGTGAGGCTTTTAAAAGCATAAGTAATAGTCTTCCCCTCTCGGGAAAGACAACATCCTAACCCGTTTTTTCTTTGATGCACCAGTTTGCATAACAATTTATTTTTAAGGACAAAATGAATACAATACTTTTGCTTTTGGAAGTTGCTCTTTTATCCAGTTGAACACTTCCGAGTGATATCATATGCACTGGCACACAATATTTTTTTTAAATTAAAGTACATTCAATTCTGAAAAATCTTGTCTGAGACAATCCAGCATTCCTAAGGCTCGTTTGAATTCCTTCTGATATGAAAAATCTTTGAAATGTTTAAGTGTATTTGATACGATCTAGATCAGAAGATATTTCCGGCTTAAAAAACATATAGCCCACTCTTTATTCTATTCAATTTCTTTACCTGGTATTGGAATTTAAAAACTTAATAGCTATTTCCCTTGCTATATTCAGTACAAGCTGTAAGGTGACACTACTGTTTAATTGTTCTTCCATCCACAAAAAAAATCATTAATATACACAAAACAGCTAGAGAAATTACCAAATTGTTTCCCATTTAATTTTTGAAATTTTTCGGGAGCTGTACGTATGACAAATACTCCCCTGCAAGTGGTGATTGTTAAAATCAGCCTTTCAATTCCAGCATTGAAAAATATGAAGATAGAGTTTTATTAATAAATGTTCAAAAACAATGTTTTCGTTTAATTCCGATCCATGTTTCTTCTCCACCAGGTTGTGTGCCTATGGTGAGGGACCTAACTTTTTTTCAATTATTTTACATGCCTCCATTTCACTTAAGGTTTTCTTCAATTTTTCGCATAGCCCAATAGGAATTCTGCGTGTTGGTTTATGCACAGGGGCAGCACCATCTTTCAACAGAAACATGCATTCCTCTGAACATCTTATAGAACCAGTAGACACAACACTATTTTCAATAATGAAGGCTTTTATATCCTCGTGATTTTCAATCTCACTTATAACAATCAAATCTAGCCTTACACACGGCTGTGAATCCAATACATTTCACATTAACTATGACAAATTGAGTAAGAATAGAAATTTTATTTTTATTAATTGTCAAAACCAACCATTTCATTGGAATCAACTTTGGATCTCCGAATGGTTCCAAATGCCCATCAACTGGAATCCATATCTGATCCCAACCAATTTTGCCAAAAATATGGTTCGGTAAAACGTCCCGCTATCTAATTTAAATGTGACTGTTTCACCATTAACCTCTAATTGCTGAAACCAGCTCTTTTCAGTATAATTTGTAGGATGTAAACTACCGACATATAGTGTTTCGCTCTCAGCACTTGCAAAATCGTTATCGCTATAATAGTAAGGGAGCCCAAGCGGGGATTTTGCGCGTTACTCGAGCGCGTCAGAAAATCATATGGGGAGAAGCCTTGCATCCTGTAATGTACCCTACCATATATGAGCTCTTAATATAGTGGGGTGCGTAGAGGGCAGCCCGTCAGATTAGTAAAAAAAAATTGATCCTCAGAAAAACTCGAGCGCGTCAGATTAAGACAAGGTAAGTTAAGTACATCTAGAAAAGTATATATTTCAATAATCTGACAATTTGAGCGTGACATAAGGAAATGGGCGAGTCACAAAGTTGTAAAAAAAAACCTCACCTCGAAATACTCGAGCGCGATTGAATTTTTTTTTAATTTGAAGGAAATCCGATCAGGATTACGAAAAACATATAATCTGACGGTTTTCATGGGGGATGTAGCTAAAACCATCAATAAATGATGAAGCGTATAGATGCTGAGAACTGTGTATTCCCCACTCCGCGCCTCTCTTCCTTCTCACTCTTTCTCTATCATGATGATATCTTAGCTCATCACAATGACTTGATCGTTTTTGTAGATGTACGACGCTTTGGTTTGTTTGTTGTGTTTTTAAAACGGGATGTGATTACAACCCAGCTTTTTACAGGCGAGGCAAAAAATGTCTACAGATTTTAATGGAATCTGAAACTTTTTAAAAAACATTTGCAAACTTGGGGTCTGAAGTTTTGATATTGAAGAATTATCTCTCATCATGGAATCTTTCATCTGCTATTTGTCCGAATTAAAAAATTGCTAATGCCAACAGTGCTAGGATGAAAATATTTAATAAAATATACAAAGTATTTGATACATCTCAGCCCTTCTCATTAAATGTGCGTAATTAGGACGCTTGTAATTTGCCATCTTGCCGATCAGAGTTACAGCAACATTTATAGCGAACAAAATACATCGCATGCTTGTGGAGAAATATGCACAAGCGTATTGTTATATATATATATATATATATATATATATATATATATATATATATATATATATATATATATATATATATATATATATATATATATATATATATATATATATATATATATATATATATACGTACTTATTGTTTTTATTTCATCCAGTAATAAAAAGAAGAAACGAATTTTTTTTTTTAAATTGTCAGATTTACAATATCCCTCCATATAATTGTCAGATTATCATTAAGGACAACTAAGACATCAAGTTGAACCCTCTGTATAAAAATCTGACGCGCTCGAGTATTTCAAGGTAACATGTTTTTTTTACATTTTCAAAAATCAGTCATGACTTTTGGTCACGTCCAAATCGTCAGTCATTTAAATAGGACACTTTTTTGAGTTCACTTAACATTCCCTCTGAATATCTGACACGGTCGAATAACTTTTTTTGTTTTTGTTTTTTTTACCCCTTTTTACGGCCATCCCCCACTAGTTAATCGTCAGATTAATATCTGTCGGTTATCAGAAAGACAAAGCGCGTATACACTATGAATGTCTGACGCGCTCGAGTATTTCCATGTGACTGTTTTTTTTTTACGTTTTTGAAAATTTTTACACGCTCTCCCCCTCACTAAAATGGAAAACTTGACATAAGCTTTTTTTCATTTTAGAACCTAATCTTCACAATCCAATAGGTCCCCATGACGCTTTAGTAACTGCAAATTTAGCATACCGGGCTCCCCTACCATAACTGTTATTGTGAATAAAGCACATTTTACTGCATGCCTTTGATTTAGGTTTCTTCTTGTACATGGTCGAAAAATGATTTTTAAAATTACATGCGAAGCAGGTTTTTCCATATGCGATACACTCTCGTTTTTATGACGTGCCACAGTATTTACTTTGTATACTATTTGTTTAAGTGGACTTACATGTTTTTTACTGATTCCATCAATAGATGTTTTTTTGCAGCTGTTTCGCCTGCCCCCTCAATAATATAAATTACTCTGCGAAATTCCTTGGCTTTGTCCAGCGTAAGGTTTTCAATTTTCAACAACTTACTTTAGATATTTCGATCTGCTACACTAATCACGATCCGATCTCGAAGCAAAAATATAATTAAAAAAAAAAAAACAATTACAATTACACCAGTTTCATTATATCAGGGAAAACGAGTCAAAAGGTTCTCCATTCCGCTGCAGCCGGTTATAAAATCTGAGCCTTTCGTAAACCTCGTTTGCTCTGGAATCACATTATTCTTTAAAGACCGTCGTCTTTTCTCCAATATCAAATCGTTGCTCCCCCGTTCGATTCAATGCATGAAAAATTTCCATTGTTGCCTCCTCGGTACATCTTAGCAAACGTACAACTTGTACCGCTGTGGCCTCATCAAATGTTTTTGCAGCCACGGCGTAAATATCATAAATTTTCTTTCCAATAATAAAAGGCAGTTTTTTAAGATCCATTTTGCTCTTATGAGCTCACCGTCACAACTGCGCCTGAAAAATCTCAAATAAGATTTTTCTAACACTTTAATCTAAAAAAACTATTTACCAGCTGCGCCATGTCGTATGATCTACTGATTTTCGTTTCATAGTCCTAGCTTGTTAGTTTTATTACAGTAACTTACTAACTAGTTTCACCAACTAATACAATTATAATTCATGCCCATAGAACAGAAGGACTGTCAGTATAACAACTCGAGAATGTCACTTCATTCGCCACGTAGTGACTCTTAAAACAGGGTCCAAAGTAAAAATAATAAAATTTATGAATTTATATATTTTACACATTTAAAGACATCGTAAACTTTACTTCTTGTATTCGTACTGCATTTTTTGCCTAGTATGTATTTGGTATATAAACAAAATTGTTTCATGACGTACCCATAACTAATTAGATATCATCTCCGATATTCCATTTACAGTTCTCCGCTACACCACAATGTCCGAATGTGAAAACAAAGAGGACGTCCTGAAACTGATGAGCGCTCTAGTCAACATCCTGGCGATTATCAAACATTTTCAAAACAAAATCAAAGAATGGCTCGCTGAACAGGGGCTGTCGACGCCAACGGAAGATCAAATTCTTGATGTTGTTCGGAAAAACTACGACCTAACACTCAAGCTACAAGACTCTCTAGACCAATACGAACGCTACTCGGAAGCGCCACGACACACGCCTTTCTTCACGTCGATGGTTCGTGACGTAGTGATCGATACACGCAAAAATATCTACACATATGTAAGAGAGGCACATACAATATTGCAGGAACAGGACCTATTAAACGTGCCCGTTACACCATAGGGTAAATTTAAAAGCAAGAATAAAATTCACAAAAAAAATGATAAGAAATGAAACGCTGATTCATTTAGAAATTATATATATATATCTTTTTTAATTAATTTTAATCATAGTGGATAAAAATCAAATAGAGTAAAATAGAGGACAAAAAAAAACAAGAGTGGTCTATACGAAATGTTTGGTTTTTTCTAAAACCAATAGATTTTCACGTGTTATATTTTTCGTTAAATAAAAAATATCACACTTTATTACGAATTTAAATTGTTTCGATTTTTTATTATTAATAGATAAAATCATTAAAATACAGGTTCTAACATCGAATTTTAGTTCTGTGTTTGTGTGTGTGTCTGTTGTGTAACTTATTCCGAAAGTGTTGTTCTAAAACACAATACGTACGTATGATTACATCGTCATATCATTCTGATGCTCTGACGCTTACATCCTAATGAAACAACTCATAATAATAGGATAAGATAAGATAATTTTCTAGCTGCGATCCGATAAGCTACAGTTTTTTTTACTTTCATATTTACATCTATGCTTTTCACTTAGCTTGAAAGTGATTAAAATCTGTTTGGATTTATCGACTTTTTACTGAATATCAACTAACACTTTCTTCTAACGTCAAAAAGGCACAACAGAGATTGTTTGAAAATTGATAATTAACTCGTTATGGTCCTTTTTTTAATCTTTCATAATTAACTTCGTGTTCATAAAATATTCTTTTTCAACAAGACACTTAAAATATATTTACAATGATTCTTTTTGCTTACGATACTAATCAAATTATGTCAAAAACACAAATGAAAATACATCAAAATTGAAGAAAAATATGAAAGAATTTGAAAAACATTTAGAAATGATCAACTTTCACGGAAACTGTATGCGCGGCTGTATTGCTTGGCAAATCGATATTATCCCAGTTGGTTTGTAGATTCTTTTCACTATCGGTTGCTTTCAAAGCGAGTCCCAACGATGCTGTTCGACCGGCACAGTGTGGAATGTTCAGTGTAACTGGAACTAGAAATTCAAGACCTTGTGGACCGCACATAACTAGTGGTGATAGCATTGTTTCACCTGTTGGAGAGAAATTTCAAATGAAATTTAATAAATTTTGTAATGAAAATAGTGAATGAAACATGGTGGGGCAAGAAAACAGAAAATAAATGTGCAGAGGAGAGAGAGAGAAAAGGAGACACCTCGGTGCGGAATACTACTAAAATACTGTGCAAATAAATATAGGATTCAATACTCTAAAGAGTTCTATCATGCATATCAATGATTACTTGAGGACATTTGAGAAACCATCAGCATGGGTTCAATCGGAACTACTGAAGTTGAGTGGAGGCTGACGTAAATTATTTTTTTTTTTTTTCATTTTTAAATAACTAATGGAAAATTACAATAATATTAAAGTCACGACAATAATATAAGGAATCAATAATATAAAAGTCAAAGATGACAACAACGATGATGCTTAGGGTAAACACAGATCCGTTATTTTAGCTCGAATGTGTAGTCACCAAAGTGATCCCATGGTAATCTACTCAAAGCATGATGGCCATGCGAGTGTTGGCGCCAGTTTGTATGGGAGCAAGCGCTTCGAGCTGCATCGGTGCTAATCAGGAATCCAACTTACCTGAACCTACACGGCTAACTTAATGGCTACGAAACAGCCTATTGAGATCACCACAAAATCATAAGCTTTTGAGACAATTCCAGCTTTTGGCTATAATCAGGTTCACTATCATAATTTTGCATATAAATCAAAATCAGGTACGAAAAGTGCTTTTGGAAAAAGCATGTACAAAAGCTTGCAACCAATTCAGGTCTAAACTCGACTACGTGCCCCCCCATAGCCGTTAGACAATTTTACCGATAATGTTTTTTATGTTTTTGTTTTTGATGATGTTTTTGTTTGTTTGTTTGTTAATCTTCATTGTGTTATCTTTTCGTATATTTTTTGTGCGTTTTTGTTAATTATTCTTCAAGTTTTTGCCATTCCTACCACTAGAGAATTGAAGAATAACTAATGCGGCCCCTAGACGGTCAATATTATTGCACAATATGTAGTATTGCAAAATAATATTGATCGTCTATGGATTATGTTGAAGGATTTTGCTATATATTGAGTAAATCAAAAAGGTTTTGATTTTATTGTGCAATATGGAATATATTGCATCGTCTGTCGTCAATATTGTGCAACATTTGCTCAGTTGTATATCGTCGTTCGTGGCTGTTGACACATGTTAGGGCGGAGAAATCGAACGTCAACTAAATATTGCCCAAAAATATTGATCGTCTGGCGCACCCAGTTATAATATTGTGCAATATATTGTCGCAATAATATTGATCGTCTAGGAGCCGCATAACAATACCGTACAAAAAATATACGAAAAACAGCACACTGATGATAAACAAACAAGCAAACAAAAAACAACCACAAAAACAAACAAAAAAACACAATCGGTAAAACTGTCAATTCAGCTCTGCATTTGCACTAGTTTCCATAGAAACTTATCGAAAAAATTGCATCTTCATCCCCAAAATAATTTTTACGTTCCGAGCTTAAGAATATTTTATTAAAACATGTCTTCATCCATTTTTGCCTTGAGTTTCTGTCTTTTGAGAATGCCATTGGTGCAGACATGTTCTTTGTCTCATCCAATTTTATTTCTATAGGTCTGTTCCCGTACTTCAGCAAACTGCAACAGTAACAGAATTTGGCAGCTGGCTTCTTTTTGCTGCAAAATTTGGCTTGCATTTGGCTTGCAGCAAAAGTACGAAAACGAATTGCTGCGAATCTATTTTAATATATTATAATAGATTCAAGTACGGGAACATACCTTATATTTCAACACCGAAAATTAACATCTGTCAAACAAAAGCACGTGGAGGCAATGTAAACGCATTTTCCTACTAAAGCAGATATCGTAATCAACACATGATTCTTAGTGCGATTTAAATATCCTATAAGAGTGTTTTCTGATACCCGCCACGGTTTTATTCGTGTGGAGATGATAATGTTAGCCCGGAGCCGTTCACGAGCAGATTTCACTCTGTCGCTACTACCGCGTTAGAAACCGACTAGGTCCAGAATGACAAGATCACCAGCCCAGTGCGTAGATTAGAGTAGAGAACTTCGTGGACGGAAGGTAAGTCGTATTGGGTGATACTTCTGTTGATGCCATACAAGCAAAAACCTACAGAGCAACTACTCGCTTGTCATCAACAGAAGCATCGTAGGGGTTAGATCATTTGGCGATATCCAGGATGCACCACTTGGAGGCGATTTAAGCTACACTATGCTTGTCGGACAGAAGTCAGACGATTATAAATCGACCCCTGCTTCGAATGTCAAGGAGGGGCGTCCTAACAATGACAAAAAAAATGGTTACAAACCGTACTTTTCTGTCAACCGGAGAAGATATAGCTGGTATATTTGCATTGTGTTGTCTTAACAGTCGGCGACTGGGCATAATACCAGCGCTCCAGTAATTAAGTGCCACATTAAAAGCTTTAGTAGCGACTAGGCATAACACTAGGGCTTTAGAAAATAAGAAATAAACATGGCACTTAAAAAATAATGGAACAATTGATATCGGCTTCTCCCATATGTGTCTCCCTACCGCCATCGCTAAGCATTCGCTTCAAAGGGCAATCCCCTGAGCTTTGACATTATCATTATACCTCAGCCGACAAATTCGAGAGAAGAGGCCTCCAAGCCTGCTTCGTGGATCCCTGGCAAAACATTCTTCTTCCCTATTTTTTTCCCCTCAAGGCAAGGCAACAAAGCTGGACACAGGTGACAGGGGGAAGATCATACGCACCAAGGGGAAGCAATGAGAAACAACTACAACTAGGCTGGTTCAGGCACCAGCTGCAGGTACTTCAGGTGCCGCCTCCACTTCAGGCACCAAATGTAGATCTAGATCTTTTCGGGCGAATAGAATCCGACGGAATGCTCTCAGATTTTAAGGAGATTTGAGAACGGTAAATACCGAGTCTCATGTCATTAACATAATTGCGCTTTTAGTATTGGTACATAATCATGTCTACGTTATCCGCGCATTGTATGAAGTGGAAGTAAAGAGATATGATAAAATTCCTCAAAAGAAGAGCAAAACGCCGACGGAAATATTTGAAGTGATGAATGCAGTTTTTGGGGAGTCTCGACTTTCATTTGCAACCATAAAACTTTCAAGGCGAGAATTAAAGCATGGCAAAGATTCATTGGAAGATACTCTCAGCTAGGGCATCCAAATATAGCTGTTACCGAAGAAAATATTGAAAAAGCAAAAAAAAGTTGGCAGATAGCTGAAAAAAGTTTGCGCTTGATGGGACATCTGTGGCGACAACATTGACAATGTTCATGGAATCTGGACCCGGACAGTTAAAGCAGAAGTGGATAGAAAAAGGAGAAATGCCACCACAGGAATTCAAAGTAGAAAGACCGGCATCCAAGCTCATTGCCAATGTTTCTGTGTATAGTGACGGAATTTCGTTCACCGACTGCTTTCACAAAAAAAACTACAATGAACGGGGACTATTACCCCATATTGTTGACAAAATCGCGTCAAGGGGTTGTCGAGAAAAGGAGAGGCAACTGGCGAAATGAGTCGTGTTTTTGCAGGACAATGCCCCCTTGCAAACTGCGTGAGTTGTATGGCGTACTATGGGCAAGACAGGACTTAAGCAACCACCCAGCATATAGTCCAGACCTGGCCGTCAGCAATTATTTCCTATTTTTCAATAAGAAAAAAAGGCCCCGAGGACGAAGATTTTCGAGCGATAAAGGAATGAATGCAGGCATCAGACGAGCATTTCGAACGCAAAGACGGTGAATATTGTTTTATTGTGTTAAAAGCCCTTTATGACAAATGTAAGAAGTGCATTGTAGTAGAGGGTGGATTACAAAGAAAAATATTTTTTTTAATAATTGGCATTTTTAATACCCTAGGCTCTAGGCAAGGCATTGTGTGGTCTTTACAGCTGTAAAAGGGATAAAAGAACGGCTCAGATGCTGCAACCTCGTGTCATCTTCTCGATTTATAGCTAGCTAGCACACGGAGTTGAACGCCGCAGTAGTTTGCCTGCCAGCCAGCCATACTCAAGACTGTAAATCAGAAAATGATAGGTAAAGTACGTAAGTTCACTCCGTACTATCCCAACATCCCGATCTGCTTGTCTCGCAACATGCGACGTGACAAGCAAATCGGTAGGAAGCCAATTCAGGAGATCTTTTGATATTGGTCGCTGTAGGGAACTACAAACTACGTTGTGAAAATTAGCGAGAAAATATTGACGAAAATATTATAAAATAAATTTAAGTTCTATGTTGACAATTTCATTGAGGGGAGTACGAAGAAGGCTATAGGTATGAACGATCGACGACTGATCAATTTTTCACAGTCAAACAAGTGCTCAAGAAATGATGCGCCTAGCAGACTTTTGTGGACTTTAAACAACCGTATGACAGTACTGACCGAAACGTAATCTATAAAATAATGCTGCACTTCGGCATCACAAAAAAATTAGTCCGACAACGAAAACATAAATCCAACCAAGTAGTAACCTACGCGGATGCTATAAACATCTTGTCACGGTCCTTCATTTGCGAAAAAAAGAAGTAAAAATCATAAACCAAAATCACAAAATCCAAAAATCGTGACTCAAACAAGACAGAGAGCCCACAATATGCAAAATATAGCTCTTGACGAATGTGAATTTGAGCCACCACCACTTAGGTGCGAAAATGCCAACAAAATGCAATGAAACTGACAAAATAAAAGGAAGAATACAGCTCGCCTATTCAAACTTTATACACTGTTCTGACTATATTGAAGACCAGTTGCTATCGATAATGAGACCTATGCTTTGTTATGGATGTGAAACATGGATCCCCACACCAGCAACCACAAAAATGTTGATCACCTTCGAAAGACTGGCCTTTCGGCAAATAATTCGAGCGAAACGGGGGATGGGCAAATGGCGAATAAGGTACAATTACGAGCTGTTTGACGATCCAGAGGTCGCCAAATTCGTTAGACTGCGGAAGCTGCAATGGTCATGTGCAGTAAATGGACGAACATCGATTACCTAAAAAGGTGTTCGAAGGAAAAGCCGAGGGTCGAAGGCTGATGAGGAGACCCAGCAAACGCAGATCGGACACTTGGATTTCGTGACGGCCATACATTTAGATAACGCGGTAAGCGGACCAAGACAATTGGAGGCGTCAACTGAAAGAAGCCAATGCTGTTGTGAAAATATTTAGATGGCTTTTTGACACAAAAGGATTTAAAGACAAATCAATAGGTGGAACACGTTTTAAGGCATTTTTAAAAAAATGCGTATTTTTAAAAACACAACATAGAGCTTGTATCTGATAATGTACGAACGCTTTACTCGATCAGAAGCATATTTGCAGCAAAATGGTTTGCCACAATTGCATAGACACATCATCGGGTTATAATGAAGGCAGCTAAAACATTGCAAACAATAACACAACCGCGATTAGGCGTTGACTTTGCATGCGACGGCAAATTTGAATCAAAAACCTTTTTAACACCTCTTTAAAATCACCTTAATTTAAAACCGTCACCATCTATGCGCACTTTTCTACTATTTACATCAAATTATAAATTCATATTAGGAAATAGAATGTGAAGAATGACCAAAGCCTAATTTATAGTAGAGATGTGTAAAGCCAACCACTATATTAACGAAAATCACAAAAGCAGAGGCTGTAGTTCACATTCACAACAAACAAACTCAAAAATCACACTCGTTAAAAGCACACCAAACAAAAACCAAAGCAAATTTTCAATAATAATTACAGATAATATTAGACAAACCATTTTCCATATCCAAAGGCGGTCCACCGACTGCTTCGCTCAATCGCGGATCACTAACGGTAAAATAGACTTCCTGCTTAACACCAGCCGGTATCGCTCCCGGTGGTATTGATAATGATACATTCCATACGTCATCACACAAAGTGCCACCTCGCTCATCAAATATACCGCGAGTTGTCATGGGTTCGCGTGGTATAGCTGGCGGTGATGTAGATTGTATGCTTCCAGCACGTAGGGGTTGAGCAACGCCCGCCGGCAATGACATTTCACTTGTATACGGAGTGCTGGAGGCATTCGGAGGACCAACTGGTAGACTAGCCTGTGATGTATAGTGAGTTTCGAGTGATGTTCGACTTGTGGCAATGGGAGGAACTGGCGCAGTTCGCTTGATTATGTTCGAGATATGGAAAGGAACGCGTAAAGAGCGTGGAGTTGAAGGAGCTTCTAGTGGCGGAACGTTTTCCAATATAGTTTCGTCCTCATCTGAGTTTTTCGTTGCCGCAGAGCTTCTACTTTGCAGTCTAGGACTTGTCGGTGGTTCTCTATAATTCTCATTTTCGATGACTGTTTCATTCGAGTTCTGAAGGTCCGAGTTCTTGGACGCTGTCAGTGTTTCCTCAATAGAACTCTCACATCTGCTTTCCTTTTCTTTCTTCTCGTCGGTCTCATTCTCTCTGCACGACAAAGCTGCTGCGCCTTCTTCTCTACTCTCGTAGATGGGTTCGTGCTTTAACTCCCGCTTGGAAACGTAGATAGGCTCCGCCATCGATTCCATTGCATCTCGTCTAGACTGGTAAATTTGGTCCCTCAACTGGGACCTTGTTTTGTAGCCGTTATCTTTCACCTCTCTTCTTGATTGATATACGGGTTCACGATCTGATCTTTCATCGGTTTCGGTTGAATGGTTGCTGCTACTTTGCGGCGTGAATTCCCGTTCGATTTCCTTCTTTCCCTGAGCAATTCGCTCCTGCATTTCTTTGCGCGACTGGTACAAATGGAATCGATGCATTTCTCGGCGCGATTGATACACAGGCTCATCAATGTGTTCTGTATAGAATCGCCGCCTCATCATCATAGCAGATCCGGGAGCGCGTCTTTCGTGCATCAAGTAAGCCCCCTGACTGCTCTGATAAATATCATCGGGACTGTAAGCACTAGGATAATTTGGACGCTGACTGCCGGTGCGGTCCGCCATACTGTGTCTACGAACTATTCTTCGCCCGCCAGAGAAACTCTCCGCGTGGCGTCTTTCGAGATCAATTAGAGCACGATTTGCGTACAAATCATCGAAGTTCTCCTTATTATCGCGCGACACATATATGTCTTCTTGTTCTAAATTCTGATAGGTTACGTTCAGGTTCTGCGGATAGTAAGGTTCATGCTGGGCGAGGGCAGGATGATGTCGCTGCTGTTCAGGTGGCGGCACCGAGGTCGCATGCCGATAGCTTTCGGGTGCGTATGTTACCCGATTTGGTCTCTCCATTAATGAGTATTGGCGTCTCAGGCACGGTTTTATTTTCCGTTCTGGCTCCACCATGCTATTCATACGTCTCAACGGTCGTGTGGACTTCATAAAAGCATTTTTTATAGCAGCTAGCGGCGACTTTAGCATTGATTTTTTCTTTGTCTTGGGCGGTAGCGCGAGTGGCGGTGGTAACGGCGGTGGCCGGTGGTCATCTTCAAAATAATAATTCTGATAGTTTTGATTGCTTACAGGACTATTGGCGTATATCATTGACGACGGTGGTGGCGAATGTGGTGGCGGTGGTAGATGATGTTGATATTGATGATGATGTTCATAATTTTGATTGGAATGATGATGATAGTACCGATCGTATGGTTCCATGTCACTGTAGTTTCAAATACATTTTGTTTTTGCAGATTTTTCATTTACGAATAAGGATTTTGTTTAGCTATTGTCTTATTGATTTTCGTAAAACACGTCAATCGATAGCAACAAAAAAGTTTTATGTGACTAAAGTGTCTCATTGCGCTTATTATTGATGACGTGTTTACTGAAATCAATGTTCATTTCCAATGCATTTTGAGAATACTGAAACACAAACTTTTGCACTAACTGTTCTCTCATTTAAAAATCAAATCAAGCTAATTTCCATTGTGATATGGATTGTGCGCATCCCGGGAAAGCATCTGGAATCACACACGCACACACACTCACACCTTTCTTCCACCAAAAAGTATTTAAACAAATTATTATGATGTTTGCAACAAAAATTATAAGAACCTTAACCGTAAAATGTTTTGCATAATCTTTTGGATTTTGAATGTGTAAATTGGTGTGTCAAAGTGAATTAGTGTGAAACACTTTGTGCCTCAAAGTGTTCGAGGGGTTTATTGTTAAGAGATCTTATAGCTACGTGTGGTATAATTGTGAATGCGATTGGTGATTAATGGTAATAAATCAATTTTACGTTAGGTGTATTTTTTGTGCCTCTATCAAGAGCTGGTTAAGGTAGGTATCATTGAAAACAGCAACAACCCTGCCCCAGTTCTTCTTGTTGCTATCTAACCTAACCAGCTCTCGATAGAGGCTCAACAAAGGTAGCTTTCGTATCTATTATGAAAGATCTGATTTAAATCTTTCGAAAACTGTGGTGCATTGATTTGCTATGTTTTCTAATTTCCTTCAAGTGCTGTTAAAATAAATCGACCACATTTCAAATTTTTCTTCGACTATATGGCGGCTTTTTGCTCTGAAATATAGAGTTAGCAACCCAAAAATATATTCGAACGTTGTTTTGTATGATTTCAGCCAAAACAACTGAACTGAACTGAATGAAGGAATAGCATATCGAATATATTACTGTATCACAAATATCTAATGAGGTATATATTTGCTTTAATGTCTAAAAAATAAAATGTGAAACAGTCTTAAACCTAGATCAACACAAAATCCGAAAAATTATGCAAAACATTTTGAGTAGTATGACACTTAGCCCCGAAATGAAACAATAATAATTATGTTAGTCAATAAATAAGAGAAACAATTGAAACCAAAAAATAACTTCACAATTAGAAATATAGAATAAAGTCAATGAAAAAGCAACATTGGGAGTGTTTGTGCGCATGATTAAATATAAAGTTAGTGCGCCGGTTTGCGCCAATTTTCTTAAATTATTAGTTATCATTTTCATTTCACATTTGAGAAATATTTCATAAACACGTATCAAAGCCTTTTTATGGCTTGTGTACATGTCTAATGAAATAGAAACAATAACAACATCAACCAAAACTGAAAGCGGCATGCATTAATTAGACCCCGTTCGTTAATTTGCTGAACTTGTGTAACATTTAAGAACGTTTAACAGTAACGACAGCTTTCAGCGAGGAGCTGGTATTGCATTTAGGATTTTGAAAGAAATCCTTAATCTCCGACTGAGATATCACTTTTGTCGACATAATAGACACATATTGTTAGAGCGAAATCAACACGAACAATAATGAAATCGAATCGAATTCGTATGATTAATAATAAGTTAGAACTGGACAAGGTCTTACCTTAGATTATGATGGTGCCCGGCAGTACCGATTTGCGGTTTGCGGTACAATTCGAAAGCTGATCCGCGTTGTTCCCGGCTGCCTGCCAAGTCTAGGGCATGACGTTCGGGAGTATGATGAGGTGGAGCGTTTGCTGTATGATGAGAAAAGAGAATTTTGTTAGAAGAATTGTAATATATTCAAATAATTTAAACCTAATTTCAAAGCCAAATATGTTTATACAAAAACCAATCTTTCATTTAGAAGCTAGATATATTTTAGTTTCTTTTCAGATATCAATATTTCGAGGGTAATCTGCTCTCTTCTTCAGTGTCTATCGGCCGAAGAGAGGACAAGATCGGACTCCGGTTGTAGCGCTAATGATGATGATGACAGCTTAATTCAAATAGAATTTTTTGATTTATCGTCACAAATATGTTAAGATCATTTTCAATACGCTTGCTGTTTTTCATTCGCTACAATTGCCGTTTTCTGCTGTTCGTCTATGCTGTCCCCGTCCTAAGCAATTTATATCTATTCTGCTATGATGTTACTAAAATAGCATATCAGAAAAACCGAAGGTTATCGTATTCATAAATAGCAGACTATTATTGCTATTTGCAAACAGCAGTTGAAAAACCGAATTTTGCTACTATTAAACAGCTAATCTATTAAACTTTAATGACTTTTTTAAGTCATAAAAGTTTTAACAAGCAATATCATCACAGTAATGAAAAAAAGCGAAGACTATAAACTATTGTTGCTTTAATCCAGACTACGCGTACATAATGATAAAGAGCCTTTGAGTTTAAAATTTTCGAACAAGTTTGTATGACTCTCTAGGCATTAAATGAGGAAATAAACTTCCTTTTTTTTTTTTTTAGAGATAATTGGAAATATTTGAATTCTCTGTAAATACTATTCTATCCTTTTGCCCCGTCATTTTTTGGCCCACAGGTCCTCCTTCCATCTTATTCGCTCATGAACAAATGTATTGATTCGTGGCGAGCGAGTTGCAAATATTTCGCCGCAACCTGATTTTTGTAGAGAATCGTGGAAAGGATGCATTCACGACTGCAACGGCAGAACACTATGAGAAAATCAGGAACCCGATTACTAAAGGGGCGTGCTTCATGGAAGTGTGTCGTGGCAAGGTTTCAGATGGTTTGGACTATGCTGATAGAAACGAAAGAGCTATACTTATCACCAGATGGTAGTGTCCAGCATTGAAAGAACCACGAGTGATATTGAAAGACAACCATTACAAATATCACATCTATCAATTCAGTCGCATCCAAACGAAGGCAAAGAGATCTACGATAATGTACTGAAAAGTCTGAACTCCAATTTGATGGATTTTGAAAATCATTTGGAAAAAAGGGTCTCGAGCAGAGACTTCAATCGATGCAGCTCCTTAAGTCAAACATCTTTTGTAACAAATCGCTAACATGATAAAATCTCGCCATCATTAAAACTGGTAAAGATCTTCTGATTGATTGGAATTGTTTTTGCGGGATGATTAAAATTGAACATTTTTTTTTATTTGTATTGAACATTTTATTTGACAAAGTGGTTTCGAAAGTATGCACTGATTCTCATCACACACCAGCTCACAGTGCATTCTTGAATGATGTAACCACTTGCAGTTGGAAATCATTAATTTTTATTTACGCTAGTTGTGACAAATTTTAACATCTCCGGCTTATATCCATCGATATAATTTACTTGTAAAGGTTATTGAATTGTGATCATGGTTCCCTTCTTGTCTATAAATCAGCAAAACAGTAAAATCAACATACTCCTATTAAACGTATAAAATATATGTGCGAACGTGATCAATTTGAACCTAAAAAGTAGTTATGAAAACATTACACAGCCACTGAAGAGGGCAGATTAACCTCGAAACGTCGACCTTTCAAGAAATTGAAATGTATCTAGCTTCTAAAGAAAAAATAGGCCTTTATATAAAAACATAATCAAGTTTATCTAGATAAGTTTCCATTACCCATTGAATGATGACCCCGATGCATGTATTGGCCACTACCTGGTCCAGTGCTGTATGGATGTGCGTTTCCACCATACCCATTCGAAGCGGAGTATGGTGGCTGTTGACCTGAACTATAGTGCCCGTATCCCGGATGACCAGGATGTGGGGGTGCAGCGCTGTTGTGTGGTGAACCTGAAGCTCCCTGAGATTGATGGTAATGTGAAGCAGTTGGTGGGTAGAAAAATCCATTTGAAGACCTTGGCGACGTTGGTTCCTGAAAACAAAAACTTATTTAGTTTTCCATTATCCATTTTCATATTTAATATCTTACGCCATTATCCCAATGACCACTGGCACTCATGTGCCCCTGAATCGGCGGACGATAGTTTTTCGGTTTCGGTGGTGGGACTGGTTTGAATGGCGTATTGTTGGCATTGTTCATGCTTCCATTGGTGGCGGATGGCGGTGGACCGATATGTGAGGACTTTGGTGACTTGTTGTAATCGGCTTGTGAGGTTGAGTTGTTTCGACTTTGGTTTTGATGATGAGAGGGTTAGGCACAAACACAATAAACACATGAAAAAAAAACCAAATGAAATATGCCACAAGTGCTTAAATCAAAGCAAAAATAAAATAGAACATAACACAGGCCGAGAAAGAACAATACATGGACGGGATCAGGACGATCGAAATCATAATACAAGTATGGAATCTCAGACGAGTGTGTCATATTTTATTATGGTTTTGAATACGGGCTTTTTGTAGTAGTAAAACGAATCGGGAAACTGTTTAGCGATATTTAAATTCGGATGGGATAGGTAGAAGAATTGAGATTGCAGCTGTAGGCGCTGCCTATTCGAAAAGTATAGTTAGAGCGTTATCGAGAGGATCCGATACTGAGTAGTTAGTGGAGGATGATTACCTGTATTTGCCGTAATCGGTTTTCGTTTCGACAATTTGTTTTCGTGGGCTGCTTTCTAAACCTAGATTTGATGGCCGTTGTGGAATGTTCATGCTGCGCATGTCGTGAGGGTTTCGATTATCTAAAATTAAAACGATTACAAGTGACATGCGAACTACATTATCGTTTGAAACTTACCATAGAGCGGGCGACCGGGGCTGCTTTGTCGATTGAGATCATTTGGTCCGCCCAGACCCATGCCTCGCCCAACATGTTCATGTAAATTTCTCGGATGTTCATGAAGAGCATTTCGTCCTGGTAATGACGAGTCACGGTAGTCTCCGGCTGGAGGCATTGTCGGTGGAATTCGGGTACTATGAGATAAATTACATTTTAGCATTACACGCATCATACAATTAACAAATTGTCTCCCTACCTAACAGCTGGAACAGATTTCAAATCATCCGGAGCGTTTGGACCAAGTCGTAGATTCTGAGCAGCAATTTGTGTAGTATTGTACGAATCGTAGCTCGATACACTATCGTAAGATCCGTTTTGTAGTGGCTGCGGTGGACCACCTGGAACTTTTCCACCACTACCTGGCACATTATTATGGCGTTGGCGATCTAATGAGTTTTGTGCGTTCCTCTCGATCGAATCGGTATTGATAGGTCTAGTTGAATACTCTTCTGTTCCGTCTTCCGGAGTGCCTGTTTGCTTGCCGAAAAGTCGCTCCTGGGCCGATCTTCCCAATGTTCCAGACGAGTTACTGTTCCGCATTTGATTATTCACTGCGGCACTCATAATTGCAACTCCGCCAGGTGGTTTTGATGCACGATCGATACGCGGTGGTAGATCGGGTGCATGTATGCCATAGATTGGTTGTGATCGATTAACAGTATTTTCAGGAGTTGATTGGTTTAGATTGCCTCCCGGTGAGCCAAAACCGAATTTACCATCAGCGGCGATTCGATTATTCGCCGACATTCCGGCGGCATGATTATAAGCATGCTGTTTTAATAATAAATTAAATCATAAGTTCAACAAGGTTAAGTGCTAAGTATACAAAATGAACACTATGTTCTGCTGTCGTATAAGAAACAGAAAGCAACATATATGAATAAATGATAAATGTTAAGAAACAAAGCAGATCGAAGATTATTGAGGCGCTTTTAACTAAAATTTCCGGGGCTAATAAGCTATTCAATTTAATCTAACTTTTCGTACATCTTTTTTTGCCTTTGAGAACAATATGTTTCGCTATATACATCAATTTCTTCGCAGTTAATTATTTTTTAAACTTTGTTTGACCTCTTTTACACTGTGAATGAATAACAGACTATTGCTTTAATGTAAATAAGTAAATCCTCGATGGTCTTCAAAGCGAAAAAATGCTAGATATTTGTTATTTTGTAAACTGTTATAAAATTTAAGACAACATTTACAGCACAACGTAGTAAAAAACATTTGGACAAAATGTATTTGATATAAATCATTTAATGTCAACTTTTTTCAGAGCACTCGCTTGAATGCGTTTAAGTGAAATATTTGATCTTTATAGCATATATCCATACATAGCATACATCCTTAACATCGCTAAACTTATATACTTTAAAACCTCTTCGAACTGCTTATGTTTTCCTATTCAACAAATAAATTAGTGCAAAATCACAATATCCTTATAATAAATTAAAAATAACAAATAAAACGAAAGAGATAACATAATTTTCCGCTTACCGCATATGGTGGTAGTCCTTCACCAATATCCCTATCCCCATCCAAATTATCCTGATTAGTTGCAATCGATGGATCTGAACTAGATTTAACCAGTTGCGGTAAGTTGCCGAGGGATAATGATGCCGATGGCCCAGGGCTAAGCTCTAAATCCGATTCGGGACTTGATGCGTATGATAAACGGGATGTTGTCATAGGGAATAGGAAATCGTCGGATAATGATTCAGCAGGCTGTATATTTATTGTTCAGGATGTTCGGATAAAGGATTGATGATCAATTGCAACGTAATCGGGTCGGGAAATATATGGCATGGTTTTCAAATCGGGGTATTGTCAAAAACAAATCATTTGAACAATGGAACGAAATCGAAAAAACACAACATTTTGTTATTTCGATGGTTTTGATGTTGTTGTGCAGCATTTTGGGATATAAATTTTGTTTTGTGTTTTTTGAGCAATGTTGATTTTTATTTCGAATATTATGGATGCGTTTTAAGCGGGGGATGACATAATGATGATACACACATACATAAAAGGAGAAACAATAAAAATACTCTGGTTAGAAAATAATGTTACTTGTAAAGATACATTCAATTATTAGATTAGCGTGATATTTTATCTACTAATAAATTTAATTTTTACAAAAAAGTATTTGGTTTCATCTTTTCATTCAATTGCCCCGGTATAGCATTCGTCGTTCGAAACGTTTCGCATCGAGCAGCAAAACCAAGAGAGAGATCAAATCCCAGGGACATTTGCAATAAGTACTTTGTATTTTCATGAGCATAAAATCTGTGAACTTTCAATTGAAAGGATGAAACCAAAGCTTGTGTGAGTATACGATTGGCAAATAGTGAAAATGTTAAGCCATTAAGAACAACGCCTATAATTCTAGTTGTCACTTTTCATTTACCACTTCAACATCGTTAGTCACTAACTTCAATATACAACCCTTGCATGCATCTTAGCATTAGCCAAGTTACGAGCTGCCGGCACGGGTGTGAACTTTGTCCTTCCGCGCCCATCTCTACCCTCATCGAATTTATATTTCGCTTCAGAATGCGAACTTGGTTCCTGTTCGCAACGATAGTTGTTGTTTAAATTATCATCGTCACTGGTTTGAATTTTATTCGGTTGTTGAAACTTCTTCTCATCCGAAATTTCCGGGCTATCATCTGCGTACTGCAGGTTCAAGTTCGAATCGAAAAGCGTTGGTTGACTGATTATATCTCGGTAATAGTAAGGAGTTCGTCGAGCCTGCGTCGGGTCGATATAAATTGAACCACGCAAAACTTCTGAATTTAAGTTTGTAATCGATGTGCTACCGTTCGGTTTTCCAAAAGTTTGCATCAGATTCGGTTGAGAAGTGCGATAGTATCTTGAGTCCACCGGATATGCCAAGCCAGCCGGCATCGAGGTAGAATTTTTCATAATTGGAACAGTTGAGTACTGAAGTGGTAGAGATGGCAATGGTGGCGGCGGAGGTGTTTGTGGCAATAACGGCGGCGGTGTTAATGATCGAGCTAGCAGTTTAGTACTACCAGTGTTAATTCCAAAGCATGAACTGGGGAACTGATGATTAATAGGACGGCAACATGGAAGTGTACAGGGTGGAGCGATATAGGGTGGAAAGATTATTTCGGGAGGAAGTTCATTCAGCTATAAGATATTGGTTATGCATTATAAATTTACCATCACCATTTTCGTAGAGACATAAGATGCATTAACACTTTGGTTTAGAAACATCTAATAATCATGGCAAGTTAGTTTGAAATAATTATCATTGTCGAGTCACTTTTTTTAATAAAAATGAATATAGTCAGCTCGAACGGTTACTATTTACTTAAACTTATATTAGAAACTATATCTTGTACCACTTTAAAATTAATCTTAAATGCACGAGAATCCTACGATTCTAACACATACCAAAAACTAGTAACAATCGCATTACCTTCGATTCGGACATCCACACTGCACCACTCTGTTGCAAATCGATCGCATCCCTTAGCTTTCGATACCACGAGTCCGTCTCGTTCATAACAATTGTTGTGCTAAAGATATGCGACCACACCTTGTCAAGTTTTCCGCATTGCTCCAGTAATTTCTTCGAGCTCTTGTGTGCCGATTTCGGGACATCACGTCTCAGTTGTTTGATAACATGCTTTGAATCTGTTTTCAGGAAAGTAACAATTGGATAGAATTGCGCGTAGTTCAGCCGATCGACTGCGTTCGGTGTAATGTCGAGCAGAGCGTGTTTGCCGCGGTCCATGATATCACGTATGTTGGACAGACGTACTATGCGGCATTTCGAGTTCGACTTGTCGTCATCTTGCAGCGGAGCCGTGAATTTATCGGGGAAGTCTTTGGCTAATTTCTCTCTAGCTATATCCGATACCGGACCAAAAATGACAACAGGTCGAACGAAACCGGGATGACGAAGCACCACACGCTCATATGCGGCAAATTTCGATATCGAATCTGAGAAGACAACGTCATCCCAGTTTTCGCGAGACAAACTCTTCGAGCGCCGATGCGTAGACCTGTTAAGGTTAAATTATTAATTAAATACTGTTTTATAAAAAATCTGCAAACACTAGCCTTCTTCTCCTGAAGAAATTCCCTCTGGATTCCGATGCATTCATCTCCTTCTTGGTTGCATTGAACTGTGCTGTTGCCAGCTCCTCGGCTCGGGATTTATTTGGGATCACACCCCGTTGCATTTCCTGATGACCACGGCCGATCTTCAGCACCTGCCACGACCCTACTACTCCGTTATGTAAAGTGTCGATCACTCGAAAAACGTCCCCGGCTCGAAATGCCATCTCACCCTTTGATGGGTTTTCGCAATGGAAATGTGTTTTAATGTGAAACGAATCACCTCTCTGATTCGCCACAACCTCGTCGTACTCCTCTTTACAGTGCTGCACTATCAAATCGATACGGTCCTGCAGGCTGAGCAGAAATAGAACCGCCTCCTCCCTCGTTACTCCATGCATGTCCATATCGTTGACTTTGAGAATCTTGTCGCCTGGTGTCAGACCTTGTAGCGATGCAGGACTTCCTGGCTGAACGGCTGTCACAAATATTCCAGCCTCGTTTCCACCAGTCAAACGAATCCCTACACTACCTTCTTTCTGGAATGATATGAATCGTGGTTCTGCCGATTGTCTCGATCGTTGCAGAGGATCATCTTCGTAGAGTTGTCGTCGTGAGCCGTAGTACTCTTCGCTTCGAGGCGGAGGAGGCCTTGGCGGATCGTCGACATTTGGCTGTCTTCTAGGAGAATTTCCCGTTTGTGGGGTGCTTGGTCGGTCCAGTTGAGACAATGACACATCAGTGAGAGGGCCTCTCGATCGTCCGCGGGGTGTTAAGTTATTCTTCTCGTCAATCAACGGCGATGCAACGCCACGTGTTGGAGGCTGCACGTACAGGTTCTGTGAAGAATATCCTGGACCACTTCCGTTCAAGTAGGCTTCTTCGAAATTATTACTACAGCCCGATAGCTGTTGCGCATGTGAATACATCGATGCTTGATGACCCGAATTGTTTAGATTGTTGTTCGCTAAAGTTTGATTCGTTACGTCACGCAACACGACCAGATTCAATCTCTCTTTGCAACCATCAATGATCTTTTTCGCTTCTTTCATACTCATCGAGTCGTTGCAGTTTGTATTATTGATTCGAGTAATAACGTCGCCCTCTTGCAGAGAATATCCATTTGCAGCTAGTTGGTCGCGGGCCTTTGATGTGATTTCCTGAAATATACATAAAGGTTTTATAGTTTGGTTTTCACAAAATATATTTCTACAGATAATTTACTTTGATAAAAAGACGACATCCTAGCACAATACCGAAATCTTCTTTTTTGCTAGCTTTCGTCAGAACGACTTTATTCGGTTGTCCGGGTAGAACAGCGACAGGTGGCGCGACAGTATTTAAAACACCACCAACGCCAGCGACGCCAACACCCCCACCTGTTAATCCAACGGCATTCATATTGTGTGTATTGGTATTTAGATTCAAATTTGGTACTCGACGTTTTATTACTAACGTTACTGTATTTCCACTATCACGTAATACTTGAACAGCTGTCGCGTATTCAACATTTTCTAAACTTACTCCATTCACGGAAATTATACGATCGTTCACTCTGAAATAGGAAGAAAATGTATAAGGTTTTCATTAAAGTACAGCATTGATTGGAAATTCTACAAAATGAGAAATAAAAAGTCTGGAATTTCAAAAAGTCACATTTTTCAAATTTGACTCAGGTGTCGGTTTTGCAGCATGTGAACATTTGATAGTTTCAGATATATTCAGAGTATGTGGGTACCCCATTAATATAACATCCAAACCCTGAATTATGGAAAAATTGAAGGTTGAAGGAACATTACTTTTGGCATCGATGATTAGATGATTAGTTAAGAAAACCAGTCTCAGGATTCATAGAACAGAGACATAACTCAAGGAGTTTATTTATTGATTTATTTCATAGAATATATTTTTTACAAATCGGAGTCCAATTACAGAATCAATCAGAAATTGATAATGCAAAAGTTTAAGAAAAAAGTCGTATCAATAGACAGAAATGAGGATTAGTAAAATGATAAAAATAAAAAGAAAGGTAGAATCTGTAGAAAGTGAAAAATAAAAAGCAGAAACCAGGAATTTGACAACATGCATTTTTCATTTGCTTCTAAAATTTGATTTGGTATATGACCAAATTCGAGTACGTCTTTTCTCTCCTGAGAATGTGCAGTAACGGCGAAAGAAAATACACGCCAGCTCTTGAAAACATTATGAAAAATATTATAGACGATCTGCTATAACGATTACCGTCTAAGAGCAACAGTTTAGAATCTAGGTCAGCCAACATAGCAAAAGGATGGAAAAATGTAAGGATAAAACCGGACAAACGAAACGCTTTGAATCTTATTGGAGCAATATGCAGATCAAATTTTGGGTTATAGTAGAACAGAACACCAAAGATTTTAAAATACTCACCAATATTAAGAAGAGATCCAAACGGAGAATTTAGGAAAACATTAAAGGACACGTTGTGTGGCATTTGACGCCATTTTCATATGTTTACATAGCATTTTTTATTTCTTAAGTACAAATACCCTAGAGTGCAATAATCGCATAGAAGTAGGAAACAATTAGTGTATAAAAGGCAGGACGAATGAATAACAGAGGAAAGTTGTTGATAAACACAAGGAATAAGAAAGACCAAAGAATCGAACCCTGCGGAGTCCTTGAAAGAGGACAGAATTCGGAAAAAGGACAGAATACACTTTTTACGTTTTTTTTAACAAGCACTACCTTCGTATAGGAAGCTTTATCTAATTAGCAAATCTTATATACTTAAAAAAATTCTGTATACCCCTCACATTTGAGAACAAGTACATTTTGAACCCAAACAAATTGCTCACAGATTATGACTTTAAGAACAATTTATAGTATATTAATGACGCAAATGGCATTGAATATAATATTTGAAAAAAAAATGGAATTGGATTTAAGCTTGAGAAGAGAATGAAAATTAAAACAAGTGGCCACACAAAATAATTTATTCTACGTTAATGAAAGTTGGCCTTGTGAGTCAGCTCTTTTCCACTGGCTGAAATTTACGATGAATTAAAATCTTTTGGCCAAATTCTTGAGTTCATGAGCATGAATTGCAAAATTCTTTCCACTGCGGTTTTTGATTACCTCCGATATTGTTTAGATTCGTCAGTTTTTGAAAACAAGCGTTGCAAAAGTACTATACGGCTCCACTATTTATTAAGGACCAAACAAATAGTAATAATAAGGTGATAGATCGGGGCTGTACGGAGGAAATTCTAAGGCTGTTTCTTTTCTAAGGATTTTTGCTAGTTTGGCTGTTGTAAGTGCAGCTGTGTGTGTGGGCGGGCGTTGTCTTGAAGAAGAATAACGTCACTAATGGCTCGCCCTCGACTTTTGTTGCGGTAGACAGCTTTAACTTGATTTAAATAAGATCTGGCGATAGTATGTAGCATTGATTTTTCTTCGATCATGGAGAAAATCGACCTACAAAACACCACGGGAGTCAAGAAAAACACCGGACTTTGAGTCCGGTGTGTCATATTGCACCCATGTCTCGTCGCAGGTGACAATTCGTTGCAGAAAAGCCTGTCCTTCAGTCTGAAAGCGCTCAAAGAGCCTTGCTGAAATTTCGGATCGAGTGTTTTTTCTGATTTTTAATAGGAACCGTGAAACCCCTCTAGCTGAAATTTTACGAAAATTTACCTCTCAGTGATTATGGTTTGTGTACTCCCAACACTTATTCCAACTTTTAAACGAATTTCATCCGCTTCGATGAACTCCCTTATGGAACGAATATTGTCCTCCGTAATGCTGGTTCGAAGCCGTTAATCATGGGATTCGTTTTTGAATCTTTCACCTCCATCAGCAAATTGTTTGGCGCATGCAAACACTCGGCCCCTTGATAAAGTTTGTTCACCAAACTGAGAAGTAAGTCTTTTAAAAATGTCACTGGGTTGAATGCTTGCGTTCACGAGAAATTTTATTGATACATTGCGCAACAGGTGGTTTTTGACTGGATTGGGATGGCTATACGAGGGACTGGTCAGTCTTGTCATATCCCCACCACTGCATACTGATGCTCTTATCTCCTCTCATTCATTATCAGTTCTTCTAGAGCAAAAGCCTCGTTTATATTTGAATGCTCATTGTTTAATTGAGAATATTGAAAAATCAATCTTTTTTAAGAAACAGTTTTGGTGCCCTTAATATTATAATGAGCTAGGTTCGGTAGATATTAGAAAAACTACTGTACTGTACTTCCTATCGTCGAATGCTATTTTGAAGCCTGACACATATGTATTAACTTGCTTAATAGTACTATTTTGTCTTCGGAATCCAAAATGAATCGTTGCCCGGTTTGGGGATCATAATAATCACACCAGTTTTCCCAAGCACTTGTAAAATGTCCAATTCTACAGATGAAATTGAAGAAGCACGAAAGCAAAATGTGCGCGATTGGTGGCAACATCTTGAACATGGCCTTGATGATGAGATTAAAATTTTTAGAGCCTGTTTTCTCAACAATAATGTTATGGACTTCATTAGCCGAATTTTTAATAGGCAATATGTGATCCGGTACAACAATAGGCGCGTTTTTTTGCTCCCCTTATCCATAACAGAACAATTCTAACCAGTGCAGACGCATTGGAAACAACAACAGCTCCTGTTATGGAAAGAGGGAGTTGTTGTTGTTCCCAATGCGTCAACATTGTTCTGTTATAGATAGGGGGAGCAAAAAAACACGCCTAATGAGTTGTACGAACTGTACGATGAGCTGGAAGTCTCCAAAATCGTCAAACTTCTGCGGATACAATGGGCAGGGCATGTACAACGCATGGATGACGATCGCATGCCAAAACGGGTCATGAATGGAAGACGAGTCGATGGAGCGAAACCAAGAGGAAGACCAAGAGCTCGTTGGATGGGAGAGCTCAGTATATGCGGACGCCGAGCAACTATTGGGGATCCAAGATTGGAGGACGCGGTTACGTGACCGAGATAATTGGAGGAGATCGATCCAGGCGGCCAAGGCTCGACGCCGGGCTGTTGTGCCACGATGATGATGAATATGTAATGGATATTGAATGCGAATGGTAGATTTTGTATACTCGCGTTGAGAGATGTGAAGAGTTTCTCTTAGCCACTTCTGAAACAGCTTTCATATGCAGTTCTCAATCGAAGTTGATTCATCACAACATCATTGAATAAATGAACTTTGGAATTAATACCTTGTGCCGAATTAAGCGTTAGGTTTAACGATACAGGGTTGATAAGGTGTCTCCTTTATAAGATATTGTGCATTTACGCTTAGCGAAATGTGGTTCTAGATCCAGCAAAATAATAACAGGAAAATGATCAGATGACAGACCAAAAACTGCTTCTGCGAATGCCAAGCAAAGAAGTATTCCCTTTGAAATATAATAATTTGTTAATGTCTGGTGGCCAATACGTTGGCTGGTTTGATGATATATGCTCCAACGTGCGATGTTGATGAGTTTTGTAAAGCACCTTTACTATAGTAGTTATCATTCGAGAGCCCCAAAACGTGTGTTTGAAAAACCTTTTGTAAATAGCATCGACTTGTGTCGGTCGATCTAAGGCAGAAGCATTCAAATTTGTGTAGGTTATCAGCATCATATCTACCCTTAATCAGAAAGCGATAAAGAAAACATCCGATTCTAAACTACTATTTTGAGACCTTTACCACAGCAAGAAAAAAAGAAAAAAGAAAATAGAAAAGGAAATGGAAATGTAGCTTAGATTATATGAATCGGACATCAATTGAAACGGAAAAGAACCAGAGGAAAACCTAAAATTGAAAATAATAGAGAGAAGAAACATAATACATCACGTCCAAGAGAGTGTCTCAGCTAGCAAATTTGGGATAGCTTTGGAGCCACTGTCTATATTTATATTGAGGGATTTGATTACGGGCTCGATTTCCAATGGATTCGTTTGATTAGATAAAGTGAATGATGAAACAGTAGGTAAGGAAGTAAAGGATAAAGGATTGCTGATGAAAAAAAGAAAAAAAGTAATCAGCAAAAAGTTCATAAATTTCTTGAGAGTCAGAAGCAGTGGCATCATTTAAATGCATTGAATCTCGAATTTTCCAGAGAACGGATATAATAGCAGGCGAGTAAATGATAGTTTGATCAAATGGAAGACTCAACTTTACGATAAGAATCACTCATGTGACTCAAATTTAGGATAAGAATCTAGTCTAGCAATGATTTAGATAGTGGATCGTAGCCTTGAGCATCTTATGATGTCATCATGAGAACTTGAAGCTCTGTCCTTGACATGAGCGGCATCCATAGTGCTGAGGGCTCGAAACCAAGTAATATCATACAGTTTGAGGCGGCAACTGGAAATATGAAAATGAAGCCGCTGAAGAAAATAGATATAGATTCGGATGATAAGGAGAGCACGAAAGCTATGGAGAACAAGGTTAAAGTGAAATTTTCAAAACACGAAATTTGCCTTAGGCACAAAAGGTCCTTCGTATCTGTTTTGTTTTCAACATTTTTACCTTTACCATCTTTAGCTAGTTAAGTCTACGGAGAACATACACTAGATACATTTTTTCCCATTTTTTCAAACTAAAAAAATGTGTGAAATAAATAAACTAACACGATCTGAAATATGTAGTTCCTGTTGTTTATAACTAGAATCAGTTGATTAAATAAAGATCGTGAATCTTTGGACTCTTCTAAGATTCTGTGCAAACAAGTTGAAATTCCTCACATGACTTCTAACGAAAATTTATTGAAAAATCAATCACACTTCCCAAAACACGCAAAATACATAGCGGTCTTAAGTGAGTCAGCCACTTGACACACAACATATTTGCTTCGATGACTAGTTCGAGGTGATGGTAATCAACTCCCTAAACTCGAACTGCGATTCTGAATCACATGGCCAATGAACGTATTTGCTCAGCTGATTTACTTGAAATATTCTGATTCAATGTGTACTACTGATCTTTACATTATTATCGCAGTAAGCAAAGTGATCTGATAAAACCAACAGCTAATCTCTCTTTCAGATTCATTTGAATTTCTAATAATAACAAAAAAAAATGAACTGCACATTTGTATCACAATATTTAATTTATTTGTACTTACTGTAGACGCTCTTCGGCTGGTCCGCCTTTTAATACATCGCTAACAGCAATCGATGGGTCGCCGTTGGCAAAATGAGGATTATCTCGTCCACCGGAAACGGCTATACCAAAACCATATCCCGGCACACGAGTTATAGCTACAGTATGATACTCCCACGAAGTTCTGTCGGTCTGAAATGCAAAACAAAAACAAAATGTTGAAAACATTGGCATAAATCACTAAAGTTATTATAATGTGATTACTAAACTTGTTGTTATTCATTTGCATATTGCAAGCTGTTGCTTCACATGCATCGAACACAGTATTAATTAGCAAAGCTGCAACGAGTCATCGAGAGCAGAGACAGACGAGAAGGAGGACGAAAATGCATCAATGCACTTACCGGAACATTATTGAGACGGTGGCTGTAGAATTTCATGGCAAGGCCGATTTAAACAAGTAGTTCGATACCAAATAAAAAGATAAACGGCAACCAAAACACATGTATGACCAAGACATAACTATATCACTTTTGACAAACATTCCAGGCAGCCGGGCGAATTGTGGGAATCGATTTAATCACTAAGCGAAATATTCAAGCACCAACTGCCCGAAATTAGATAATTCACTTAGACTTCATTAGCTTGAGACACACAGCTGTACACTGTCTGCGCCTTTTCTTATCAACTTCTTTTGACTTTCTTGCAACGAGTTCTGATTTTCACGACTGTGATTATGATGATGACAATAACGACGATGATGCTCAACTACCAAAAGATGCGTCTGCAACATGGATCACTGTGTATACCACTAAATTAAAACTGAATCTCCTCTCAAATATGGTGAATGATCGTTTGACTTGTTTCTTTTCTTCGTTTTGAAGCTTTTTTGTGACGACAAGGGACCGGTGGACAGATTTACTAGCTGTAACAATAGGAATCCGAGCAAAATGCGAAACACAGTTGATATTAAGAAACTTGATTGCCGGGGAACTGGTTGCCGAACACTGTTCTCAGATTTACTGCTGCTACCACGGTATTCAGGCAGTTGGGTGTAGAGACATCAGATTATGCATGCACTCAAGCAGTGGCTAGGAAACTGATATTGGCGAGCATAAAGGATTAAATTCAGTCTGGCATTTTGATAGACAAATTGTGAAATTTCTTTATTTGGCATGGAGCTTGATAAATTTATTTATCGTGTCTTTTTAGATGTCTTGAGAAATCTTAGATATTTTCATAAGAATTTTATGAATTGCAAAGGGCAGAAGTTTTATGCAAAACTAATTTATTACCATCATATATATGCATTATATGCATTCTAAAACAAACTTCAACATACAAATTTTTAAAACGTTTACGAAACTCTGACTCACGATACTCGTCTGCATATTTTTCAGTAATCTTTCAACAAATCTTTCATGGATTTGACGACGATTTACATTAGACTTAAGTTTCTACATTCCCCTCTCTCATGAAATGTTGCTGACTTGATGACTGTTACTGTAGTACTACAGCAGTTCTGTTCACTTACATTTTCTCATTATTATTGCCTATCAGAGAGCTGAGACAGCAACCAAAGTTTTTTTTCTGTGGCGCCCGGACAGGCTCTTAACTTAGACGTCTGTGTTCGGCTAGAATATATTTTAGTAGAAGATTTTCCGCTTGTGGCTTTGAAATGAAAATTGTTCCGGTCGTTACATCTCCATTCCTGGATGAAGCGAAACATTAGAAGATGTATTAAATACGTCATCAGGGCAACATCATCAACATATTCTCCATTCATTCGAAATGTTCTTTGTTTTAGATGAAAACCGAAATTTGTTTTTTTTTGCCTTGGAGCGAGTAGTATGTATAAGGCTGCAGCATGTGCTCTAGAGATACCTGTATATTAGTGTCCGCAGTATTCATAGATAGGCTCATCACGTCAATAGACTGATAAAAAAAAACGAGTTCATCGTCGAATTGAAAATGAGATGGAAAATACTTTCCCTGACGGTGATGTATTCGATGTCAATTCATGTAAAGGAATTTTTAAAGATACATGTTTATAGAGCTACCAATAATGTTTACAAAACTGTGTCAGCGATTAATTATTCATATTACGTGACATTATGATTTTCGTTGTTGGAAACTGTTATGCAAATACATATGAAACTACACGCGAAGATCGATTAATGGCAAAGATATGCCAGAAATTTCGGGTCACTGACTAAGTCAGAGAGGTTCGTTGATATGGAATTTTTACAGATATCGATGGTTTCGATGATTTTATCGAAGGCTAATGGAAATGGTATGATGGGCAAGTGGGTGTTGAATGACGAAGCGACGCCCAATTACCATAAAAAAATGATTAACATGAAAAGATCATACTCTGATAGCGAAGATGCATGCAGTGTTGACTGATGACATTAAAACAAAATGAAAAAAAAAATCGCTGGCTATGCAAGAAAAATTGAAGAATGAATACGGCAACTTTCCGGTCAGATGACTGCAGTGAAATAAATTGATGATGTACCGATGAGGTGTATGCAGACAACACCCTATTTGAATATCCGAATCGCCCAGAACCTTGTAATTGATCAAAATATTTATTATCGTACAAATGCTTGCCAATGTGTAATCTATTCGGCCAATTGAAGAGTAGTGAAAACAAATGTGAAAAGCTTTAGGCAATCGTATGAACAGTTCTTATATGTACACATTTTTAAATTAATATCATTCAATTCGTCTCTTATAATATAAATAAGCTTCAGATATTTTGCAAATCCAAAAAAAATACGTGACTCTATACCAGGTGTGTTAAAAAATAACAAGATTTTTTCACTTCGTGGAATCTATTAGTCCGATTCGCGCCATTATTTATTGTTGTGTTGGTTGACATGTTCGAAAAATATTTGTATATCGTTAGCTGCATATGATGTTTAGTGTGGTGCCAGCTATAGAAAAACTTGCAAGTGTACATGAGATTTTTAATTTGTTGAAAAAACGGATTAACGAATTTTGGTTGATTTTCACTATGAAAAAAGTGCAGTGTTATTTTAGATGTGTAAAATCACCTCCTCTATTACATAACATCTCTTGAGAAAATTTGGTTGGACTTCACTAAGTGTTACACTTTTTCTGTGCCTTTAAAGTACTTCACTTAAAATTAAGGATAGTGTGTTTCAAATTTATGTTTTTGCCCCCTCCATTTCAAAGTCTTGTGCACGCCTATGTAAAGAAAAAATTACACATGACCAACACTTTCCACCCTGTTGTCGGTCAAAATAGCCATTAGGCAAAAAACCACTAAAAACGACAAAACCAACATTTTAAAGACTCCTTAGCCGCTGTACCTATTACATATGCTCCCGTGGGGCCTCAATTTTTTTTTACCACAAATAGAGCTATTTACGAGCTATTCTAAAGAAACAGTTCCACAGTTTCCTTGGTTTCCAGAAGTGTTTTGGGCATGAGTATGTAATACCTAACTAGTAACAACTACTACTGAGTTAATCGAATTTCTGTTAAGTAGCAGGGGTCTTTCTGGCGCGATTGAAAGTGGTTCGACTCGTACTTACAAACAAGGGAAAATGAGCCCTGGACCTAACCGATTTTTGTGTGAGACACACACTCAAGATCCAATTACAATCGGCTTCCAATAGGAGCGCTCAACTATCGCTGCCACCTCTGACGTTGTTTCGGCATTTGCAAGAGTGAAGCAGGCACGCCACATAACCAGACCGGTTGTTTTATGGTCACTCTGGATGGATGTAAAAATAAAACCAACTCAGCGAGGTGAACAAGTATCATTTGGGCCCACGTGCATAATTTTTGCATCTATAGCTACTTATTTGTCGTAGTGAAGAACTATTTCAGGGACCGAAGGTTCCTGTAAGAACTGACGAGGGTATTCAGAGGAGCCATATCATATCTCAGGTGCAGCCAATCCTCGGACCTGATTTTCGAAACGTCGTTTACGATGGACCTACAAATGCCCACCGATGTGTTTTTGGTAGGTTACGCTGATGATGTGGCAGCGGTGATCACTGCTAGATCAGCTGAATGCTCCCAGTTCCGACTTAACCAAGCTATGAGGAGAGAAAAACAGTGTTTTTTTTTTGGCCAGGGTATCCAGCTGGCACTGTTGGAGACAGAGATGATCATGCTGGCGAAGCGGAGGATACCAGCTGTCATCACTGTGACGGTGTGCTGTCCAGACCAGCAAATCGGCAAGGTATCTCAAAATGGCGCTGGGCACTCAGCTAACCTACTGAGACCACATCCGTAATGCATGTGGTGGAAATTGGGCACCGTTAGCTCGCTGAGTAGAATGATAGTCAAAACTAGTGGCCCCAATGAAATGAGACGCAGGTTGCTGATGGCGACGACCAAATCTACCTGGGTATGGAGGGGGTTGTATATGAGCTGACGTACTTCAAACTAAGATGTTTAGAATGCAGATGACCAGAGAGGTACCCTGCGTATCATTTGCAACTGTCGCACGGTATCGGAACATGCCGTAATAGTAGCATCGGAAGTGGTCCCGACAGACCAGCTGGCTCAAGTATGCAAGGAAGTGTACCTCACCTGCCATGAGCTCGGAAGAACTTACGCAAAGCCTTCAGCATTGAAAATAACGCTGCAGTGCAAGAAGCAAGGGTCGTTGAATTGCCAGACTCATCAGTCTTCTGGATCGATCAATACGCCAGGGTCACGGACAGGTAGGTTTCTAACTGTGTCAGTTCCTGACGGGGTACCGTTGCTTCAGGAAGTATCTGCACGGAATGAGAAAGGCGTGATAAAGTACGATTAAGCTTACCACAATTCTTTTCAACTGTACAACCAATTCATAAGTTTCGGAAGTACCTTTGAGTATACGATCAGCCCGATAACGATGAACTCTACTGTGGAGACGATACTACACATTCGTTGCGGAAGTACTGCTTATAAAGCGGGAGGAGGGTTACCTTACCAACTCAGGAGCTGCTTAGCTTCCTACCATATTCTAGCATGATATGGACAAGTGAAAAAACTTACGAAAAGAGATAGAGACGCTAGTAAAAAGAGCGAAACATCTAAACATAAAACTGAATAAATAGAGGTCTTGACGGTTATATGTCTAATGTGTACAGGCAAGGATAACGAATAAAAGAAGATAATTGATAAAAACTAGGAATAAGAATAAACCAAGAATTGAACGCTGAGGTGCTTCGGAAAGCGAACAGAGAGGAGAAGAGTTGATGGAATCCACAGTTACACTCCAGGTACTACCAGAAACATAGGATAGAAATCAACTCGAAAGAAGACTAGACACCCCAAATCCTCCACACTTGGCAAAAAGAATTCTGTAATTGGCAGAATCAAAAGCTTGTGAATCATCGGCATATACCAAAAGCAGAAGCAGGCAAGTTAGTGAAGAATATAAGATTAGAGGTAATGATTCCGAGATTTTGCATTGCGAACTTGACGCTTGTATTGAAATTGGTGAATTTTCTTCAAAAAGAGTAACGCCGAACTGTCGCTGAGCAGATGCTTTCTTTGGACCATACAGAAAAAGCCCAATTCTTCAGATTGGGGCTATCCACATGATGCAAAACTAAAAATAAAAACACGCCCAAGTCGTTCTAAAATCTAGATGATGTTGACTGTGTTCTTCGGTTCTCAAGCTGTCATGCACTCGGAATTTTTTCCGCACGGTCAATCGGTCAACGCGCAATATTATTTGACTGTTAAGAAAAATAAATCGCCAAGCTTTAAGAAAATAAGCTTTCAAAGCACAGCTCCTAGCAACATCATTCCCATGCATCAAAAATCGGGTCACCTTATAAAAGTGCAAGTTTAATCATAACCTTCATTCAAAACGAGACCGTGTCGAAGTTAGAATCATAGCATTTTATCGAGACTATGCTAATATGACTTACGAAAGATACAAAGCGTTTTTTCCAAGCAAAAACTATATACATCTGGAAATGAGAAAAAACATCAGAGAACGCCACTGACTACCGCCACAACCACTCAGTGCAGCATGCATGCATGCATTTCATAAATTAGCACACATTTTAGATGGCAATAAAGATAATAGATATATGGTTGCTTCAAAGTAGTTTCTGTTTACTTTTTCATCAACTTTCTACGAAGCTCAGTACAGAATAAATAATAAATTGCACTATGAAACGTATGCAAAGATACAAGCCTGAATCTTTCTGGGGAAAAAAACAAATCTAGTAGAAAGAACCAATTATCTTTAGGATGATGTTTCGTTTCGTTTTAAATTAATAGGCAATTCTTAACTTTTCTCGTTTGCCTTCTATATAATTTTCTGAGAGCAAATGCAAATGAAATTGCATGAAATCAGTGGAGAAGATCAAACAACGGCAAATACCCGAAGCTAATTATAAAATAATGATTCAACTTTCCCTAGTTTATTTGATTTAGTTTTAGGCTTTGTATGGATTTTGGATAATGAAAAGGAACGCGATTGCAAACAATGTTAAGCGGAACGATTGAAAATTAACGCGGCCTATAGGTTTAGTAGCTGGTATGTAATTGATTGAAAGATACATAATTTGATTAAATGTTCTTTAATTGATTCAATGCACATAATAAACACTGAGAGAAAGTTTTCATTAGTTTACGATTCCCAGGGATTTCATGGTTTCTATCAAATTACGAATCTAATTCATTTTCCGATTCGAAACGTGTTGCTGTTTAAAATGTTGCTAGCATACATTACGAATGAGTAATTAAAAGCAATTAAACAAACTTTTTGTATTGATTACGGCAGATATCGCTTTCGATATATGTTTGTGGGTCAAGAGTTTGAGGTATCATTTTTGCTTACTATAAAAATACTATACTATTTCTTACTGTAAAAATTCGAGTTCAAACATTACACTTTGAATCTCCCCGATTTTAATGTTGCTTTCGTTTAGAGCGAAGAGCCCTAGAAACATGTGTCCATTGAAGTAACTTAACAGAAGCATAACATAACCGAAACATGCAGCTCATAAATTTATTATTTATTGTTCACGCTGGTAATGCTTCTAAGTTTTCAACTATTATGGCAGCCATATTATTAGCTTGATTTTTTTTTTTGCGGTCTGATATCAAAAAATTATTGCATACTGGTTGGTATTCATGCGAATAAGTTTTATTTTGATTGTATAAACGATTTTAAATCGAATTTAAGTTCTAACTTTTCGAATGATTCATATTCAATAAATTTGCAGAATTAAGTTTTCGATATTAGTGGTGAAAAGAATAGATCAAAATAAAGTATGTAAGTGTTCACAAATAATCTGTTTGATGTGAGAGTGCGTTTCGGAATTCCAAATTATATGAAAATTTGTCTACATAAGCTAGTATTACGTAAATATCCAGCATTTCCGACTAATGTCGAAAAGGTTTCCGACTAATGTCGAAAAGGTTTCCGACTTAAGTCAGATCCGACGCATTCAAATCTTTCGTTTCCGTTCATTTACATCCATCGTACGTATCATCATAAAACATATCAGTTTTCCCAACATCGCTTCGTATCTTTCGAAATTCCCAAATTCCACTTGAATACCATATAAAATATCTTTCTGTAAACGAACCAACATGAATTCTTTAAAATATCCATATCCCACCGTTTCAAGCTTACCCTGCTGAGTCAACTACCAGCAGACTACTTTTCCAAAAAATTGGATTCGCACAGTGTAAATTGGTTTGTTTGCTGCTGTGCTGTAGTGAGCATACCAAAGTAAGTATCTTTACGCCTGCGTTTGCTAAGATAGCTCTAGCTTCGCGTTGCTGCTACGATGCTGCGTGAAATCACTAGAGCTAATTCACAAAATCGTCGATAATTTTATGATCCGTGCCCAATTAGGCGTAATTTATCTGTCAATAGATACTCTTGGTCGGATGGTTCATTGACGAGAATTTTATTTCGAAATTGGTATGGGTTGAGGAGAGTGGTATGCAATCGGTATAATTAAGGCGGAAAGCCGGTTGGATGGAAAGTCAGTTGATGTAGTGATTGCGTTTGGTACTTGGCTAATATTAGTCGACTGGTAGAGCTTGTTATTCTGGTTATCTTGTGAAAGCGACACGAGAAAAACAAACATTACTATGAATGAAGTAAGCACGCTAGATATGTTTTTCTGGGAAATGTAAACTATTTCGAAATTGATTTCGTATGAATCGATTTTCATATTTGGTTTGGATAACTGTAGTTGATAAGTAGGTTTATTTGCTGGAATAATTGCTATGTAGGATTGTTCTTTGTTAGGATAATAAAACAAATATGAAATACATAAATGAAAAATAGAGTTCAATGGCGGTTCAGAAAATATGGTGATTTTTTCCATTTTCCGAAACTACAGCTCATGAGAGGCCTTTTCACTGTTGAAATTGTAGATCGAAGTAAGCACAGCAGCGAAACAAACTAAACGGCAATGATATGACAAGTTTCTGCATTGAAGTGATATGGAATTGGAACAAAAGAGCAACAGTCTGCACGTGGGTGCAGCGGCCGGATAAGTTTCAACTTAAGTCGTATATTATATTTTGTGGCAGCAGAAAGCATATAATTCATTGTAGAAGACCCACTTAACTCGGTGGCATGCTTTTCCGGAAGGACTTTTGGGTAATTTCAAGATAGATTTTGCGATTCACTCCCACCAAGCTATTTCTCGGAGAAAGAGAGACAAGCTAGACTTCCCTGTCAAAGGATAATGTAGCCTAGAACGACAAGATAAACAACTCGGCTGACAGACCATTTTGAGAGAAAATTAGTAAAAGCCACAGTTAAAGGGGTAAAGGGAGGATCAGTCAGAGTGGATCATTCAGTGGGTTCTTTTGAATTATATTGTTGCATGCACGCCGAACGAGCCGTGTTTCGTTGTGTCGGCGCCAGAAAAAGATTGAGAACCTTCGAGAACCCAAGACACAGTCCCATCTCGTATGACAATGGAAATTCACATCAGCCTTTTCGAAGCCAGATCAAGAGCTTTCGAGAACCCAAGACACAGATCCAGAATAGGCTAAAAATTCACTTCATGAGTATAAATATCGCCGCGAAAAGGCCTTCGAAGTTAGTTAGTACACGGATACAGTGGAGTACAAATTAAGTGTATCCGGGCGCGGATATTTTGAAAAGCGATAGTGTGAAATTGTTACGCGAAATTGTAATAGTGCGATTATTGATAGTGCGATCATTAAAGTGCACGCGATTTAATGTTGAAAATTATTTGTGTAATTAAAAGTATAATTAGTGGTGTAAAAGAAATCTGTTTTATTTCACGAATGTGAAGAATATCGAATCCACGAAAGGTGTTTAAGGCTAAAACACAACAATTGGTGTCAGAAGTGGGATTCTTTCGCGTTCGTGATTTGAAAAGTGACCTTTAGTGAAGTTGTGAATATTGAGTTTGTATGAAAAGTGAAAATTAAGAGTGCGCGGACTAAATATAAAGTTACAAGTTTCGGACAATGATCATTGTTAATTGTGCGGACTAATTGAGTTTTGTGAAAAATTGTGTGGACTAAAGTGAAACCCTAAGAAGTTGTGTAATTGAAGAACAATGCCGAAACTAGTGAACGAGTTGACACTGGGAACTTTCGACGACTGGGAACAAGACGACGTTACTGTCACGTTTCAGGGAGGCTGTGAGCACGGAAGGCAAAGATCCGGAAACTTTTGAATTTTCGAACGAGGAAACCAGCCAAGAGTGTGTTCAGGAGGAACAAAGCAACGAGAAAAAAAACCCGGTGATGGATTTGCTGCTGAAGATGTCCCTGGATATCGGTCAAAAGTTCGAACAGCAGGCTGAAGAAAGTAAACAACAAGCCACGAATTTAGGTCAGAAACTTGATCAGAAACTCGACAAACAAGCAACAGACATGAAGGAGCAACTGGAGCAGAAACTTGACTAGCAAGCTCAGAAACTTAAGCAGCAACAAGCCCAAAAACTCGACCAGCAAGCCTTCAATATTAAAGAACAGTTAGAAGAACATGCGAGGAAGAGTGAGGAGCAGTTGGTGGAAATCAGACAACAGTTCCAACAGCAACTGGAGTCTCAAGTTTCAGAAGTTAAACAGCAATTGTATAGTCGAGTGACGGAAGTGAAACACCAGTTCGACAAAAAGTTGGTTGGCATTGAAGAAGGAATGGACCAGATAAAATTGGAATTCTGTCAGCTGAATCAAGGGACATCAAGGCACTCAAAGCACCAACTTTTGATGTGCAGACTTCTTGGACCATCTACAAGAAACAGTTTGAAGCTGTTGCAAAATTTAACCGCTGGAACGATCAAGAACGAGCGATACAACTGATGGTGTCATTGAGAGGAGCTGCAGCGGAAGTTCTTCTGACAACTCCAGGGGACAATAGCTTCAGCTATTCAAGCCTGACGAATGCTTTGCATATGAGGTACGGCGAAGATCACCTGTAGGAAGTTTATCGTTCACAGCTGAGAACATGGAATACTTAGGTTGCAAAGGATTCACAAAGGAATATACAGTGATGTGGAAAGTGATTTGTCGAAGTTACTCTACAAGCATCTGTTTTCCTACGAAATACGGACAAACTACTGAGGTCTGAAAAGAAAGCATCATCAGTAGAACTATGCAGGGAAGTAGTAGAAGAAAAGAAAAACGCAAACAGCTCAAAAATTTTTTGTGTCGATGAAGCTGATAAGTAATTAAGATATACTGTATATAGAATAGAAGGTGATATTTTAAGGGACCCATGAGCCGCACATTTCTGCACTTACTGATTTCCTTTTCACACTCATTTTTAATAACACCTTCAATAAAACTACTTTTACAAAACATTTTCCAAGCTAGACTGAATAGATATAGCATATTTTCATGATTTTAAGTATATTTAACGGTATTTTTTTGCAGAAAATTACAAATAATTTCAGATAAAACTGCTTTGTGCCTTAACTTTTTTGCGCTATTTTGGATCACCAGTGAAAAATTTTACGTTCATGTATTGTTTTTAAGATAAACATGCAAAACTTGCATGCAAAAACATCATAATTCATTATTAAAGTAACATTCAAAATACGTTTTTTGTTCTTTTTGAGAGTTTATGCCTTAACTTTTTTTACCCACTAAATAGTAATAGTACATACGACCTTAATCTTCCTAAACTATCTAATGGAAAAATAAAAAAGGGACTAAAATCAACTATTCTTGAATTTCATTACTAAAACATTCCTCGAACAATTCCAAAAAAAAAATCACTCAAAAACTAATTACAAACGTCATCACAATCTAATTACTCATATCCATCGACACTGATGCCGCCGTCAATTTCAAGTCGAAACACTTCAATTAACTTCCCATCATTCGCTCCCTGGCCCACATTATCTAAATACGGTATTACTTTCTCGCATCCATATGGCCTCAGACATAATCCATACTAGCTAGCTAATAATAAAAAGTCATACCCACAGTTTTTCACATTTTTCATCCCCTATCTGAATTTTTATTTTTTCTTAATATCCATTTTCATTGATGTTTGACGACATTCTTTTGTGATTCTCGACGATAGAGAAAAAAAAATGGTTTTCATATGTTCTTCGCAGTGAAGACAACCAACTACCTCGACAAGTATCTAAAAATAAGTATAACGACTGGAAAAATGATGCGGAGTACTTATGAAAATAATAAGATAAGCCATGAGCAAAGCACACTTTTAAATATTGTGCCTAAGAGCATTCAAGTAATTTGCTCTTTACTTGTCATTCGACAGTGCAGTTAAGTTAATTATACATATGTATATACACTTCTAGTAAGCGTGTGGGGAAAAAATGCATATAAAGACTCGTTTCTGTGCCTGGCGATAAAGAAAAGAAAACATTAATGTGCAATAGAATATAGTGAAAAAATCAAGAAGAAAAAAAACGACTTAAAACCGAAACTAAAGTGTCACGTTACACTTTGAGACGTGCTTCTGTTATCGAATTCAGGCGGCAATTATGGCAAGAAAATGTGTATGAATACATGTAGATTCGTACATACATATATCTCCGTACATTTGCTCACAAACTGCATGATTGGCTGGTTTTATTTTTTTGCTCGATTCGAAATGGTGAATTTTTATTTTTATCACGTGTTGATTTATTTTTACTGGGAAAAATTTGTTTTGAAGGACTGATTAGTTTTTATCACAGAAATTGAGGACATAATTTTGTGTTACAAAATGTAAAACAGGAAAAAAACTTGTTATTTTAGAATAAATTAATAGCAAATAAAATTCATATCAGCAAGCAAACGATTTGATTTATGTACATGTTTTAACTCGATTTGACATTCGTGTCAAAAATCATTATCACATCACGATCTATAAAAACCATTTATCACCGGTTTTTTCTTCCTATAACTTTTTATAGGGCATTAGAACAATTGTATTTTTGTCAAAACGAAAAAATCCACTGAAATTCGTGTTACACGCTTGATGCTCCCGACACCAACTCGACGATTCCGTGTAACAATGCAACCCGAAAATTGTCACGTAAAACATGTCTTTGGACAAGGCTAATGGTACAGTAAGAAGTAAATCTTACGTGCACCTGCTGGCGTAATTATTCAATTAACTTCATGCTTCAGTTGGATCACGTAAAACGGGAAGAACAACAACAAGAAAATAAGTGAGTGAATGAATGAATGCTGGGCCGCCTGTTTGCCGCTTGGATCTTATCCATTTAAAGACGTACGTACATAGTCATTCAGGTAAGTGCGCGAACAAGGTGTTTCTTGCATGCTTTCTGTAGAAATTTCAGAAGTGGTTTTGCTTGTTACTTTGTTGGTAAGGTGTTTAGTGTGGAAATTTTTGGAATTTCTCTCAAGACAGGTAGAGAATGAGATTTTGTTATCTACTATGCTGTGCTATATGCACCCGGATGGGACTGTTCACAGATTTTTTTTTGAACTAGTAGTACACTTGTTGTGGAATGTTGTGAGTTTCGACTTGGGTACAATGGCATTTGCATGACTTGCAGGTAGTGGAAGATGCTACATATCAATGGTATTGTTGACACGTGCGAAACAAATGTGAAATTGTGAAATCGAATTCTCGAATTAGTCGAAAGATCGACTAACATGAGGATTCGATTTCTACAATCTTCTTTCATTTTATTGAAATTATATAAAATTCAGATAATGCTTCATATTACTGTAACGAATTCAAACTAGAGAATTATTATTAAATTTAAACATAAGAATGAAATCAGCTAAGTGTTCATAAAAATTGAAATCGGAAGGTTGTATGAGCTACAAACTATTATAAGACCAACTAAATTCCGTTAAAGGATATTTCAAGACCAGCTAAATTCCGTTAAAGGATATTTACTGCAAATGGTATCGATATTCTACGTATATTCATCTAAAGATGTTTGTCGTCCTGCCTTTGAATGCAGAGTCAAAAACAATGGTCTAATGTCAGCAACTTGGACCATAAACAAGATGATCGGTAAGTAATGGTTTAAAACGTTTTTTAATAGGAATTCTGGAGCATGAGTTAGTAATATCATTTAGGACCCACCAGCCTACTTAGGCTGGATGGAACAATTATAAATGTGAATTTTTCTTTTGACAAGTGTCCTGAGATTATGAATTTATATAGGTTTACTGATTTAAAAGTGAGGATTGTGGACTGAATTGGAGTATACATAATATTGAAACTTAATAATATTGTGACTGCGAACGGGAAACTAAATGTTGGTGCAATGACGTCTCAAGAACGAAGCAAGCACATTGATGACGATTTTTCACAATCATTTGCCAGAGTGACCATAATGTGAAGTGGAGGTGGATCGGTCATGAGAGAGACGTTCAAATTGACTTAGTTGTACAAATTGGCCGAAACATTCAAACTGTGACCCAAATGAGACGGATGTCCAACAGGACGCATGTGCAGAAATTGTTTGATAGTGGAATCTGTGGAGTTAAAAAATTGAAAATGCAAATATTACAGTGGTAGAGCTCAAAGTGAAACCATATGAGTACAATTAAGTCTATCTTCAAGTTTCAATGAAGGATTATTTGTGAATGACGTTGCCCAGTAATGCATCGAAAATATTGATAGTCGATAAGAGTTAAGGTTAAAAAAAGAATACCAATCTTTTTTGTTAGGAGAAAATACTGGGTTGAAGAATTTGTCCACTTATTGATACCCAAATTATGTTATTCAGGCCCGAAAAACTTTGTCAAAGATTCTTCTTTCACAGTAATATTAATAAATAAATAAAAAGTTAGAATTGATTCTGCAGAAGGTGTCGTTTGCGACTGGTTAGAGAATTGAGTCAACTGACCGAATCATTTTGATCGATCACTTCAACAAATTGACTCGTTTATACTGTGTCATTGAGCTTTCCATCGCTGAACTCGGTTAACTGGTTCTCCTTTTCTCGCGGCCTCACTGTCAATGACCTTATCATAAAATTTCACAACTTCCTATCCAACCTTGTCTCCCGTTTCACTCCTTCCAGACGTCTTTGCAAACCTAACGACGCTCCTTGGTTTCGTCGTGATGTGGCGTCGGCCCTGAAAGCTAAGGATGTCGCTCGAGCTAGATTTAGACATACAGGCTCTCATGATGACTTCCTCGAATTTTCGAGGCTACGATCTTCTACCAAAACTGCCGTAAATCAAGCTATCCGAGATTACTTTTCCAGCATTGAGTCCTCTGTCTGCTTTAATCATCAAAAACTCTTTTGGTCGTAAGTCCGTTCCCTCAAAAGTTCCCATCGTTTCCCCGATTCCATGTTCCTCGATAATGCTACTGCATCTAATCCACGTGAAATTTGCGACCTCTTCGCAAAATATTTTTCTTCCTTTCTTTTCTCAGCATAATCATATATTGCCTTGTGAAATTCCCCATGTTGCTTTATCTTCCCTATCTTCCATTTACACCAATCCTCTTGAAATTGAACCCTTTCTCGAGTGTCTTGATGTCAATGTCGGTTGTAGTTCTGATGGTATCCCTAACCTATTGGCCAAATCACTATCATCGTCCTTATGTGTTCCTTTGTCTATTATATTTAGCCTCAGCCTCTCCTCCGGCTCCTTCCCCTCCAGTTGGAAATATGCTTATGTTTCCCCCATCCACAAGTCTGGAGACCTTAGCTGTGTTTCCAACTACCGTCCAATTTCCCTCCTTCCTTGTTTTGAAAAAGTTCTTGAAAAAGCGGTTTCCAACAGGCTGCTTCCTCTCCTCCATCCCTTCCTTGCTTCGGAAAAGCATGGTTTTGTCAAAGGTAGATCCCCCACCTCTAATCTTATAACTTTGACTAACTTTGTTGCTTCTGCCTTAGACCAACGGAAACAAGTGGATGTAGTATATATCAACTTCTCAAAAGCTTTTGATTCTGTTGATCACAGAATTTTCCTTGCAAAGCTTCGAAGTTATGGGGTGTCGGGTTCTCTTTTGTCTTGGTTTACATCCTATGTTTCTGGTCGTTCGCTGTATCTGCGCAATCGGCCACATCTTCTCCTTTCTGTCCGCTTTCCGGTGTTCTTCAGGGCTCCATTCTCGATTCATTATTATTCCTATTCTTCATAAGTGATCTTCCTTCCTTTATTCGTTCTCCCTGCCTCTTGTTTGCTGATGACTTCAAGATTTTCAAAATAATTGAATCTACCAACGACTGCCTCCAACTCCAAAACGATATTTGTACTCTGTGCGACTGGTGCTGTAAAAATTCACTTACTTTGAACATATCCAAATTCATCAAATGTCCTATACGTATAAAATGCCACCCTTAATATATTCCTATATTCTGTACGGATCTTCCATTACGGCTGTTGATAATTTTAAGGATCTTGATGTGTACTTTGATCCAAAGCTCAAATTTGACCTACACATTGCCTATATAACCGCCAAGGCCTTTCGTCTGTCCGGTTTCATTCTTAGATGCTCTTCTTCTTTTACCAGCATCGCTATCTCTTTCCATCTATTTTTTTCACTTGTTTGTAGCATCCTAGAGTATTGTTGTCAAGTGTGGTCTCCTCGTCATAAATATCTCAATGAGGCAGTGGCAAAGAGTAAAGCTGTGACAGATATAATAGTAACAAAGATCATACGATGCCTGAATCTTTTGTGACAGAAGTTATTCGACTTTATTCAAAACTAGGACCACGAATGGTGAATACAGCTCGAAGATGAAAGAGGTATATACGGGCAGGAGATGGTAACCTCTAAAAAATGCACTAAAAGAAGCCAGTGGGCAAAAGTGAAAAATATGAATTAAGCTTGGTAAGTTGTTTAGGGTTTTCCAGAGTGATATGGAGAGAAGTTTGAAATTGATAACCTAATACTTACTATTTCGTTAAGTGATGATGGGCGTGTGAGCTATGCCGCTTTCGCTTATGGCTCCAAATTCCGATACTTTTGTTTTTTGATAATTACGATATATTTAGTAACTCAGTTAGCATGGTTATAAATTAGATGAGATAAAATGAGAGAGAAGAGAGTCCAAACGTGTTCTATTGCATTTCATTTCAGCGAAAATCAAGATTTAAGCTATGCTTATAGCACTTTAAATCATCTTAAGTTATTACGAGCTAAATTAGGGTCAAATTGAAAAAAATATTGCACGACAATATCTTAGAGCTTAATTCAACCAGATAACAGGGTAAGGATTTAATCTTATGTAGCAAATACATATTGGCCAAGGCCAGGCCAAAGCAGTCAAGCGCCAGCGTGTGAACGACCCAGACAAGCGAATTTGAGTGACTTCGGCTCTTGAGCGACTTCCGTTCGGAGTGGGTTTGGGCACAATTCAAAGGGATTTTGCGACGACCCGGCAAATGCCGCCCCCACATTAGCTCACAAGCAGTTGACCAATATTTATTTGCTACCTTAGATGATAATGATGATCGCACCTCTGATAATAGTGACAATCGGACCTAAAGTGGCGGGTGGTAGCAGTTCGGAGGAGTTGGTGTTCGAATTTCGCCTGTTTCTTGAGATTCGTGGAGGATATTGATGAGATCTTATCAATTATTTGGAGGCGATTATCTTAAACTTTGAAGATATGGTGGAATTTGGCTTGAGGCTGCTTTGTTCAGGTTTTTGGCGTGGGTTAAGTATAACACCCAGAATTCAACGGTTTTCGAAGGAGAACTTGTCAAACTATTTATGATAAACTCGGTCTTTTTGACAGCCTTTGTTCTGTTTCCAAAGTTCTTACACATGCCTCTAGTAAAGATCAGCTCAATATTCCTAGTGTGACTTTGTAAGCCCTATTTTGAGTTGTAAGCAAGAATGTTCGTATACCTTTGTAGCTTTGCTGCTACAAAATAAGGATTGTGCAGGGAGTTCCAGAAGAAGACATCATACGCATACAGGTTAACAACGACGCCAATTGAAAAGTTATTAGCAGTACCTGGAGTTATCTGCAGAAAACATGTTGGAAATAATCGGTCCAAGGATGGAGTCTTTAGGAACACCAGATTCGATATTGGACTTATAAAAAAACCCCTCGTTAATGGAAACGAACGCCCTCTTCTTGCTAAGGAAACTAATTATGGTCTTGGTAATTCATGCTAGAACACTGGAATTTATCATTTTGTACAGAAGACCCTCAACCGCATGGAGTCAAACGTGTTCTGCACAAAAATCAAGTAGGTATAGGACTCCTCTTTGTTTTGAAATCTATATTTAGTTGCTTTTGGCTTTAAAGCCAAATTGTTTCAGTGGAAATTTTCGATACTCATCAATGGCATAGAATATCTGTCCTTGAATTACTCTTTCCAGTAATTTTTGCAAAGCTGGGATGCGGAACGGCCGTTGAGCACATCGCAGAAGCCTTAGGTTTTTGGAATAGGAGATATTTTTTGGCACGCTTCCATGTAGGGCGTAAATGCCCAATATTGAAGCGGCAGATGAAGAGAATGCAAATATTTCCAAAGAAACAGGTCGGAAGTTTTTTTCCAGATTAAATTTGGAAATCCCTTCTTCCCCGGTTGACTATTACGCTGGAAGATTTCAGACCAGGGTAAATGAAGATTTTTTGTAGACGAAAATTTCATAGCCTCAGGGGTCTATGGATGGTTTCGAAGAACAGAACCAGGATAGAGTCAAAAAATAATTTTTCTAAAGGAAGTTAGAGACGGTAGCTTTGATAATTGTGGCAAAATCGAAGTGAGTGCTATTTTTTTCGCCTCAATAGATTTCAGAAAAAAATTGCAGCGACTAGATTTATTACCAGAAAGTATGCTACAGTTAGAAGTACAGTTGCTTTTCAATCTTTTGTTATCCTATTGATTTTCTGGAATATGTCACGACCAAGAATGACTTTTTGAAGCCGTTCTTTAAATTTCTTATCCATATGGACTTTGGTCTTGACCAAGATATAGAATATTGATACCTTTAATTAAGGCAGATACACGTATGGATTTTTATCCGTGTTGAGAAATTGATGGTAGACGTGGGTAAGACATCATCTTGAATATTTCCGCCTAATGTGGAGCTTTATAATATCGTGAGGAATATCAACGTTCGACGAGAATATATATTGAGATGTAAATTTTTTGTAGGCTAAAGATTGAGATTTTGTTTGAAAATGGGTGCAAAGTTGCTCTCAGTTGACTTTATCGCAAGGAAAGAAGATTTCTGGATCTTCGGTAAAAAAAAATCGAGGCCACGCTTCCGTTTCCTTTGCTTCCTTTGGATACATAGCTGGACTAGCTGATGATCAGATTTGCCATCATAGACTCGTCCATCGAAAGTGCCCAAATGTGAGACAGAGCCAACCTGGCTTTGAGACACGAGAAAAAGTCGATAACCAATGGAGAGCGACGGAAGGTTGGTTTTCGCACAAAAATGAGTTTTATCATATTTGCTGTATTCAATAGACATTACTTAAGGGCCAGCCTATAAACAATGTTCGCTACGATTTTGTTGAGATCTAATAAGAGCCTAATAAGAAATGATCGCAATTTTTCTGAGTTTTTAAAGGGTCGGGATCGTCATCGGGCATTGCGCATAGATAGAGCTTCCAGGACCTCACGTCGTCCCTTAATTAATTGAAAAATCCAATAACCTAAACAAGAAAACAATTAAAAACGATTTGATACTCGATAAAACGTATTTATGTATCAAGTCTGCCACGTTAATGAGTATGTAAAAGTGAAAAATATATATAAAATGCTGCGACAGGTCACCTACAGCGGAGCCTTGGAAGGGGCTAAGGTGGCGATCGTGCGAACGGGCTTTTCCTAAAAACTTCTCACGACTCACTAAATGTGCAGATTGAAATTGCAGAAATAGCCGAAGATTTTGCAGCTCACATCTATAGTATTACCTAGAAAGTAGGCTACGTGTCCTTCCACTGCGAAGACATACCAACGGGTGGAGTGGATAAGAACGGCACTCTTAACATAAAGCCATGTGAAAGAATCAACTTTTAAGTAACGAAGGAATCGCTAATTTCCAACCTCAAAACACTTGTTGGCAATTTTTTCACCTCATGGGACCCTGCAACGAATAGAATCATGGCTAGGACCTAAGTATCAAGTCCTGGAGAGAAATAATAAAGGAAATTGTGTTATGCTAGTCATAGCGGCGAACCAGTCCTCACTCTCTAAAATTACTGAATTACCGTTTTAGGGATTAAGACTTTTGGACGATTAAGTTAATCGTCCAAAAGTCGGGCGAAAAAGTGTAGGTGTATGGAGAGTAGTGGAACCGATATGGAAGATAGCACATGGTCTCAGTGGTTCTCAACCCATAGCGAAAAAGTATTGCAAGGTGCGAACCTGTGATCATACCAAAGCTACCTCCGTGGAAATATGCAGCCGCTTTGTGTTAGATACAAGCAGACACAAGGATTAGCTACATGCTGATCGTGACAGTTACAGGTTGTTCACGGATTTTCTAACACTCAGTTTTAATTTGCATCCCACTTTCAACAGTGTGGTTGTCTAGGGCAGTGTTTATTTATATATCGAAAGTATTGGCAGCGGAGGAATCAAGTTGATGGTCAATTTATATATAAATATGTAGAAAATCATATTTTTTCCATACCATAATTGATTTCTTGGAACAAGTTCAAAATTCAATTCCATAAAGTTTCGTATTAAACTTTTAAGCTTGATAAATGAAATGGCAATTATAAATTAATCGTTTTAACTCCACTCGTTCGGATCATGCCGAAGAGAAATCACAGATTAGACTTTGATTTATTGCAACAAAAAATCATAGCTTAAATACTGTCGATTCATAATGATTGACTTTTGAACTCTTTCATACCACGAAATTCGAAGCGGCACTATGATGAAACTTCAAATCTGCCAATGCATTTTTTCACTTGAAATATTACTTTATGCTCCACAAAAAAAAAATTCGTTCAATGCACTACAGACCTGAAAAAGTGAAAGTCAGACTCTGACTATTATTGACTTTGAAAATGCTATGATAATTATTTATTGTTGTCAGTTCGGCAAAAAAAAATCCACATAGAGCTCAAGTCAATCTGAGTAACACCATAACCTCTTTGAAAACCGATATCTACATTATAATTCAGTTTCAAACTAAGTCCACTGCCTCATGGTACAGCACAAGAAATGTGCCAGTAATTGTGTTTTGTTACTTTTTGACATTGTTCAACCTCTTCGCGGACAACAGCGAGTTAAGGCACTTTAACAATAAGTTCATATAACAACCGAAGGCCATGCATGCCAGCAACAGCTTAGCAAATCGAGTAATACTTTTCCATCGATCTTTTTGTCCATTTTGCCATGTTTCACTCAGATATGCTTCGATTTGTTCGATTCGTTACGAATATGAGCACATATGTGGGGTTTCGTCCGTGCCAGTATGTACGGGAATAGGATCACGATAAGAAAGTGAAAAAATGCTAAGGCTAATTGACTCCCCCCGGTGGTGGTGGTGGTTCGAGCTTGTTTAGTACTTTGCACATTTGTCGAAAATTACAAACCATGTCATGAGTGCTGCCCGATAATAACGTTTCCATGTTCGATTTGGAGCTTCTGTTCTGCGCTGGCAGGTAGGCACGGGCGAGGTGTAATTTTGAAATAGTTTCGGATATCGCAAAGAAAGCGATGATCTCGCAGTCTCGATCGTGGCGCGAAACTACAAAATGGTAATTTGCTGGTACAAGTTAATCGAACGTCATTGGTATGCACAGCTTTCAAGTCGTCGTTGATACGTGAACCTCATTACGAGGAATCGTGAGACCTTAATATGACTACAAAAGTAGCTTGTGACGGGGAAATTTGTATTGAGTCTTGTTGGATAGATGTCCCGGTGACATGGTTTGAAAAAATAGTTCTTTGAGGTAGCAGTTTACGAATAGCCAAGTTTTTGAATCAATAGTAGTAGGTATTGAAGGACTCCAAAAAAAAACATTGGCTCTGAGACAAGAGATGATTACAGTCAGCCTTTACATCAAAAAATTTCTTTAAAAATTTCATGATTTTCATTTTATGATGATTTTTCATTTGACGTCCAGATCGATTCTTCCCATTGTCATACATTCTCATTGTTATATAGAAATAGTCCCATAATTAAAAATTCATACTCTATCTCGTTTAATATTCCTTCATATCTCCAACTGATTCCCATTAAAAATGTTCAACTAACAAAAGAACAACAAAAAAAAAACACTTGTGCAACACAGTCCCCTAGTCAAACTCACCTGACACCATGTGAAATTCTCACCTAAAATAGCAATAAAAAACATTTCTTATCGTATCTCAGTCACACGTTGATTCGAATTTCGTTTCAAGGTAAGAGAATATAAAAAAAAACCTACACAAAAGACAGCAAAAATCTAGTCCGAGCCATATCTGAATTCCACAGATTGTTTTATATATTTCTGTATACGTACATACACAATTCAATAAACGCCCAGACTCAGCGTTTACATTTCTATATAACTTCATGGAAGTAGAAACAGTCGAATAAGCAATATCCGTCAAAAGTTGCTTGTTATTGTTGTTGTTTCGATGATGCCATTCATTGTTTGTATGCAATGTATACAGGCTGAATTTCAATGTTTACATTCATATATTAAGCGCTGAGTTGGCAATTTTCGTGCGAAATTGTTTCTATACATAGTTTTGATATTACATGATGCGGCGACAGACATACCATTTACAGAAACATGCACTTGATGTGAATGGTATCGAACTGAACGGGATTGGATTCAATGGCCAATAATGACCGACAGGTTGAGTTACATTCTTTGAATTGTCGCAAAGAAATCATAGTTGATCATCTTTAGTAGTTGAGTGGGCTTTTCATTGAAAGTTGTAAATGTATAATACTGATGGATGTTGATAAGTGAAATTCAAGAGGTATTTCTTATAAATTAAAGTTACTACGAAAATTATAGAAGGATTAATATCTATGTATATTTTCATTTTCAAACGTGAATATTGCGATTTTCTTAAACAAAACACATCTTCCAGTGCATCAAAAAATATTTTTCTTAGAATTTAGACCATTTCATATTTTTTCATTCAATAAACAATTCACATTTTTCGATTTCATTTTTTGGGACATTAAGGAAATAACTAAGGTGCAATATTTGGAGAAGAGAGCCAATATTACAGTCTCTTGTCACACTAACCAAGTGATAAGATTGTAGGAGGCTGTTAAAGAAAAATTATTGGCCCTCATCTGAAATCAAATGAAAGTTATTTGTATGTAAATAGGATACTAGAAAAATAGAAGCTCCAACGCCAAGATACATCGAAACAAGACGAATTTCATTCACAAACGACAGAACACAAATTGATTCATCTCATCTCACGACCTCGGTCAATTCCAGCCAATCAGAACTAACATGCCCTAATATGGTCATGTTAAAAAATCTGTTGATGCAGGGAAATATAGTTCATAACGTATTCACCGGGTTGAGCACAAGAATCGTTACCCGAATAACAACTTCAGGAACCGTAACTGTTCGATGTGATGTAACGTAAATATATTAGGTGAAAAATTGCTTACACGGATATTAAATGCGTTAGTTATGTGTGGTTAAACATGCATGACTTCGAAAGGAAAAATGTAAGACGGACAGTAATACTGACGATAAAGGAATAATAAACATTGAGATTTTGCAAAGGTAAATTGATTTAAATAAACATTAAAGCGAATAACATTTATAAAAGGTCGGAAATAGAGACATACCGCATGTTGAAAAATGCTTATTAGATGCTACGTGAGCGAGACAACAATCTCATAGGCAGGACAGTGACGTATACTAAACCGGGAAACATAAAATTGCCACGATATACTCTTGAGATACACCTGACGTACCAGAAAAACCACGATAAAGTATAAATCAAGGGCGATTAAATGTAAACGAGGATATCCAGGAGCTAGAGACTAGAAGATGCTCTCTAAGGTCTTAATTTACGTAGGAACGGCACGTGATTCACTTAGCCACAGACCTTCGAGAAATCAATGTCTACCAAATTAGCTTAGTGATCAACTAACACAAAAACAGCCACAGGAGAAAACTTAACAAGGTTCGATTTAATGCACCGAAATTTCAGAAAATCGAGATGACAACCTAATGGAGCGCATCATGGACACGATTGAACATTAGATAAGATTTTTTCCAAAGCTTATGAAAAAAAACACAATGACAAGGATGAAACTTTAGTAGCAGCGAACAAAAAAAAAACAATGGAAATATAGTTTCGGTAGCTAGGTTTCTGAAAAGACAGCCAGGATGGATTTCAGATCCGCAACCTATAACCTGTTGAGAGCTTCGCTTTGAGATATAATCTCAAAACAAAGATGATATAATCTCAGCAGAAAACTTACTGAAAATAAGGCAGGCTATGTTCAAGGTTTGCTGGCCGAGGCCAGCTTATGCACTCCATCACCGATAAATAACGCGGGCTTGTCAAAGAAGTCAGTCTGGTAGTATGGAAAGATCAACGCTCGACCGACTTTGACAAGCATACGATCTCTAAACTTTGGCCAAACAGTAATCTGTAGGTGGTGCTGAAGAACGAAATACCCAGGTGGCCTACATGCAGGGTATGAATCCTTACATTCCGACTTAGAGGTTTTTAGCCCTAATCTTCCCGGTTGGGAAACAAGGGAAAGATCTCTTCATTCGAAGTGAAAGGCAGTATCGGTCTCAGAGACCCGAAAGAGAATTATAAAGTACACAGTCGAGACATTGGCCTTACGATTGTCCAAGAGTAATCGCATTAAAGACTCTTGACTGAAAGATCCTGAGATAACCTGAAGCAGGAGGCTCAAGCAGCGGTAGAGTTTTCTAGTAAGGAGTATGTCGCTCCTTCAGGAGTGGCATCTGAGGAAAAATTGGATGCAAAATACATTTCCGTTGATGCGATTAGTGTTAGGACTACTTCTGAGTTGGATGTTCTAACCTAGATGTTCTAACTCTGGAAGCAGATATGGCGTCCGAGAACCACCGGGACTCAGCCCTAATTGGTAATCGCAAAGGTACTTCAAATTAGTCTTCACCATTCCAAAGCAGCAAAACCTACCGTGCTCTATCACCTATCAAAGACAGAGGAGGATGTAATTTTGATTCAAGAACCATTACTACGCACCATTTGATACTGCCTGAGAAACCACAAGCCTATATTTTTGCAAAGAATACCAATTAACGTCCTTCTTCATAATTTTTTTGACAAGGATAACATAGTTATTGTAGCGGAAATAGATCGAAGGACTTGCTGTTTTCTTTTTACATGACAAATGTTTATGGAACAAATCCTTCTTGCGCCACCATTATGGTTAAAGTGGGGTTAGCCACGAGGATTAGGATGTCTCTTATTCCAGAAGCCGACTCTAATGCTCATTATGAAGTTTGGGGCTGCGCCAACATGTCTTAACCTCTCTACGCCAATCAGTCTACGATATGTCCATCGCAAACTTTGACGACAAATCGACCGTCCTCACGTGAATTGATGTTACCTTAGTCAGTGGGTGGTTCATGCACCTCACGCATAACTCAATGATTATCCTTGAATGTTTATTGGCTGATTATAAGAACATATTTGTAATGTGGGCAGCTTTAGCTCAACTGGTCAGGTGGCTTTTATTGGTAGGAAAACAACGGATTGCTTGAAGTTTCAGACCCTTTTTGGAAATCAATCCGGGGATCGATTCCTACAAGGATCGGATGGTGAACACCTTTACCAGTACTTCCAACTATGTAGCTGAAGTAGCGTGCAACCCACCCAAAAAAACCCAAAGCTCAACATTCTGCAAAAAATTAAGGAAGCCGTACGCAAGGCAAAGACGCTCACATGTAAATCCTTCTGTGGAAGCATAAGGTTCTTAATGAAACAAATTGCTTACGTAAGGTTTTAAGCTCAACACTGAAGGTTATCGGGTGCATTATTTTATAGGTTCATATTTCTCGGGGCATCATAGTCCTCCAACATCATCATTAAGCGGAGACTGCAATCAGCTCATCGCTACCTCTTAGGATTTCTAACTCCCAATGTAAGTGGGCCATAAACTCCATCCTAGCGTTCAAATCTCTGAGCTCTTATCGCGTTCTTCTGTCTGTAATTTAGCAGTCTATTGAAGTAACGCGACCATGGTTGGAAAATATATACAATACGTGTTTGCGCTTCTCGAATGCCCCATCAGCTGTTGGGGAACAAGAGTCGTGTTTATACCTAAAGCAGGAAAAGTTTCGCATGTCAAAACGAAAAACTATCGTCCAATATGTCGTAGCTCCTGCTTGGTAAATACTTTGGAAAGGATTATTGGATACTATGTATGTCAAAATCTCAATCGATTCTAAATTCTCTTTCTAATAGCATGCTTACACCAAAGGCAAGTCTGTCGAAACTGCTCTTCACCAACATCTTTGGCCACATTTTCTCCATTTTTGAGATTTCTCATGGTGATGGTTTCGTTAGGTTTCATGTGCTCATAATATGCAGTTGTTTCCACCAATTACAGCACACGAATTCGGAATCATGTATATTCGGGTTTGGCGTCAATGCTGATGCATGAACAGGCTTACCCCACGATTTTCTACGCTTCAGGTTACCGCAATGTGTCTACTTTTCATCTTCAGTCACGATATGATACAAAAAACCTTTCCTTTTCTGCCGTTGGAACATCTGTTCACAGGTGAAAAAACACCGTTCGGTGTTCGGCTGCAAATCGTATGGTCCCCAATTTCCTTGCTTTTGAATCATTTCTAACGCTGTTAAAAGTTTGGCATCTGTTGTATGATCAGTCCGTAATGATATTGCAAGTTCATTTTTCATCAAGTAATGCTTTCAATTCTTCGAATTGAAACTTTTTCAACCACAATTTTCAAGAATTTTCGGCTCAGAAGCAGATTTTTTTTTTTAAAAAAAGGCAGTGAAATTTCCGGCAAATACTTTTTTTGGCACTCAATTTGACATGTTTGACGCAATGAAAAAATATGTTGTTTACAGTTAGGCGGACTAGCATAAACTGTTATTTCAGGTCTAATGATGGAGTTTAACGATGAAGCTGGCTGCCGTATTGCCCAACGCAAAAAGGTTAAAATAACGCAATGTGCCGGGAAACTTGTTCGAAATCCCATTAAATATAATTAGGTACGTTTTAAGGTATGTGGAATCGAATCAGCCTCAGCTATTACAAGTCCCTGTCTTGGCGTAATTGTTCAGGTAAAAGCAAAAACAACATGATAAAAAATATTTTTCAAAAAAAATCAGCGGGTCAAAATAGTATAGATTCAAAATTTAAAACTTTTAACTTTAGACAAAAAGTACATTTTCGGTTGCACTAAAGTAATTTAGAGTCTTATAATTTAGTGAGAAGCTTCCAATTTTAACATTTAGATGGACAAAAGGCAGATCATGATTGAAAATGAAATCTATATAGTCATCTATATATGCCAATCAAATCGCATCAGATGTCTTCATCGCCAATCTTCAAAAACGTACAGCTAAAACCTTTTCACGGTCAACAAATGATTCTGACCTAGATAATTTTTCACAAATTATCCAAAAATCACAAGATATTATTGAAAATCATCAATAGCTTTTACTAATTCTATCTAAATCATCATTAATCGCATTACATTCAAGGTTTCAATCGCATTATGATCTATCGGAATCGTACTCAAATCAAAATCTGAAATTAATACACCATTAAGAAAATTGAAAGCGACAAAGGAAAGCACATTCTTCGTAGTGTGATCATCAAAATGTTGAGATTTTGTATTATTATTGTTGAGTAACGGTTTCAAATGGTATGTTGCAATCGAATCTTTGAAGATAATCATTAGATAGTGTTGATATTGAATGTAAGTATGAAAAATCATAATTAACCCATCGTACTAGACATGCTTGTAAACAATTTGTTTTTTTTGATTGGCTGTCCGAAACATGGTTGGCGTCGTCAATTTTAATCTAGTGTTTATGATTTTTAATAGAAAAAAAAACATCGATTGATTATTAACTTGTGATGATGATGATGAATTTCATAATATTCCATATTGAAGCGTTGTTCGGCATGTATTTCAAAAGATTCAATTATTTCATTAAATTAAACACGGTAACCTGCCTATGTTTATTGCTGATAATACTTTTACTTTCTGTTTACACGGTTGTATTTTAACAGGAAATTCTAAAGAAGGAAGATGACTTAAATATCAAAATATTTTTTATGAGCATGACACTCCTATGTTGCGTACATTTTCGATTTTCGAATATTCCCAGGAATGTGTAGTGATCAAAATATGAGTCCAGAATTATGTTGATAAACATTTTCATCTCCAACATTTTGGTACTGTACGAGTTACATCAAGTCAATTGTCTTTGCTGCAGTTTCAATAGAAATGTCTATTTCAAAACATTTCATTTTTTTTTTTGCGTGTGAATTTGGTCAGTTAATGGTTTTTCAAATTTTTAAATAAAAGCTTTAGAATGACTCGTTCAGGAACGTGCTAACCAAATCAATGTATACGAACCATTTTTTCCAACAAATTTTGAAATTTAGCATGCAAATTCATAAAACTCATCAATGTATTTTGATGTTTTCGAAGATATCGAGAAAAAAGTTGTCAACAACATCAACATCAAGTCTATGCATAAATATTCATGGACCGATTCTGAAAGCCACCTCATCACATCTTTTCATAATCTCTTACCACAATTTTCAATGAATAAATTTGCATGTTTTGTTGCAATTTCGGACACACACTCGCAAGTGATATATACATATGTACATATCGGCAAACATTGCTTGTCCACAGCTTGAATGATTTTATCGTTATCGGTCAAATGAAGCAGAAGAATGGACAAAACCAATGAATTTTTAATGAGCAAGATGGCAGAATTACGACGCATTATGTTGTGATAATACGGATTGGTGGTAGGAGTGGCGAAATCAAAACGCGAGAAACTAGGAAAATACCACAAGTTATTAGTAATTGCTTCAGAGTGTTGAATCAACAAATCAAAGTAGGCAGAGGTCGCAACTTTGTAAATTCCATCATACACATGCTGGTACCCGTATCACTAACAACAATATTGCACATCAAAATTTTATCTACATCTGATATCTACCCGATTTCCATCCGATTTCAGCAAGTCTCGTATACATAACATTCCACAACATTCCACTTTCCGACCCGTTACCATCGAATTTCACCGAAACAAAGGATCAAACGTCTTTTTAAAGTCTTCTTGTAAATCCCAATCATCCGATCATTATGATAGTTGTGCAAATAACTAACCGATGATCTGTTCACATCACATGATTCACTCGAATACTTCATGTCCGAGGCGAAACGAACTTCGAGAACTTGCCCAAAAAGATTACCAACTTGCAACCGAAACAGATCGATCTGAGGAATTTCGAGGTCCGCTCGTGCAGAGTTAAGGGTGTGTCAAGTTGTGCGGCACCACTGAATCGATGTCGTTTTTGTAGTCCACTGTCGCTTCGGAATCTTATGTACACGCGGTCGTTTTGTTTTTATTGTCCAAGTCACTCACAGTCGTCGTCGACGACGTCGTCGTCCAGGTCCACACACAAAAACCAGTTTCTTACCTTCAAGAAATCTGGCTAAGAACACAAAAACCGCCGAATGGAGAAAAACCTGTTGTTGGTTCGATGTTTGTGGTGCTTGGCCGCCTGCATATTGTGCTAGTCGCTGTCTCAGGCAATGGCACTCAGCAAAACGGAGCTGGGTTCGACGAGCGCGAGCGCACTCCAGGTACCTGTTGCCCAGATCAAGGGACGCGACGCACGGCGGGCGACCAGAGATTCGTGAAGAAACCGGACCAGGGGCAAAGATACCAGATACTTATGTATCTTTGGATTGCGACAACGACCAAGACGACAATTTCTTCATTGTGGTGTTGGGGCCGTTGCTGCTGCTGCGCTGGTGCTACGCTGGGGGAGCCGACGATTGGCTTGGGGTCCGTGCAGGAACGCTGCCAAGTCTCAGATCAGTAAAAGTAAACAGAAATGGCCCAGTTAGACTCAACGTTTTCGCTAGCTTTGCGCTTGTGCTTTCTAACCGTATCGTCGAGCACTCCCATGACTTGCACTTGGTGTGATAAAAGATGACGATAGCCCGGGCGATCTTAATGCAAACAAAGCAACCTATCTGGGCGACGAAGGGGAGTTGGAACGCGATGTTTGCAGGAGTTCTTATCGTTTGAGCTTGAAAATATATTCCCCCCCGTGGTTTGCGCCCCCACATCTACAAAATACCAACCTGAGCCTGTGAATCATTCCGAAAGTGATTATTTGGCAATTGGGCCACGTTCACTGGACTGCCAACTAAATCCATTTGATGGTCCTTGAGGATTGGATCGCGCGACTGCAGCCCTCCGGTATGCTCCAATCCTAGTCGATTGTATCTGCACGCGCACAATCTTTACCCGAAAACATAATTCCCACTCCAAGCTTTAATCCTCGTCGCACTGAACCAAACACACAGTAATAAGTGCAATTCTTTCTTATTCTTGGGGACACTTCATTTAAGCAATCACTAGGACGCGATTGAAACGAGAAATCCACGTAACCATTACATTAACAATCACATGCAGCATATCTCAGCACTCCATGCTTCGGTGAAAGAACGCGTCGAATAACGCGAAAACGCAAAAATTCAACATACAACAACTGCGACGACACTATTGAAAACGATTCTGCGATATGTGTTTTATAACAGAGCGCGAAACATTCGCAACGAATCGATTAGAATTGAATCGAACCGCATTCCATACCGCGAGCGACCGTGCTACTAAGAGACTTCGATGACTTCTTCTTATACGCGACTAACCCGAGATTCCTTTCAGCGCGATGCGATTACTGCTGCTGCGACGGCGAACCAACCGAGAGATCGATCGGCTCTACTAACAACCACTAGTCAAAGCCAACCACGGCACGGTCCCAACGAACAGCCTTGAGGCTTGAACTCGAATCAAAATGGCACTGACTAAACTGCTCAACGCAACCAACTACTAACCACCATCCGATGGATTATCGTGTTTCACTCAAAATATTCTGTTGTAATACTTGGCAATCACAAAACTAGATTTTTTTCGTATTCTAATCGAAATGGAAAATTGATAATTTAATTGTTTCCACGGTAAGAAAATCACTTTGTGATGTTGTATTTAGAGAGAAAGAACTCAAAAAAAAACTGTTGCCACCGTTTAAAGTACGGATCGATCGTCCTCCACGTCCGGCGTCGTCGAAAGGAATTTCGTATCTGATCGCACTCTCTCTCTCGCAATTGGATTTTGGTGAAGAAACGCGGTTCGTTTAGCAGTATGCAGAAAAGAAAAAGATACGTACGTAAACCGGATTCGAGATTAGCATGTACTTTTACCATGAATGAAAATGCGATTTGGTGCTGACTGTCAACAAGCTACGATCAGTTTGTTGTATGCGGATGATGAAATTTGGATTGAGTCCCAGATATGTAGGGGATTACGAGTTTTTATCAGTTAAATGCGTTTCCTTCGGAAGGTGACTGTAAAATTGAAACTGATTTTACATGTCACTTAAACACGTTCATTGTATTTTTCCTAAGTTCTCAAGTATGAACTGTGTGTAAACAGTCCCAAGATTGCCTTAAATTCCAGACAAAAACTCGAAGACGAACTCAATAATCGAAGACGATTATTGCTACGAAACAAAGATGGTTTTAGCCTAGGCTTACACATTGATATCAATTGCATAGCAACTTTGGATTGATTATACATTTATTTGCATAGCAGCTACATTAATGTCAACACGCTGCTATAGGCATGGATAGATTAATTACGATTATCTTTTAGCGAAAGCTAGAAATCCGCCTCTTTTACGAAATGTTAATTAGTTGGTGTCTTAAATGAAGCATTGTGCTTTAAAATACTCTTTATGTCACTTAATTGTGTATGGTGCGCATGTTTCTATGCTATGTGAATAGAAAGAGAAGATTTGCACGACATGTAAACGAATATCAGTTCATGTTGACAGCAATCAAATAGTTGTAGGTGTAATTGCATGAATTTATGCATGCACATAAGTACATAGCATCATAACAGCAATATAAAAGACAGGTAAAGGTTATTTCGCTGAATTTATCTGGCTGTACTGAACAAAAGAAAGAAAAGATATGTAACGATCACTGTTAATGAACAGATTTGGTTAGTATCTTGACTTTAGTAATGATTTTATATGTTTACAGTGATTCTCTTGCGAAAACATTTTTAACGTGAAGATGAAAGCTTTTACTGCAGATGTACCTCAAATAAACGTATTTATAGCCATAGCTTGAAGATATGGGCAGCATTTAGAAAAACACTAACCATTGAAAATCTCCGAAGTTACTAAAATGCAGAGTTATCTGATTCCACACCCAGTCAGGATAATTGCA